>JAWLRI010000950.1:1321426-1365622 GCA_034781795.1 Crypturellus tataupa | reverse complement strand
TCTGGGCAGCCCGTTCCAGTGCTCTGTCACCCTCACTGTAAGAAAGTTTTTCCTTAAGTTCCTGTGGAACTTTTGATTTTCATGTTCTCCAAAAGATGTGTACCTGAGAAATAACACTAAAAATGTGCCTCAGGGGGAATTAAAGTATTATTTTGCTTTACTGATCTAGTGTTATCTCTCATCTGGTAGATATGCTCCTGAGCAAAGTATTTGATTTCTCCAGAATTAGCTGGAAGATTCTTGTGAGAGAAATCATCTATTCCAGAGAAGATGGCAAAAAATAAACACAGGATTTGGTACCTTTTTTAAAAAAAAATAAAAATAATAATAAAAAAATAAAGTGTATCCTCCATTCCAGTATGAATCTCATTAGCAAATTTTCAAGCCACTTCTTTCTCACTTCATTATGAATTCTGGGACTTGTAGTGATTATTATCCACAATTTTGAAAAGAGCCTTTCAAAATGAAAGAAGGAAAAAAACTTTTCCATTTTTATTTTTTTCAAATCTACTTTTAAAATCTTCTCATGATATCCATTTTAATACAATGTGTGACTGCTTGTTGCTGTTTCATTCTTTTCTTCCTTCCACCTTTTTTATGATCTGGTTCTACTTTATGGAAATAGATTTCTCTGTCTATAAAACTAGTCATGTCAAAAACACTTTCTACCAGTCACTTATCTATCATGATATTCTATTACTATGCAAGGGATTGCTCTTTTAAGAATCTCATTAAAGTCTAAACAAACAATATGAAATGAAAAAAAATTCCGTAAGGCACAAAGACTATAGAAATACTGTATTGCTAAGTGGGATCGTATTAGACAGTTGGTAATGAAACTATCAGGAAGATTTAGTAGCTAAAATATATAACAATTAAGGTCAAGAAACCTACCTATTTTCATTTTTTTTTAAAACTAAGTATAAGTCACAGAGTTTAAGAGAACATAAATGCACTTACAGTTTTCCTTGATCCCGAGATAATGGTCAGAGGTATTGCACATTTTTATATAGTTTTCATAGATATACTTAAAATTTTGTAGTAAATAAAACACTTCATAAATTTGCACACATACACGAAAAACCTACTTACAATATATCAAAAGTTAATACCAACTGTGCTAATAGCTACAGAAAAGTGAGTCAAACAAAAACATGTAGATACATTAAGAGCTTTCTAGCTCACAAGCTTTAAACCTTTTCAGTAAATGTGCTAATATGGATTTTATTCTCTGAGATTCAGAGGGGGATATACTGTAAAATTCAAAAATCAACCTGTCTTTTAGATTTAAATTCTAAAATATCTTTTAGATTTAAAGCATCTTTTAGATTATCAAACATCTTTTAGATTTAAAAATATTGGCATTAAAGCTTATGGAATAAACTATACTCACGGCTTTCTAAAATTTTACCCATAGTCACAGTTTTTGTCTATTTCTAATCTTAAATATCTGAACAGTTTTTCTTGTGGTAGCCTGAAATCACCTTTTTTTTCTGAGAGTCCAAAGTATTAGAAGGATGGTTCATGGGCAGTAAAATGTGTCACAAGTGTTCTCCAAATGAGATCCTTTGGAGATCTGTTTTATTCGCTTGAGACTGAAAGTTTTAATTGTGGGATTCTTGACCTTTCCTCTACTTATTTGGAAGGCCGAACATTGGTACTGTTCAGGTAGGCTTCTAAGATGCATGTTTTATTTCCTGTTTGCATTGTAGATTTAAAAATGAGCTTTTTTCTTTGCGATATAAACCTCATTACAAGTATTCATTGCCTCTATCACCTCCATTTAGAATCTGCCCTCATTTTTGTAGCTGCATATTTACGATAAAGAGCCCAAGGGAAAGTAATCTAATTTAATAGAAACTGTCCCTGAATTAAAGCTGAAGAAAGAGGTAATTAATGTTAACGAAATGCAGAGCTTCTAAATAAAATATATGGCAACTTGTTTTTTTTTGTGCCTTGGACAATTATGATTTTCATTGTGAGGTATTGGGCTGTTTCTCTTCATATCCAACTACTGTGTAATTGTTTGATTTAGTGCAAGACACCAACAAAAGAATGACCAATGGAATTACTTTATCAAAACCTGAAGGTTTAACTATTTGAGCAATACACATGATAACTTAAGACAAATGTGTGTTGGCTGGTAGGAAGTGCATGAGCAAGTATTTACAAGAGATATTACCAGATGATCTATGTGCAAATTATTCATCAGTTTTCAAGTGACGTGGATTTGTTTGATAAATTGAGTTGCATCATTTGTGCATTTCTCCATTAAGTAGCAATTAAGGCCACTACACTTTTTACTTTTTTTAGTTTATTAAAAATCAAAATCTGTAATTTCACTGAAGTAGTTACAAGACCTGAGCGTGTGTCAGCGCAGCAAGGATGTAGTGCCGTCAGGCAGCCGCAACTGCAAAAGCCCTCAGAGACAAGCAAGTACTCGAGAGGAGCGTTGCCAACAGGGCGAGGGAGGGGATCCTGCCTCTCTGCTTGGGCTCTGCTGGGGCCGCACTTGAGGTATTGGGTGCAGTTCTGGGCTGCCCAGTACAAGAGGGATGTGGAGCGCTCCTAGAGAGGGTCCAGAGTAGAGTGACAAAGATGATGGATTGGAGCATCTGTCGTATGAGGAAAGACTAAGTGAATTGACCCTGTTTAGCCTGGAGAAGAGAAGGCTGAGAGAAGACTTGATCAACATGTTCAAGTACCTGAGGGGTGAATGTAGGTGTGTGGGGCCAGGCTCTTCTCTGTGGTGACCAGGGACAGGACGAGGGGTAACGGGTACAAGTTGAAACACAGGAAATTTAATTTCCATATGAGGAAGAACTTCTTTCCTGTGAGGGTGACACAGCCCTGGCACAGGCTGCCCAGGGAGACTGTGGAGTCTCCTTCTCTGGAGATCTTCCAAACCCGCCTGGATGCCACCCTGTGCCTCGTGCTCTGGGTGTCCCTGCTGGGGCAGAGGGGTTGGACTAGATGATCTCTAGAGGTCCCGTCGAACCTCAACCATTCTGGGATTCTGTGATTAACACGTCTGACTAGTAAAACACACCAGTGTAAATCAGTTCACAGAAATAGGGGCTATTTTTCCCCCCACGCAAGTTCAGGTGCTGCATGTGCTACAAGCCGGGCTGGACTTAGCAGAGGGAATGGTCGGGAGTCAACAGGGCTGCTCCTCCGCAGCTGGCAGTCGCCCATGGCAGGTTTGGTCCTGGCGACCTTTGCTGTTTCTGTCATGGTCCAGACACCGGAGAAGAAGCACAAGCAGCAGTTAGTTCTCGTCAATTATTTACTTACCAGTTAGTTCGAGACAAGCAGTCTGATGAAGGTAATTCCACCAAAACAGGGACCACGGAGGGGCTGCAAAGCAGCCAGTGACTTGTGTGCGGTGTCTGCAGAAGAGGTTTGGTTTTGACCACCTGATAAGTCAGTACTATAGAAACTTTCACTGTTTTTGTTGTTTTTGTTGTTTAGTTTATAATTTTAACTTTAACATTTGCTTCAAGTGCATATTTAGTCCCTCCCTTTCCTTCTGATGTTTGCATTGTTTTAATGAAAAATCGCTAAATTGCAAGAATATAAAATTACTGTTCCTTTTCTGTGCCACGAACAACTCTTGTTATCTGTGTGGAGCTGGCTAGCCACCTCGCAGTTGGACAAATTTGTAAATATGGGCACAATTCCTATAGTGCATATCAGCCTACCACTTGTGATATTTAAAAGGATGATTTTAAAAAAGGAAAACTTGAAGTGATCTCTGTAGCTATTTCTGCGGCTAACATGTGGCATTGCATCAATATAGATGATTTCTAGTATAGACAGGACATGCTTTATGTTATGTTTAGACGAATTTATATGCTTCCAGATCTTTTTCATCTAAACTGTATGTAAGAGCTGAGTTGATAAATTAAAGAGTGAATCCAATACCGCACCATGCTGAAGCGACATGTGGCATTTGGTTTCTTTCTGCAGTTTTTCCTCAGACTCCTCTTCCAGTAGAAAGAAAAGAAATAAATAGAAAAAGCCCATAGAAAATACATATCTGATACAACCTGGTTAAGCTATAGATATATCTGAACTAGAGTATATAGGACGCAGAATAATGGAAGAAAGAAGTTCTACACACCCACAGGCGAGATTTTTAGAGAAGCTGTGTTAAGTTTTGCTCACGGCCTGTCAAGGTATTTTCATACAGTTTGGGAGCAAGAGTCAGCTGGAGAGAAGCATTTCCTGGAACCTTGTTACAGAATAATCTTCCATGTTGATTTTAAGTATAATTGGAACTCTGACATGATCCTGTGATACTGTTCCACCCTAGCCCCTTTTCCTCTCCTGGTTTTGCTGAGTGTTTTAGAAGAGAAGCAAGTAGGTTTCTGAAGGTGTCGTGGCTGTAGCTGGTCTCTGCTGGCTCTAGCTGCAGCATCTCAATATTGCTACCGCTCAGGCATTCGTTCTCAAATTGTACTGTGCTGTAAAATGGATTTGGGTATAACTTGTGTACATCCTCAGCGAATATTTCTTAATTAAAACCTTAGTCAGTTGAATCTCATTAGGCATCTTCCATGTCATTAATTTATAAGTAAAATACTGTATGTATTAAAATGTAATTTTGGTTAATGTATAACACGACCAAAATTATTAATGATTTTTCTGACAGTCATTACTCTTTGAATCTCCTCTTCCTGTGAACATTACAGCAGCTAAAATCACAGAACACAGTGTAAAGATACAAAACCTACCAAATATTATCAAGGATGCTACACAATGACAGAAACATTTGTGAAAAAAATTACGCCTGGGTTTCTGCGTGAGAAAAGCAGCAAAATATCTGCATGCTACTTTGAATGCACTTATTTAGATGTGTATGAGAGCTGAGTGCTTTGCACATGGCTGATCAGGAACGTGTTTAGTGGTTAGGAACAACACATGAAATGCAGACAGCAGTATATGCGTAAATGTTCTGGTTGAAATGTATGGCACGTGAGAGAAAAAAAACCCTATCAAAAGTGTTATCTTAACATTTAGCTTTGCAATACACATGTGTGCACTTATTATAGTGAAGTATAAATATTAGTTTACTGTCAGTCTTTAAATCCAATTAAAATTGAGCTTTCTTTCAGGCAGCAGTCCATTAGTAATATGTAAAGTATTTCATATCCTGTCCTTTTTATAGAACTGCTTGGGCTGTTCCATGTTTCTCAGTGTTATTACAATTAGATTCTGTTCTGTGAATCTTTGTCAAGATGTTCTTAAAGTAGTCATTAGCATTAGCATTATAAATTTCATCTCTTTCTGCCATTCAAAGAAAAAATATTGTTTCCCGTGCTTGCTTAGAATTGAGAGATTTTCTTCAGCAAAAACAGGATATCAGCTTTTATTAGTGCTTTGTTGTTCACTGGTTTAAAATAAATGAAATATTGAGGAGGGAGGAAGTTTTGGTGACTTTTTCCTTTTCTTCTAAGAAACAGTGTTTCCCTTTGTTTTATACATACATTTATAAAGGTATGTCTGTGCACATGCACCTAAGACTTGGTATTATACCCTGGATTATGTTTCTGTTTTTTATTGTTGGTGGCTTTTACTAACTCAGACCTGCTAGGCGTGGTGCTGTGAAGCTGGCCATGGTTTTGAAATTAGTAGTGCATAATTTTCAGACAGAGAGCAAAGTCAGTTTATTGCTGTAATTACAGTGTGATGTTCATTTTAAATACATTTATATTTTAGAATTCTATTTTTAAGGAGATTTTAATAGAAGATGGAGCTGATGAGGCAAAGCAATGCAAAAAGGTTGCTCCAGATGGTGGATATCCAGAGGGAGACATTTGTATATTGACAATGTTAGAAATATATGGAAAGAGAAATAAGTAACGAGACTAGTGGAGAGAATCTGAGTGAGAATAGTTCAGGACTCAATCTGTTGTTTTAAATAAAGGAATAGCAGCATTGGCTGTATACTATAATCTGATCCCAAGAAAGATGCTGGAAATGTAGCTGCTACAGTCGAGTAATGGAGAAAGCAAGAATGAGTTGTTGGGGCAGTTACAAATGAAATTGCAGAGTGGGAGAGGAAGAGATGGGAAAATACAGGGAAAAAAAGGAGAAGAAGATGAATTCATAACAAAGGAAGGTCTCAAGGTGATGGTAGAGATATAAAGGTCATTTTTATGGATTATAAACAGAAAAGATTACATTGTCTGAGGCTTTAGTTATTGTCATGGGTAATTTGGTGGACCTGTGATCTAATCTGGCATGGTGCTTTTTCCGTGTGTTGGAGGATATTTTTTGTCTCCAAGGGAAGCTCTCTATACAAAGGTATATAGCGTATACCTTTGACTAACTACATTAAAAGTATTTGTATAAAATATATTGAACGTATTTTCTGTTAAAAATCTGCCAATTTTGTGCGCTTTGCTATCCTTTTTGATGTTGCTTAGAGTAATGATGCAGATTTTAGAAATACGCTATAACAAAAGCAAAGGTTAGAGCTAAAAATTGTGTCAAGAAAAGTATGCTTTTTAATTAAAAGTAAATAGCAGCTGCTGTTTTTCTTTGTGGAAGGGAAGTTTTCTTGATAAATGACTCAATATAGTGCTGAGTGTCTGCTCACCTTCGGTGCAGTGCAGTTTTCATTTAAACTCCTTCTTCAGATTTGTTGTTTAATTTTTAGCCAAATGCTATTTGGATATTTTGATATAGATACTCATTTCTTCTTCATGGACCTGTATACAGGATACAGGATACACTGTGTCATGTTATCCAGGCAGACCTTTTTTACTCTAGCCACCAAACACATACATCTGGCAGGGCACATTCACATTTAAACTTCTAAAACAGGTGTAGCAGCTCAGTAGAATGTGTTTTTGAACTCATCCTAAGCAAAACAGATTAATTTCTAAATGTAAACTGTAAAGAATTTAGATCTTGGATGAATGTTTAAATTTTCAGCTTCTGCATTATTCATTTTTTGACAAAGTTCAGTGTTTCTCCAAGAAACGCTTCTATATTCAAGTATATCATGCATGCACATTTGTATGCATGCCACACACACATATCTAACGTACATGGTGAAGGTTTTTTTAATGAAAACCATTTTCAGTGGAAAGGCTTATCCATCTGAAACGGTCACTGAAACATTCTTAATTCTGTTTGGGGTATAACCATTTAGTGGAGATCCCTTCTGTTTTTACTAATGCATGTAAATATTTCTAATTGCTTCAAATAATACATTCTTTTCAACGACTACATGTGGAGAGGAGTTCATAGGAGTTTAATTAAAAAATACCCTGCCTGCAACTATAGATGTTATTCTATAATGTGGTGCCTGCAATATGGACGGATATCTAACTCCCTTGGTTCTCCTCTGCCAGTCCAAGGAGAGGCTGGCGTGGACCTTTTGCAGTCTCCTTCATGAAGCAGCAGATGCTGTTGCAGCTCTGCAGTGGTCACAAGGAGTCACTCTGAGGTTTATTAGCATGTCAGTATGGAAACTGGTTTTATAATATAGCAATCTCATTAAAGATTAGATTGGTCTAAAATGTAGTCTCTTCGCTAAAAGGGATAAAATATGATAGTGCTTCTTTTTCTAATTGCTTTAATTGGTACACTCCTGTATTTCCAATTAAAGGGAAAGAAAAAATGTCCATTTTTGACTTGCTAGCATTACAAATTTTAAAGAAGAAATATGTTGAATTAAAGTATTTTAAATAGAAGTTAAAGCCTAAAAGTTGAGAATTCCTTTTTTGATTACCAGCACCAGTAACAGCTTTGCGTCATGCAGTTAAGGCAAGCCTACTTTTACAATAAAAAGGATTATAAGGTAGCAGAGGCATGGTTCAGTGGTTATATCATTCCTATCTTATTATAAACTCTTAGAAAGTGGTACCCATCTATCAACAACGGACTTATTTTACCATGTTAATATCTGATGCAAGGCAAAAGGAGGACATCATTGATATGTTTGTAAGCAACTATATATTTTAAACATAGCTGTTTTTTTACCTCTTCCTCCGATGACTCTGGAGCCGGGAGCACGAAGGAATTGGGCAGTGCCGTTCGACGGGGAGGAGGGAAGAGAGAGGAAGGTGTTCTGTGCCCTGTTCTTTCCTGCCAATGCCATTTTCCCCTTTCCCTGGGTATTTTCTTTTTCTTTCACACATACAGATATTGTAAGGAACTTGGCATGAGATGGTCTACCAGCCCAATAACTAGTTTTCCAAGTATGTTAGTTTGCTCTGAGGAACAGAGGTGCTTATGGGTCAGGGCAAGGAAGGAAGGAGAAAAAGAGAAAAAGGATGAAAGAAGTACCAAAAGTCTTAGGAAAAACAAAAAGATAGAAAATTCCTGTGGTTATTGCTTAAATAGAGGATGTCTTTCTAGAAGATGTCTTCGTTATCAAGAGCTGTTAGTTAGATAAGGTTTTCAGTTTACAGTAGTGTAGGCAGCAAGGGTCTAAATTATTATACTTTATGGAATAAAAAAAAAATGGAGGTAACCTCTAAAAGGATCCTGGTAATGTGGGCTTAGAATTTTAATTTTCAAACATTTTTCACTGCACATTTCAGCAAAAGTCTGATCTCTCCTATCACTGCTTAATGGTTAATAGCGTATAATATGGTATAGTGTTAAAAGCATCAAACTAAATGAAAATTAAAAAAAGAAAAATCACAGGAGTTCACTGTGACCACTTTTATGGATACTGTTTCCATAAGATCTGTACATTTTCTTTAGTGTTTTTTGTGACATACTCATTAATTCCAATTGGAAATAAAAAGGGGAAGCCGGGACTCCCTGAAACTTTTCCATGCCAGTTATACAGATTAAAGCTGTAAGTCTTTGAAATATCCATGAAATAAAATCCATGAAAAGAGTTTTATTCTCTGCATATCAGATACTTCTTACTGTAGTATGTTGAGAGTTGTACCTGAGCTTTCTAATATGAAAATTTCTGCAACTTGTTGTGCAAAGTGATTTTGAAATTAGTTCTGTTTTAAAGTGATGAGAGAAGGAGTAGGTTCTGTGGTATTGGTGCTATTTAATTGCACACAAACAGTTTAATTACCTGTCTGAGTCACTCATGTATGACAGGCCCTGAAAATCTCATGGGTGATTGGACAGCACATACAAAATGAACCACCTGCGCGTCAGTACTTGGGCCCGTTCGTGTAACTCCCTCAAATGAGGAGGCGATGGGAAATCTGCGAGAGCGATTTCACAGCTCTGCACTTGTTCCTCGCTGCCCTTCCATCTCGGCCGTTAATATGTGCTTTGTTTTTCTCCTTCATGCTACAGCAGTAATGCTGATGATGCCGCCCCAGATGGTCGTTTCTGCGTAGCGGCTTGGGGCTGGGCAAGGCTCCTCTGCTGCCCGCGTGTCCGGAGCTGCTTGCGGAACGGGAGCAGCCTGCTCGGGCCGTGGGGATGGCCTTCACCTTGAGATGCCCGTCCCGTCCCGGGCTGGGGGCTGCCATCCAGCCGCGTTGGGAGCACAGCTGCTTTCGGGCTCCCTGGGCCCGGCGTGCTGCGGTTCTGGTTCATCCCTCGCTGGGTTTTAGGACGGCTGCATTAGGATGGCTGGGGATGGAGCAGTGCAGAGCCGTGGCGGAGTTAAAGGCAAAATAAGGAGGCTCTTTTGCCTGAAGCGGATTTATTTGATTCGTTTTTAGTGCTTGCTGTTATGAAGGACAGAGACAAACAGCAACATAAGACAAGAAGAGAATCAGATTATTCCTTTGTTATCCTGCTATATACAAAGCTGTAACGACATTTACAAAATAGTAATGAACGATATTGTTTTCTAGATGGAGACTGTCTGCACTCAAGACAGCTTGTATTTTTAGGTACTAAATGCATGGAGAAAGATGATTATCTGCAAATACACTAAATATTTTACTTTTCGAGTCTCAGAAAGGTTAAAAATTACAGTGTTAACCATTCTTCTTTTGTTCTACTGAGAATTTCTGTAAGATGTTTTCACAGAAAATCTAGTTTTCTGTATATAGATTCAAGAGATTTTACCACTTTTCTTTAAATCCTCTTGAATGATCTTATCTAATGTGGTAAATGTTCAGGAACTTTGAAAATGTTTTGAAAAATTGCTGCCACAAAATTAATTTGAGGCTGAACAATTTAATTATTTTTGCCCTTAGGATCAGAAATGAAGAGGAAAAATCCATATATAAAAACTTAGTTTGCTATCAGAAGCTGAAGAAGAATTTGACCTATGTGAAAAATAATTCACCTGCCCAGAAAAGAACTCCTGTTAATATAGCAAATTGACTTCTGGATTGCATTTAGAAAGACTAGACTACTAAAAATATACTTTTAAAATATGCTATATGATTTTTTTTACTACCATATAATGTATAGTATGTATGCATAATATATATGTATTTGTATTTATAAATTAGAAAATATGCTGTTCCTCTAAAATGCTAAAGATGAAAATTCACATTTAAAATATTGATTCAACTGATTTTTTTCAAATTATTTCATCTGCCAAGAAACGAAAGGCAACAGTCTGAAAGTTAAATTATTTTATATGCCCAGAACTAAATAGAGCTTGTGTGTGTGTAACACAGACAGTCTGTACAGATAATCGAGAATGCCAGCACCCGCTGTTGCCAGAGGGCATTTCCAAACACGTTGTGTTTTTATTTATCAATGCCTGAATATGATTCTAGCTTCATGAAAATGCTTCTAGTAGTAATATCCACGCGTCTGTCTTGAGCTTTGGTTTGTGCCCTTACCCTTCCCAACGGCCAAGTCCTGGGCTGGAGAGTCCTGTAAAAGTCGCCGTTAAGGTGATCCCTTAGCCATCTGCCCCAAGTTCTCTCTTCTGACCGTGTTCAGACAGATACGCGTCTCCTGCAACAAGCTGCTTAGGTAGAACTGAATGAGAAAGATTAAAGTTAGATACAAACTCCATTCATATCTTTGTGAGTTATAAGTGGTAGTACTAGATCTCCACACTTTTTTTTTGTATTAAATAATACTGACAGTGGTTTCTTTATAGTTCAAAGTGTCTTTAAGCAATGTAATTAAGCATTTTTTAAGCCTCTTTTGGGCAGAAGTAATTTTTGGAAGGCAATTCCAAGAGTGTTGCTCCATCATTTGGAAATATCCCACCATTTTACCCTACAGGCATTCACTTGTAGAATAAGTTAAACCTCTCTTCCTCTTGTCAGTAAGGTACCAGATAAATTGTCTGTTTTAGTCCCATATTTCCCTCTGGCTCTTGCACCAGTGAAGGAAATTGCTAGATTTATTTGCACGATTTTCAGTCCAGTAAATGAAATTAGAAACGTTTCTCAAATACCGCTGTGTAGTTACAACAAGATGTTATGTACATTTAAAGCAATTATATATATATATACACACAAGCATAGTTATATATATGTAGAAATAGTTATAAATATATAAGTGTGATTTCAGAAGAGTATTCTATTCATATATGTGGAAAAAATATTATTTTAACCTGTTTTTCACAAATCTGTTTATGTCAAATCCATCTTTTAATGTGACAGTGAAAACACTAAACTAGAGACTGTTCTAAAATTTTAGGAAAAAAATAGTTTTGAATTATGAATTACATATCCACACATCCTGAAACCTATATTTTGGCTGATCATAATTCACTATAGGCATGCTAACTTTTTTTTCCTATAGTTTCTTTTTTTTTTTTTAAATAAGATGTGATCTAAGATGAAGAGCCCCTTTCCCATTCAGAACTTGATAACAATTCTGTGAAAATGATTGAAAGAGGTAAGAAACATTTGAAATGGGTAATTTCTTTTTTCCTTTTTTTTGTAGTTTGAGCTGCAACTTCAGTTTTTCACTAGCAGTGATAATAATGAAATAAATAGAAACTATTAGAATAAATGAAACATGTTATGTAATGCTAAATATAAATTTCATTTATATTTTGAACACTTATCTTCTAAAACTTAAATATAAGAATGTTCTAAAAGGAAGTTTTATTTTAGAAAATGGTCAAGCAATCATTTGACCTCTTTCTTAAGAAGAATGATTTTAAAAGATGAAAACAAAACCATCTTTATCAGGTTTGCTTGTAATTCTCATCAACTCTCCTAATCTCAGGAGGGATGCCAAGGTATGACAAAATTCCTGCCTCTACGGTTATTCAGTTATTGAAGAGCTGTCATGCTCTTCAGTTTATTCATAGTGCCCTCTAGGCCTCACCTGTGTGGGTTTTTTTATTTTTATTTTTTATTTTTATATTTTTTTGGAATTCAGGAATGTATAAATAGTTACGCTGTAAGCGAGGCTGCCACACTGCATCCTCTAGGAAAATAATTTTGACATAGCTACAATTCATTCCTTCAGTCTTTCGCAGTAATGAACTTTGATATCTGAACAATTAGGCTGTGCCGCTAGTAGCACGCTCAGCAAAAGTGGTAAACTTTCAGTGCAAGATGATTAGCACGTGTGCGTTTGTAGATGCGTTGTTCTACTGAGAAATGAATCTTTGGAACCGTATCTCAGTGTGGGCGGCATTTCTGTGCCTTTCATAATAATTACTTCAGTGGTATTTCTGAAATCTCTGCTTGGAAGGCATAGATGTTTTGTATTGATAATTCTCTTGAAAAAAAAAAGATTAGTTTCAAGGGGAAAATATTAATTTCAAGGAGCAGGTTTATGTTTAGATTTGAGTTAGGGTTTTTGGATAAAGAAGAAGAGAGTTGACTTTGTAAAGCATAAAATCTCTGTTGAAGCAGAACTTTGGCCATTTTTTTCTGTTAGCTTATAAGAAATGCTTTCATTTCATAGAAACCTTGTGGTCATGTCTATATGCTGTAATTTATAGCTATTTAGTCACTTTAAGAATACTAAAATATTGCACAAACCCGCAGAATTTCAAGTGCACAGGATGATAACTGCCATAGCCTGTTCTTTTTCACTCTGCACAATGAATAAAATGGTGAATTATAAAATAATAATGATTATCTTCTAAATATTAAATATACTCTTTTGGAATATTAACATTATGCCATGGATCTGCTCAGGAGTGTAATAGCTATATATTTGAATTTTTCAGCCAGTCCTATGAAGGTGACTGAGTGGGAAATTTTGCAGTCAAGACAAATTGTCGTTTGAAGCGGCTTTAGACCTTCTTTCATATAGGAAGCTTGGTCAAGGTGCTTTAGCACATTGGCAATTCCTGCCTGTGCATTTGTCCTTCGTCCAATGTGTAGTCCAGCAGGGCCATGATGGAAAATGCTTCTGAAGGTGGAGGGTCTGAGAGCCATTTATGAATAAAGCCAGTACTTAAATTCAGTATTTCTGAAATCATGTAAGGTTAACCTGGAGATTATTTTCTATTCTGGATTTTCCTGAGGTTGCTAAGATACTAATATTGAAAAGCATACGCAGATGCTCTTCTCTTTTAAGGATAACATGTTTTGTAACCTACAGGATCAAGGTCATAATTCTTTTCTTTTTCTTAGATATGAGAGGGGAAAAAAAAGTGTCATAAATTTATTATAACTGTTCAGATACATAAAATTAAGCAGTGGCTTCTCTCCTTAATTACATTTCCTTATATTTTACTTGTATTTAGTTTTATATTTTTTTAAAGTACAGGTGAGTTTTATGTAATATTTTTTATGTGATATATCTCAGGATGTTTCCAATACATACAAGTCACACTTCTAACTGTATATAGTAAGTGAATGAAAAATATTTTCTAATGAGAATAAACTTTACAGTACCTATTTGAAGTTCTTTTACCAGACATGCATCCTTTCTTGTTCCTGTTAGCAAGTATAGAATGCACTAAAGCATAGTGTCATGAGCTATAAAAGATCATACATCATTAGATTGCGTTTAAGTGAAAAATTTCAAGCTTTGGATGAACTTGGATTTGAGAGCAAATTAAAATTATGAGATCTTTCATTAAGGCCTTAAGCCTAATGGGTGCTAGGATACCTCTCCTCAATTTTGGTTTAGTGAAACCTGTGACAATGGTTACATTTATCAGTACTGTGTGCTTTAGCATCACGTGCTGTAAAACCTCAGCCATAGGGAGAATTGTATACTTTATAAAGTATTGGAATTTGTTCTGGGCAGCGTTATCCAATTGCTCTTCCTTAGATCAATCACCTTAGAGGACTTTCACTTCTATTATGGATGATCTTGTGCAATTAACTAGTATAGACTTCTGCAGTATTCAAATTAAGCAAAGAAATGAGATTTTAACAACATTAGAAAGCCAATTTATTTGAAGTAAAAAGGCAAAAAGAAAGGCTTATATAGAAAGTGAAGAAAGTCTTTGTGTTATTCTTGTATTTAATCAGAGGCTGTAGCTACCCCAAGTTCATTTAAGAATTTCAAAGTATGTTTTTACTCATATAGCTGACCTGTAATTTCCTAAAGATAAATCATTAACATCTGAGGCTCCTACTAAAATTAGAGGTATTGGTGGTGTTTATTTAATAATTCTGTAGTTTTGAATCCCTGCTTTGGTTTTAGATGTCTTAGAAAGAGTGGGCTCTACCACAATTCTTTCCCTCTATCAAGTCTACTTTTCGACAAAAAAAAGTAGCTGGTTTTAATGACAGTCTCTTGAAGTAGTTTGAATGAAATTTGTTGTTTGGTTTCTTTATGATCTCTTTGCTTTTTTGGTTTACTTCTGGTCTTTAGTAGAATGCAGGCCCAGCTACATTAACCTGCCACTGCTGACCTCCTAAAAAGCACGGCCGCGGGAAGCCTGGAAGCCGGTTGAGTCAGATTAACCACTTCAGCAGGGCTGCGCCAGCCTCAGGTGGGCTCCTCCCGACGAGATTTTCAGGATGCCTCTCCCGAGTTCGCCGCAGACTTTCCTTAGGCCTGCGGTGCTGACATGGTGTCATGGGCTCCGTCTGAACGTGGGTGTGTGAGGGCCGCGGTGGCTGCTCCTTGTCTGAGGGCTCCCAAGTCAGCTTAACGCCTGCACTTCCATCCTGTGAGCAGGGAGCCCCTGCGCGGTGTTTGCAGAGTGCCACATCCGTGCGTGGTAGTCATAAACCTACGAGGAGAGAGGTGGTTTGCTCCAGCTCTCATCTGGAGTGGATTCAAACAACCTGTCCTGGTTTCGCTAACAAAATTCTCTCTCCTTATATAATCAGAATGACTAACCAATTACCTTTGCCGGAGGTTCAGGTATCTGTAGCGGGCGAAAAGTATATTTTAAAAAATACAAACTACCAGAGGAAAAAAATACCAATGAAAAGTATCTTTTCTACCCGGCTTAATCTACCAGCAATCATCCTCTGGATGCTTATGGTTTTCAGACTTTGTGTAAACATTTCTATATATGGTATAAAGATTATTACCATATAAAGAGCAGTAAGAGAACTCTTTAACAGAGAGTATATAATAGCGTATCTAATTATGTAAGTAATGCTATCTGTAAGAAAACTCATCTGTAATCATTTCCTACGTACCTTTCATGAAGATATTCAAACATATTTTACCATGTAAATATATATATATATATATATATTTAAATAGAATTTCTTTCTTTTATTTAGGAAAGCCATTTGCAGAATTAGTAGAGTATCCCAAGGACGCAATTACTTTAAATCTAAAAGAAATGTTCCTTTATTAGTATCAAGACTCCTACAATGAAATTCAGTACTTAAGCCATTCTCTTATTAAACTAGGTTTGGTTATTTTTTTAATTAGTACTTTTCTGCTTCCATATTATTTTTGCAAGTTAAATCTTATGTCTTGTATAAAAGTCTTGCATCAGCTTTGCATAGAAATTTTAAGCCTCACAAAATGGGGATAAGTAGTAACTCCCAAATCTCATGTAATTTAGTCAAAAATATAGTACACTAGTGAATAACATTTCTATTTGCTACAAAGCAATTGACCTAGTTACAGAAAAAATATTTATGCCACTCAAAACTCAAAACAATGTACAATAGATAATCATAGTGAAAAGCTGCATTTATTTTTCATTCCTAAATTTAATATTAAAAGTATTCATAATAGTTAAGCATTGAGACGAGTATTCAGGCTGCACATTCAAATCTTTTCTTTTCTCAGTAGATTGATATGTCTGGAAAATCTGGTGAATAACCATCAAAATGAAGCTTATGGGGACATAACTCATTATTAGCTGTATTCTTACCTCTTAGATAGCTTATATTTCTTTTCTATAATGCATAAGTGATAATGCAAATCCAACATCATAATATATTATTTAATATATAGCAAACAAGAAGCTCTTTGAGTGCACTCTCTTTATTTTCTTTTGCTTCTCATTTTCTCTGTCAATAAAATACTGCAGAAATAGTCTTTGACATAAAATAACGATTTGAGAAAACCAGTAAGGCCAAAACTATCTTCAGGTTAGCAGTCTTGATTGCTGGTGTTTAAAAAACTTCAGTTTTGTAGCTAGTAGTTTAACGTGTTTTTACCTTAAGAAATTGAGAAATTTCAGAAATCCTGTGGTTTAATATGACAGCCACATGATTAAATGGCAGAAGGAGTGGCTTCAACTGTCAGCTGCGTAAGCTGTTAATTTATGTACAGAATAAATACTGTTGAATGTACACCAAGGAATTAATAATCATAGGGATAGTATGACGGAACTGCCATAGCAAGGAGACGTGGCTTTGTAACAACGTTTGAATTAGTGTGCAAATTCTGAAGGTTTTTTTCTGTCTTGTGGTTATTGCAAGTCAGAAAGAAAACTGCAGTTATGAACCTAGAGGCAAGAGAGTCAACTCTGAAAACAAATGAAACACACAGTCTACAGAGGTCTTCGTTCATTTTGCAATTACAGAATTTGAGTAGTGGGAGAAAAGCTAGCCTTGAATGGTATTCCTCATGATTAAAAAAAAAGAGAACATTATCTGTGAATGGCAAATATTTATATCTTATTGAGCTTCTAAAAGCATCATATTTTTTCTATGTTATAAAGAAATTAATATTTTACCACACATAGCTGGCTGGCAATGGCACTAATAATATGTTTTGTTACTTAATGCAAGGAAATTACCATTTTTTAAAATATTTTGCATTCTGTGGTGTTTGATATTTGAATATTCTAGTTAATTCTCATTATTCATTTCTGGTGACCAGATTTGAATAACACACTTCTGTGAGGTACTGCACTTAGCGTTAATGAAATCTGCATGGAAATTAAATGCAACAGATAGATGTGAAATAATAGGACGGCGTAGAATCTGATGCTATACTCCATGATTTACTCCAGACTAGTCTCCTTAAACTGCAGAGAGTTATAGAATTAGAAGGACATCTAATAAATCTTCTTATGAGTTAATCCCTATCTGGTGAGAATAATGCATAACACTGTATGGTACTTAAATACACTTCACTTTAGGGGGTAATTCCTTTTGTTACTGTTATTTTATTATATTAAAAAGACTTTTTTATTTTTGGTTTAGTTCAGTGGCCTTTATCAAAGGTATAAACATCTTACATTGACTTCAGCTGTGTAAGAATGACTCATTTTGTTCTCATGGGTATTTTGAAGATGTCACTCTAAGGTTTATACCTGAACATTGAGGGATCTTAATTACTAACTGGAAGTAGGGAAGGAAAAAGGAAAGAAATTATTTTTATTTGCTTTCTGAAGTAGTGCTACAGCCTTCTCTTAAGACCAAAATATTTAGTCTCATAGTTAGAGACTATGCTTTTGAAGAACAAGAGTCCAAACTTCAAAGTGAATTTCTAATGTCAAGAAAAATACCACTTGGATGAGTAGGAAAAAAAAAAGTGCTTCTAAAAGCAAATGCATTGAATGTGAGGAAGTGTACTTTTAAATAAAAAAATATTGTATTAAGTGATCCTAAACCATATTTTTGAAATTTCTACGGGACACAAATCAGATACTTTGTATTATCATTTTTAGTACTATTCATCATTTGGGGGTAACTTTTATTTATTACTTGAATTGCAGATAACTTGGAGTCATAGCCTGAACCTTGACTGTTCTTCAATAAGTTCTGCATTAGTTTTAGACAAGCAATCACAGAAGCAATTAGGGATGTTGTCCTGAGGCTCCTTTACTGCAGGTGCAACTGCCTGACTGCTGTTTTGTAATTACTGTATAACTCTAACCACCCATATGCATCAGATAAGTTTTATAGCATGCTTAAAATAAGTGAAAACCTCTTTCAAGTTCAACTAAATACTTAATAATTTAAGTTGTTCTGTTATTCAGTTTAAAACTCCTGGTTGTTACATTATTTGATTTGTGAAACTCAAAGCTGGTGGTGAATTGTCATGCAACTGGTTAAATTCTCACAGAAAAAATACTGAATAACACTGCTGATTAAAACATTGGAACTTGAGTTCCTTGAAATATGCAAAAAGCTTTAAATGATTACAGAGGCAATGCCAACTTTAGGATTTGGGGTTTTGAAGTCTTTGAAGTCTGACTTTGCAGAACAGATTGTGAATCCCTGGCCCATTACACACCTGCAGAGATTTTGGTGTTTTATTTCTCTTGGGTGAAACAGCAGAAGCCCAAACCATGTTAATCACTGTCAGAACCAGTTGCATAAAATGCCAAAATGCAACGAACCAGGAATTTTATAATAAATAAGACAATACAGTTTAAAGCGTTGTTTTGTTAGACTTGCAATTTGTTGTAATCCTTTCACTTGTAAGAAACAGACCTGCATTTGTTTATTTTTTAATAGATAATGGAAATTAAGAGAAAATGAAGTGCAGCTATGAGATATATGAGATATAATGCACGTATTTCAAATTAATGTAATGAAATTACAATAATTTTCCTGTTAATAGCTACTTAGCAGTTGCAAAGAAAACTTCTTGTTTTCTATCATGTAGGATGTGTTGCATCTTGTTTATAGACAGGGGCCTCTATTCTATTACTCTTCCAAACAATAATCAATTTTAGAACATTGTGGTAACATGAAACTGCACGAGTTGCATATTTTAGATATGATATTGCTAAAAACTAAAAAGAGAAACAGCTCTCAGCCACATAAACAAACTCTCCTATGCTGTTTAATCTTCCTGCCTTTTGGTGTTTCAGTATTCAGGCTCTGCTGTTTGTGTGAGTGAATTATTGTATCAGGAGTCACTTCTGAATGCAGTTTGCAAAGCAACTTTGTAAAATTATATTAGCAAGACTTTTCTAGAAAAGAAACTTCAGCCACTTTTAGGAAGTTGTAGGAAGTGCTGCAGTGTTTTCTGTTGTGTTCTATGTACCCATACATGCACCTTTGGACTTGCAAACTCTTGAGTTACATTGTCACCCATCTCTGGGGCTACTTCTTCCCCTGGAATAGGCTTAACTGATAAATTATGAGCATTTTAGCAGAACTTACAGATTCCAGTTCTGATTGTGAACCTGTGCACGTTTCCATAGGTGGTTAACTGCAAGCCCAGGAGGAAGCTGGTTTACTCCATTGCAGCTATTAATTTGTTTGAAATTAAACGCTTGTGTACCTCATTTCAAGATTACGTTTCTAACACCCTGTTTCCAAGGTTTTTGCTGCTGGCCTTTGGCTATGAACCTCGAGTAGATCTCGTACCTCGCAGCTGAACATTCTCCTGGGGTTGCCACAGCAAAGTTTCCTCTGCTGCTGCTGCAGTGGTAGTGGAGTTGTTGACCACAGAAAAAAAAAGTCTCTGCTTGTACCTCCGTATGTTGCTCCTTCCCGCTGTGACAGCTTCTTTGATGCCCTAGTTGTGCTGTGGTTTGTCCACATCGCCCTGCTGGCCCTTGACGTCATCGGCAGTACCTGGAGCGGGACTCCCTGAACCAGGTCAGCAGCAATTTCAACCCTGGGGTATGACAGCATTTCAAATATTCCTGTTCTCAGATAGGGCCTTACTTGCTTATTTTGAGGATTCAGGTACTTATCCAAAAGGTATCTCTTTTTTACAAGATTTTCAAAGGTTTTCTACAGTGATTCTTTTTCTTATAGTGATTTTTCTTTTCAGAATATGAGATTTTTCTATTCAGAATATAAGCAAAGGGCAAATATATTTCACGATCTCTTTAAGAAGAGACCAGAAGAAGGAAATTACCCAAAGCATGCTCCTGAAAGATACAGACAGACTGGATGACTGTCTTGATTACTTTTCCTTTTTTATTTTCCTGCAGTCCAAAATATAGCAGTTGAAAAATTTCTCTTCATTGGAAAGCCTGGTGCAAGCTGTGAAGCTGATAAAAGAGACTTTATAATTATAAAAATATATATATTTGCCATGTAGGTCATTCCTACAAACTGTAGCCCAAACACGGCTTTGAAATGGATATAAATGATATCTGCCTCCTAAGACTAAGATTATGAAGGCTCTGGTTCCTTGAAAGGTGACGAGATGAGTGTCTATGAGGAAGAGACTGAGGGAAGTGTTAGCTAGTGGTCTGCCCCTCACACCCAGAGAGAGGCTTATGATCAGATATAACTTCCATCCAGTTGCCCCTTTCAGTCTCACCCATTAATTATTACGGCTTTTAATAATCTCCATTTTGAGCAAAAAGCACCTCCTAAACCTATAATTTACGACCAAAAGTATCTGAATTTGCTCAAAGCGGGCACAGCTTCAATATACTTCATGAGGCTCTGCATGCTCAATCCTCTCCTTGCCCTTTTTTCCTAAAGCAACAGCCCTACTCGTGCTGCATTCATAATCACACAAGTGAAGATAAATCTCGTCGTCGTTGCCTGGCTGAAACTCTCACGTCCCAGTGGCATGCCTGAATACACTGTTCCGTTACTACATGACCATATATTTTGATTTGGCTGCTTTTTGTGATTTTTTTTTTTTCTTAAAGCCAAAAAAAAAAAAAATTACTTTGAAGTGATTTCTGTGGAGTGGAAAATGAAAAAGTGGAATTTCTGTCATATCTGCTGCACCCCTGTGATAAGGTCGCTTATGCTTGTTTATCGTTTAATGAATGAGTTCTCAAAGTCTCTCATTTGGAAGCGTCTTTTTTGAAAGTGTCTTATCTGAAGTATCATTTGGGGATCCTGCTGTTCTGTTTCAGTTTGACTTTAAATGATCTCAGGAAAGAACCATGTCTGTATGAATCGCTGACTATCTTTTCCTGAACCTTTCACTGTCAGTATCCATCACTCTGTGTGCATGTATGCGTTGGGGGGAACAGCTACGGAGATGTTTACAAATTTCATATGTAGCCTAGGTAATATAATATGTATCCCAAGAATGGAAAGGGAGAATGGCCACAGAAATATCTGGAGCAACCAATTTAAGCTCCTCCTCAAGAACTGTTCTTTGTTTTTTTTTGCCTCCACACGAGGAGACAAAAACAGAAATCAAACAGAAATCTAGTTTGAAGCCCCATATTATTTGGCTGTGGAACTCCTTGGAACATAACATTATGGATGCTAAAAAGCTTACATAACAGAAAAAAAGAAAAAAAAGATCAATACAGAGAAGAAAAAACTAATGCAGGGCAACTGCTGCACAAGAGTTGGTATCACTGAAAGACAAACATATGCAGGATACCAAAAAAATTCTGGGAAGACTTCATTGCTTGCTTACTCTCATCCTGTGCTCCACCTCGAGCGTTTTCTGTTTACTAATGATACCCGCAATGTTTGTGTGTTTTCAGATATTTTGTAGGTGAGCTTCGTGTCATTATATTAAATTCCAGCTATTTCTCATCTAGCGCCTCTATGGACTTTCTGCTTCTAGCTGACTATTTTAATTTTTAATTTACACATTACACAATGTTTGCATTTTCATAAGTGTATGCCTGAAGTTTTCCTCTCACTAGCAATCTGGAATGTTGTGGGACTCCGTGTGCATAATTTCCAACAATTAATTTTTTAGTTGTGTGATCAGTTCATACCACTGTCAAGGTTGACTTGTGTTCCTGACTTGCCAATAACAAATCAGTAACAAATAATTAAAAGTGAAAAGTATTCTTCTAATATAAATTAAGCTGGTAAGTATAGAAAGATGGCTTGTTTATAGTACACTATATAAAAATAGAGTTGATTTAATTTATTCTGAGCAAAGTAATACATATTAAAGAATCATCCAACTGAAGATCAATTTGAATATATCACTAAAAAACATTTGCATCTTAAGAATTCTGATTTTTTAGTATCATGTTAAAGAGACTATTAAAATACCATTTTCCATTTTCACCACCTCTTGAATCCTGATAAGGGTTCAGGTTTCTCACACGTGCTTGAGCCTTGGGCTCTGTATCTGCGAGTATCGTTGAGCCCTGACAGAAGGCCTGGGGTGCCCTTCACAGACCGCTGATTTCTGGTGATCTCTCTTAATCTTCAGCATTCGTGTAGCAGCAAGATGGTGCTATCGAGTGAAACTCCTGCTGTCACGAATGCACATTTCGGTGCACGTTGGTACCTCAGCAGAAGGGAAAGAATGGTTCCAGCTTAAGGAAACTGAGGTGTGAAGCCCTCAGATGATAGCTTTTTTCTTTGCAATTATTTTACTCAGATTCTCTTCCTACAATCCCCGCAAACATATATGTATACATACACATACACATACACATATACATGTATATATATATATGGACTTACTAACTGTTAGTAAGTAATATATACACGTATATATAAATATATATGGACTTAACATAATTTGCAACCACTTTTTGAACCAAACTGTGAAACTTTTCTGTATGGCAGTAAAGGTGGAGTGTCTGTTCATGTGGCCAAGCTTACCAAGTATAGGTAAGGGCTTAGGGGAATTAAAGGGAAAAAAACAAGCATAAATGATATCTTTTAGCAGGTGAAAGTTCAGGTATTTTCGATTCTTTCTGTCCTTGTCTCTGCAGTAAACAGAAACAGGAGGGTGGTCACATAGACCATCAGTAGTCATTCTAATGAAGAAAATAAAATAAAATAAAATAAAAACTTTGAAAAATGGGAGTAAAATGCAGAGTGAAAGCAAACTTCACTCAGTTTGAGTAATGCAAAAATGGTACAACATACATTATAAAGTGGATGGCATAAATGTCTTACAGCCTTGAATTAAAAGTGCCACAAACAAAAATCCCTATTCTGTAAATATTAAATGCCATGTAGATAATACATTAAAGCTTTCAATCAGTTAGGGATTTTTTAAATGTATTTTCTCCCTTACGCCCCCCTTGACACTCTATAATAATGAACAAGTTATTTACTTAATGAAGAAAGCATCTTGTATTTAAAGATCTACATATTAATGTGACCTTCCTTTGTTCATAGCTGTTAATATTTATTGCCTTTTCTTGTTGAGATTTTATTTGGTGTTCTGTGACAAACAAGAGTATGATTAGTGAAGCTGTAAAGTTCTCATGGTGGCTGCCTGCGCTCCCAAGATAGCAGCATTAGTGTCTGCAGAAGCAGTTAATGCTGTTTATCATTAGTGACAGAGGCTGGGAAGGACCTTCTGTGGCTTTTATCTTTCACCTTGCCAACTGAAGTTGATGAGCTTTGTGATTTAAATGTGTAGGTGATATTGTAATATTTATATTCATTTTGCATAGACAAGTGCACAGGTAAACTCATCTTGTTGATTGAGATTAATTAAAAAGCATATTACGATAGGACTGGACAAGGTACAAATAGATATACTTGAAAAAGAAACCTATTAGCACTTTATTTCTCTGTGCTTAAGTTAGCACTTTCAGAATTTGTGCAATAGAATGACTCAAACTATCTTAGTGTTTAATAATTATTTTTTCTACTCTTTTTTAATTGTGATTAAAATTAATTTGAGGGTTTCTCTTCTCTGTGAGGTTTTGTGTTTACACTGTTGAAATCTACATCTCTGCACCTCCATGTCTTTTAAAAGAATAGATTTTAACTACCTGTTGCAATGAACTCTACTTTGGGAAACACTGAAAATGTCTTGTAATATTATATATTGTATGAGGCTTTATATTCATATCTGTGCATGCTTGTGTGTTTTGCATCCATTTCCATCTGAGTACAGTGCTTTTTTATTCAGCTTGCACACTATGTTAAATATTTAAATTATCATACGTGCTAAAATAGCTAATAAATACTGCTGTCCTGCCAAAGGCATATCATAAAGTTCTACTTCTGCATAAAGCTTTAATTTAATTTGTGTCATATATTTTGCCTTTGACACACTATTTCTACACAAAGCCTGCATTTCATAGAATCTTATTTTTAAAGGAAAACTTGTAATGGTAATGTGAATAGCAAGAATAAGTATACGAGTGTATATATGCTAATGCTGAAGGTATATTTTGAGTGACACCCAAAAGAAGTAATTTTTGGACTACGGCCCCAAAGGAAATCCAAACTGCTAACTTTCCCATGATCCTTCTTTTTGTGGGGGGAGAAATAAGCAATTTTATTCAATATTTTCAAGATAATAATATCCAAAGAGAAAAATCATGTACCTGAAGCTGACTGTATGAAATTTTCTGTACTCTTATCAAAGGCTATGAGCTAGTGCTGCAAAACCTGATGCTTCACAGGCAGAATAGGCCTTTGGCCTCAGAACTTGAAGTGAACAGTGGGAACCAGGCACATGGGTTCTTTCTACCTGTTCTGAGAACAAGGTGCCAAGATAGGAGTTTCCCTTTGTACAAAGCACCTTCTTCTGAAGATAATTATCCCTTTGCTTATTTAAAACTGTTTAAAAAGAAGACAGCTCACAAATATTTATATTGTCATGACTATAGTGTTCCACAATGTATTTTGTGTTCTTTTTCTTAACTATTTTAAACTGATATTATTAAACATAGAATTGTATAAAATGTTGATCTCTAGTTAGCTGTATGCACTCAAGAGAAAAGGAGCAGAGCAGGTGCATGTGTTCAGCTGGTGCATCGGTCATCTGCTCTGGGTGGGGAAGAGCTTGTGAAATGTGAGGCAGCTGCTTTGTAGCAATGAAGATTAGTTGTCATATTTCCTGTTTTGCAACACTGTGTCTCCGATGGGGGTGGGGGATCCTAGTTGTTTCTTAAAATGGAAAAGCTTAGGATTTATTTCTCAACTTGCTTTAATGTCGTGTGCCTTTCTAATTGGGTTTTGTCCATTGAGTGATCTCTGATATTATTTTATCTCCATTTGGTTGAAGGGCAGACTTCAAAGACTCAGAAATACATTTCTTGAAGTAGCTTAGTTTAACTAGGCAATTTAACAAATTACTATGAAAGAGAGGTGTGAGAGAAAATACAGAAATAAATAATAAATTAATGCATGTGTTTATATTTATTTGTTCTTATGAATGTAAGAGTGCTACTTCAATTTTAAATGGTCGGGGTTAACGTTTTAATAGCATGTTTTATGGCAGTTTTCATATAATAGAAATAAGGCTGAATTCTCTCCAATTGCTGAGGTATTTGCTGACATCAAACACCAGCTGCAGAGCAATGTAAGCCTTTCTACTTGACATCTGTAAATGGTAATCTCATCTTTACTCAGACAACATAATTTTTATTTTTAGAACCAAAAAGAATGTTCTCTGCTTTCCTCTTCTTGCTGTCAAATATCTTTGAATCTACACATTCTTTGAAGATTTGCATTATTTGTAAAACTCACTTTAGTGTCAAGCAAAAAGATATTTGCATAGGCTAGTTTCCTCAAAGAGTGCCACTCTCTACACTGTTTCTGAGGCAAGATGGAAGGAAGCTCCCTCCAGTGATGCAGGATCTCTCAGTTATGGCATCTCCCAGACATTACCTGGGTTTCTTCCCAGTGCTAAAGAGAGCTCAGGATAACATGAAGTCTCAGGCACTGATGAAAAGAACTATACTTACCATTTTCAATATGTGGATACATATAAACTGATAAAACAGACCAGTAAAACACAAGTAAAATGGAAAAGAAAAATCACAATGGTAACATCAGCACAATGAATGTTACCTAGGATCTTATGATCAGATGACTGTATTAGGAGAGAAATAACCCTGAGCTCACCTAAACTGATAAACTGATAGACGATGTGACAAAGAAGATTTTAATGTATTTGCAAATGGGAACCTTTGTTTTCATGTAAGAAAGATCAGCAAAATGTCAAAGGAAAGACTATTTTATCATCATTAATATAAAATTGTCTTTTTTATAAAAGGGAAACAATGTTACTAATAGAAGGCTTTACTACTAGTTATTTGCAGTCAGTTTGCCTATAGAGAGCTAGTTTGATTTCCATTTTGAGTCCTTTCTTTTGTGAGATTTTTTTTTCAATCCTTTTTGCTAAACTGTCATCTATAATTATTTTAATTTCCTTTCAGTTTTATTTTATACCACCTAATATACTAAGCAGGACTAAATTAAGTTATATGCCCCTCTACAGCTAAGCTTTTACTGAATCATACTCTAGGCAGAAGGTAAAAGGGAAGTTTCATAGAAATGGTTATCCTCTTTTGAGAATCCCCACACTCTTGTGAGCCACACTGTAACAGGAACTAATATTGTTTTCAGCAGTAATCAGCTTTCCAGATCTTTGATCATCCAGGTTACTCAGTTCAGTTTGCTTAAAAGGGAGAGTATTGCCTTATGGTATTTTATTCTTTGTTAAAATAGGGACCAAGGACTCCTAATGACTAAGAATTTAAAGACAAATGTGTTTATTTACTGAGTTTTTATGACTGGAAAATGAATTAGTTTGCAAGTTTAGAAAAAAAAGAAAAGTGATTGAAGACAAATAAAAGTGACAACTTTACTGCAGAACTCATATATCCATTTACTCACTCCATTAAAGGTTCACCAGTGACTAAGTCATGCGTCAGTTTTCTGTAATAAGCATTACGAACAGGATGAGACTATCGTATTTGCCCAGAATCTAATGGCTATTATTTATCTTCCAAAAAGAAAACCATTTGGGTATAAACAAACCTTCCGTCCACATGGAATTTAATCACAAATTTGACAGAAGTCCTCAGCCATCTTTTGCAAGAGTGGGTGACTTCACGTGTGCCAGTAGGAGAGAATAGAGAACACTGTAGGAAGGCATCAGGTCACCTTCCTCTAGACAAATTAATGTTTCTAACAGAGCGTCGTAGACTTCGTGTGGGAGCTGTGTGATTCTGAGATAACAGATAGTCTAGGTAACTGCACACTTACCTAAGAGATGACTGAACCTGAAGCATAAGAGGGAAACACAATTAGATGCAAGTTTAATAGCAGATACCTGCAGTAATAGTTTGTTGGTGAAAGTGTGAAAGTTTGTGAAAGTAAAAGTAAAAACGTTTGGACTCAGAGTATTTCAAGTAAACTAATATTTCTGCATCTTTATCAATTGCTTATTTAACAAGACTATAACCAAGACCACAACTTGTTTCACTTGTGAAAAGGGGAGGAGAAGATTCATAGGCTTCTTGAAGCTTAATGCATTTGTTTCACCTTTTTTAACACAATCACAGCTATAAATAATGTCTCAAAGAAAAACTTCTAAACAGTATCAAAAATCTCTCAGAAGAGAATGACTTAGCTTTCCATATTTTTTTTTTTTTATTTTGCTTATATAATTGCCTGCTGTGCTATCCTTTGACTTTCCAAAAAGAAACAAAGATGTAAATGATGTGCCTTTGTCTATGATTTAATTTTCTCATCTGGTGAAGCCCTTGGCAGTAAATTGTAGGATGAATGTCATCTTTCTTTTCTTATTCATTTCTGTCTATTTTGTAAGCACTCCTGTCATTTCTCTTCCTTTTCAAATAGATCTTAGGTCATGGCTGAGAACTTACTATCATTCTTTTGAATAAAGATATATGGTGCTTTTAGTGCATTATCCACTGTATGAGAGGTTATAAACTACAGCCCGTTCTTCCTTAGTTTTATTAAGGAAGCCTCTGTGTGGCTGCTAACACGGAGCTAGAAAAACTCCTACGCTGTTTCTGTACTTGTTTAGCTTCGTCTCTGTCTCTCCGTGGAATAGATGGGAAAAATATTCCATTCCCAAAAGCTGGTATTCATAAAGCAGAAAAGCTTTTTTAAAGCAAGAAGTTGCTACTAAACAGAGAAGTAGGGATTGGCTAGTACAAAATATTTGTGGGTCTGAGTTCACAGAAGATTATTTATTAGTCAATTTTTCTGGTTTTTTTTTTTTTCATTTGTTTTCATGGGAGCTGATGAGCACTTACTTACAATGTAGTTGAAGAGAGAGAAGGAAGAGAAAGTAATCATCCGTTTTCTTTTATTAGTATTTTATCAATTATCAAATTGTCCATTCTTTTAAAATGTGTTCTATTTAAGAGGAAACATTCTTATGTGTTGAACCATAGACATTGGTTTTGCCAGTTAACGTCCGCAGGATATTCTTGGAACTGCAGTGAATTTTACTTTTCTGTTTAAATACTTTAACTATTCTCCTCTGTGCACAGGAGCAGGATGCAAAGTAGAAAGGCTTTTTCAGTGTGAAGTTTCAATTCTCCCCCTCCCCACCCTCCTTCCTTCCTCTCAGAACTGTCATTGCCCAAATATTCCTTCTCTTTGGCTTTACTTAAAAAATGGTTATATAAAACTATCAATCAATTATGTGCTTATTTAAGGAACATAGCTGCTCTGTGGGTTTTTTTCCTGACATCTGTTTAAATGGCAGATAATAATAATAGTGAGTAATCGTAAATGCTGATGTTTTCTTTATGAAAATTATCCTTCAAAATTAAATGCTTTTTTAAATTAAAAATAAAATTTTAAGAGAACATTGTGGTAGTGGTGATAAGCCTAAGTAAAGTAAATATCAGCATAGCCATTTGCATTTTTCACAGGAAGAAGCAAATACTTTTCAGAACCAAATGAATCTCTTGAGGACAAAAGGCTGCAGGATTGGGTGTAAGATGAAGCCTTACTTCTAAATGACTGAAATAGTCATGTCTATCTTTAGCATAATATTTTTTAGGCATAAGGTGGTATTTTGGAAGTGTCTATTATGGATACATAACCAAAGCAAACTCTTCAATTTGTAGATCAAAAATGAACTAAATCATTAGTAACACATAACTCTTCAGAAGCAGATGCTGTCATCTCTCTTCAATGATGAAGGAGTTTTTTTATACAAAGAACGAGCTCACATAGGACCACAGCACAACTTAGGCTCGGGAGGACTCTAATCCAAGCTTTGGCTCAACAAGGGGCAGGTGTGAGGTCAAACCAGACTGCTCAGATCTTTGCCCAGTTGGCAAAAACTCAAAACCTCCAAGGATGGAGAGTGCACAACTGTTTGGGGCCATCTGCTCTGCTGATGACTCTGCTGACTATTTGTCCTCCTAGAAAAAAAATCTGTTTAGAAATTCTCTTGTTTAAATTTACACCCGTTAATAAAAATAAATAAATATATACAAGCATTTTTAAATCTCAGGTTGGACATGATTTTTTTTTAATATCAAAATGAAGAATCCAGATACCAAATATTGTATGTTCATATCTACTATAATGCTTCTGTCACTTAGTAAAACTGTATAGAAAAATTGGCAGATTTAAATGTATAAACATGGATTATCAGCTTACTATCATGCAATCTTGAATTGGGTTCCAGAAGTTACTCAATTACACAAAATGTTTAGCACTTAAACCACTGAGAAGTGTATTTCAATATATTTTACTTTAAAGTGTGAACACTTAAATGCTCTATGCCTTGTAGAGTTCTTGGACATTGGTTTTTCCATGGTAAAAAAAAAAAAATGATATGCACTGTAGATAATGCTATATGGTAGAAACAGTTATCTTTAAAAAAGTAAACAACTCAGAGATTTCAGTGTGTCTGAGGAACCCTGGTGGAAATCAAAAGATAAAAACAGATGAAGAGAGATCAGAAGAATGAAGCTATTAAAAATTCTAAAAAGATACATTAATGAAACTGTTTATTTTGTGATAATGATAGGGGAATGTTTTATTATGATCAGTAAGCATAGGAAGATAATTTTCCAATTGTTTCTGCTAGTACATGTTAAAGTATATGCATGCATGCAGGTATTACATATTACAAAAAAATAGCTGCTAAACAACTTTTTTGGTTTTGTCATCCCAGCAAATGTGCATGATTGTAAACATACTTTCTCTGATCAAACTTTTCCAAATAGAAGACTCTGTAGCCAGTGTGCATGAATTTAATTTCAGTGAAGAATGTTGTACATGATATTTCTCAGTTTTACAGATGAATGTGGATGATGGTAGGGCAGATCCAGATGCAAAGACAAATGAAATGGAAAATTTCTTTATAGAGTTCTGAGAAAATATGTTCCATCTTATTTACTATGCCATGTATATTAAATCATTCCCAGGTCTGATACACAGGGCTGATGCTGTTCTGTTCATTTGCAAAGGTTTCCATTTGTTCCAGTGAACTGCTCTGCCCCACTACTAATAGCTGACTATTAGGGTTCCCGCACTTCACATTATTGATTATTTCTGGCTTCATGTTTGCTCGTGGGAGTCAGTTCACTGGCTTCCAGAGGCACTGAGTTGTGATTCAGACACCAGCCAATAATCTGTTTGTAGATCACTTCATAGGGTGGCAATTCCTTTTTCATGCTGCACGCTTTGGGGGGCATATTTTTATAGAACTATAAGAGGGGCAAAAAAAAAAAAAAAGTAAATGATTAGAGATGTCATCTTCTCTGATCCTCTGCCCCAAGATAGGACATATCTAAGGTGCTCCTGTTAAATAATTGTCCATATAGTTCTTTAAAGTCCCTGATGCTGAAGGTTCCTCAGTCTCTCCAACATTTTGGTATGTTGATTTGGTCATACCAATAGTTTGGAGATTTGGTAGTGTTCCAATACCAGTATTTTCCCTAACATCTTGATCCCTGATATCAAACTCCTTGAATTCTGTCTGAATTTAAGGTTTCTTTTTGACTGACTTGGGACATTAGTGTCAAATAAAGCCAACAGATTCTGGTTCTAAGAACAGGAACATACATTAAAACTAAGTAGTGCAAATCTAGGTGGGCTCATTTCTTGTAAGTCTGCTTGTTAGTCTCCTATTACATCTTTTGTTTCTAAAGAAAGCATTTTGATTTTATTCTTCTGATGTATCATTGTTTCTGCACATTACTCAACTTACTCAGTACATGCTGTGGATGTCCATTTGCATCACTGAAATTATTTCAAGTTTGAGGTTTCCTTAAAGTAGGAGGCTGATTTCTTCCACACTGTTTTCTACTTTCATCTTGTTGTCTTCTGTCTTTCAAGTATTTTTTGGCTAGATTTAAGGTGTTTTGAGGCTTTTTTTTTTGCCAGATTTTTATTTCTGAAGGTTTTAGGACTGCCTCTCAGTTGACAAACATCAGAAACTTTTGGCTCCCCAGCTGCAATCCTCCTAATTTCAGATCTCTATCTACCACCTACGTGATGAAATAATTGCATAGCTTGCTTACCCCCATCCAGTTCTGCCTGGACTATAGGTCCTCAGGTACTATGCAAAAAATGTTCAGCAGATCTAATTTGAGGTCCAAATTTACATAAGGTCTGTGAAGGAATGCGTTAACTGAAAAACTCCCTGAAACATGGTAGCATGTCTTAGGAGAATATTTTGAAGAAAGCAGATCTTAAAAATAAAAATGTCCCCCAAATCACTTAAAGTTTAAGAGAATCCCATTCATTATACCAGATGAGATGCTATTAAAATTTCTGATAGAAGATAAACTGTTTAGAGACTTGGCTTGTTCAGTATGGTCAAAAAAGCAACAAGAGTGAGGAATACAGCATTCTTTTTATTGCTAGGCAATTTCTAGGCTTAACTCACAGATATCATTTGGCCAATTAATAAATGGTGTCAAAATATGCTTAGTGACAGTTATATTTCTTAACGTTGGATTTAGGTGCCTAAACATGCGTGTTTGCGTTTAAATGCACAAGCACTCTGGAGCACTGCTTCTTCGGAGGATGAGAGATTCCTGTATTATTCTGCTATGGGGGGCTGCATGAGTATGTCAAAGGGCAGTAGATTTCTATACTTGACGCAACTGGATTTCATTCATAGTGCCACTTAAGAATTTTTACTAGTAAGAAACCTCACAGATATCACCTCTAAAGATTTGTTGTTCTTTCATCGTGATGGTTAGAACACACACATACATACAAACACATCTTATTCTGTTTCAGTGTAGGAAAATATAGAATATTTCAGTTGTACGTTGTTCAGTTGTAACAACTATAATATAATAACAGCATCCTTTAAATTACCTGTGAGTACCTGGATTCAGTTTTAGAAAACTAAAACTGGATTCAATTTTAGAAATGTGCATCAATTTTAGATATTGCTTGTTTATTTTGATAGAACAATGCAATTTCTTCTGTGTTAATAACCTGTGTATTTATCCCCTGGCTTCTGCAGAAATGTATAAGCTTTTGTATTTTAAAAAATATTGGCCATAATTTTGAAATTCTTTTGTGATAGGGACCACCTTGACAGATTGGATGTCTTTAAATACATCACTTAAGAATAGGAATTCAATGGCTAGAACAAATAATCTAATGTGGGGGGGCAAAAGAAATAATAAAAAAAAAAAAGTGAGGTTGTAGAGGTAGTAGTGTCAAACTCTTGAAAAGAGGGTCAAAGTAAGTAAGGGAAAGTTTTGTGCCAGGACAGCTACTTAGCACAGAACATTAGATTTTCAAAGCACATCTCAGGCTGTGATTGCTGAGTATACTTTTAGACTCTTTAAAAATAATAACAGCTTTTGCTATACTGGCAAGTAGATTGTAAGAACCTGAAAGTGAAAAGTAAGTAAGTAGATTGTGTCTGTTCTGTTTTTATGCCTCCAATATCCTTGAAAAGAAAAATAATACACAATTATTAGATAAGTTGAATCTCACATGAGTATCCATCTTCCTTTTTCCACTGTGGTCTGAGTTCACGTAAACTTTAGAAGTTCAGAAAAAAACTCAGCAGTTTTATGAATTCAATAATTTGTAGAATTACCGCAGAACATTTTCTCTTTAATTCACCTAGAATTTCTCAACAGCAGTTCAAAGATTCTTCAAACCTCAGGACTGAATTATTATTTTGCATTAGACTTTAGTTGCTCTCCCTCCTGCTTCACCACTGTGTCATTTCGTCAGTGGTTGAAGAGAGTCTTTATAAATTACCAAAACCCTTTTGTAATTAGAACAGGATTGTTAAGCAGGATGTTCAGAAACCCAAAGGTCTCCATTAGTCTCTAAGGGAAGCTGCTGAATAGATTTATTTTATTTTCCTATCAGTGGGAAAGACACAGTAGTAGTCCATCACAATGAAGAAATTATGCATAAGCAAATATTCTTCCCTTTTAGACAGGAACACAATTACTTGGTTCTAAACCATTTGGTTAGTACTATTCTGTGTTCATTTCCTTTTTAAAACTAGCTTTAGCACACAGAACAAGTAACTTGAAAATACTAAGTTATAAATGTTGGAAGAACAAAGTCATTATATTAATTAACACTAGCTGCTACTAATTTGTGGAAAGACCTAAATAGCTAATGGAGGCTGCATATTTCCTTTTAAGATAGAGTTAGTCCTTTCATTTTGTAGTCATAGTGGAAAGGTCCCTATGAAATCCCTATGATTCCATTCAGGATCTGGCTGGCTACATCACAGGGTTCTCTGTACACTTTGCTACAACAAGAGCAGAAGAATAAAATGAGATGTTCTGTACCAAACGTTATGCAGCTGTGAAAAAAATTCTTCTATTACCTTTTATTCATTAACTGTAAACATCTCCATATATGTATGTTGCACATTTGTAAGCTTTTTTTGTTGTTGTTGTTCAAAAATGCTTTTAATTCTATCAATTGTACACTGGCCATCAGCAAGAAGAGTTTGGTCCCTTCTTTACATTCTCCCCTCAGGTATTTGTATATGTTGATAAAATCCCCTATAAATCTTCTATAGGCCCAGCTCACTTAGTCTTTCCTCCTACGATAGATGCTCCAGCCCCTTAATCATCTTCGTGTCCCTACGCTGGACCCTCTCTAGAAGCTCCACGTCTCTCTTGCACTGAGAAGCCCAGACCTGCCCCCAATACTCCAGGTGCGGCCTCACCAGAGCTGAGCAGAGGGGCAGGATCCCCTCCCTCGACCTGCTGGCAATGCTCCTCCCAATGCAGGCCAGGATCCCATTGGCCTTCTTGGCCATGAGGGCACATTGCTGACTCATGGTTAACTTGTCATCCACCAGGACTCCCAAATCTGCAGAGCTCTGTGGAGCTGCTTTCCAGCAGGTCAACCCTAAAAACACCCTTATCAAATTATCTGATATGATTTGCATGTCAGATGTTGATAGATCTTCTCGTATTTGACACGATGCCTCATATTTTCTCAAAATTTGACAGAGGATGAGAAAGGTGTCAAGTAAAATATGTACTTTCCCAATTTCCCTTTATTAATGAAAAAAGGCAATTATTGGAGCTATTATATCAAGAATAAATTTCATCCATTATATCTCCTTCCTTTTTTAACTGTACAGGCACTGAGTTCTGCTTATTAAAACAGGGCACATAATTCTTTTTGCCATATCAGTAAATAGTACCACTTAACTTTATAACGACATGAGTTATACAGCATTATTTTTAGTAATATAATTTAATACTTTTAGTACTTACTTTTAGTAATATAATTTAATACTCTTTACTTTCATTAAACCTTTAATTAATAACAGGAAGTGAAATTTCATTTTTTTCACTACCTTTGCTTAGTATGGACCGTGTTTACAGGAAGGTTTCACTGGTCATACTGTGGATACATATTAATGTTCTATTCCTTTAACTTTTTCAGCAGATGAGAGGGCAACAAACTGAATTTTATTCTTTAAAATGTGGTGAGAAGGTCACAGTGCTAAATAGGAGGAATAAAGTAAAACTAAACCATGAGTGACTTGGAGATGGAGAAATTCACAGTAGTGTCCCAGCATAAGTACTTACATCAGAATCCTCAGCTGTCAGTGATAACAGGAATTAAAACAAATACATTAAGATGACCAGGAGCTTTTATGTAAGTTTTCTGTTCTTTAGATTTCTTTAGATTTCATACTATAGGGAAGTTTAAAACACATTTTGGGCAACATAGAACTAGTACCTGCAAAGGATTGTGCATGCAGCTCTTCCCATCTGGAGTCTTATTGCTCTGATGAAGATTCTATGTGAAAACAGCCTATCACCCACTCAGAAAATGTAAGAAAGTGTCTTTCGTTGCTTTGGGAGAAAACACAATAATCATCATGAGCACTGTCAGAATTTACTTTGACCTACTGCTTGAGGGGGAAGAAGGTTCACAGCTACCGGAGAGAAGTGCGAGAGCTGGGCAAGGTAACAGCTTCTCCCTTTCCCTGTGGCCCTATGAAATTTGTCATCCTCCAACGATGGAAGAGTTTTGACTCAGCTTCCCATGTGGGACCTTCTGCTTTAGCTATACAAGGGTTTGTCCAACCTTCATGGCTGCCTTGAGCACCCCCTGGAAGATGCTCTTGGCATGGCCAAGGAGGCCTCTCTCCTCCCTTGTGCCAGGGCAGCACTGAAAGGCAACGAGGAGCCCTGCAGCATTTCAGCAGCGTTGCCGGCCTTGCTTCCCCGGCTCTGGAGCACATAGAAACATTTCACCTGTAGCTCCCCCCTTTCCTCATCCTGTTTTTCCTCCAGGCTAGAAGAATACAATGGTATTCCTCATGGATTTTGCCTTCTTCTTGCTTGTCATGCTTCTGTTCAGGAGGTCCAATTAATTGACCAGCAGTTCTTCTAAAATGATGTTTTTAAGGAAATAGCCCTAGTAATTGCTTACAATTGGTGGTGTCTTCTGATCTATCATTATGAACTCATGCCACAGAGGTCCTTACCTGAAGCAGGTGGTGCTTGGAAATTGAGAGCAGCAGAGCATTCGGATATGTTGGATATTCATAGGATGTGAATTCATTTTATTATACCAGAAAATAAGACTTAGAAAAGAATATAATGATGAATTGATGAATTATCGATTACGACTATCAATGCAGAAAACAAATTAAAGCTAAGAGAAAAGATTATTTGACAAGCAGTGTTCATTCAAAATGCCTCATAAACATGGTATAAATAATTATAGAAAAATTGAAAATATGAAAAAAGAGGAAAGACAATCAAACTGGATATAAGGTGTCTTGCTGGCAATTGAGACAGCAGCTGTACAAGAGAATTCATGCTTCTCTTCAAATGGTGCATGGATATTTGACAGGAGAAGGCTTAATTTGAAAACACAATATAGAAATACAGAGACGCACGATTAGTTAAAAGTGAAAAGAAGGTGGTTCCTACTAAACAGGCATGCATGAGAGCAAAATGAATATGAAGTATTTGATCCCCAAAGCATTTAGTTATGGGAAGATGCAGGTTATGAACATTTGAAAAATACACTCTAGGAGTGATAGCAATCTAGTCAGCACACTGTGGTGATGCCCACATGGCACTAGAATATCTGCAGTAGGTAGAAACTACACCAGTCCAAATCTTAGCCCATTCCAATCTAAAGGCTTTCTTAGAGCCTCATGAAATACCTTTAAAATATAAATACATATATATATATGTAAATGAACTCTTGTTAGCATATCTCAGATAGCTGTGGTTTGTTTAACTAGAAATGTAGTTTATAATTAATGTATTTGGGGCAAATCCTTTTCTGAAAATCTGTAAATCATTTTCAGCTTGTTTGTTTACCATAAATGCTTCCCAAGCAAATGCAGGTAAATTGCTTTGAAAACTTGTGAAAAATGTAAAGCTTTACTTGTTTAATTCTTTTAAATTTAATTTAATTCTACTCAAGCAGCAGTTGCTAGAGCATATAATGGTTTTAAGGGTGTGAATGCTATAACTGTTCACATCTGCCAGGCATAGGCACACATCAAGTTATTATGCATAAAATCCATCTCTTTTTTAACTGATTAACAGTCTCAACATGCCTCTGAAGTTTAAATGAATTATTAAATGTTGGCACAGTACTGATGAGGAAAGAGAAAGAATTACTTCTTTAGCCAGATCACAGAAAGGAAAAATATTTCTACTGAAAAAATATATTAAAAAAAGCATAGCTCAGTTTTACTTGATTTCGAGTTGAACTCTCTAAAAGAAGCTTCCTAGCTCTCTTCCTTTGGCAGTTCTGCTGCAGAAAAGTAAGGTTTTCACACAGAAATAAAGTTGCAGGATTTGGAGCTAATCCTCTAACAACCAAATCCATTTTTAATATATCCTCTTTCCAACATGAGCTGATATTCTTTTTTTTTTTTTTTTCCCTAAGTTCAAAATCTCATAATTTGACACATATTTCTTTTCGAGGAAACTATGATTTTGCATTGTGTCATCTTCTTTGTGTTTGTAGGCTGTGCAGTGTATACTTCTCCATAGTTTGTACTCATTTGGTCACAGAAGCATATTTTTCTCAATAAAATGCTGAACTACCTGATAGAAAATATCTATCAGCCTGTTATTGAATATATGAAATGGAAAGACAGACTCAGGCAATGCAGCAATGTCAGAACAAATTGTGACTTTACACTTTAAGCCTGGTAGCTCACCAGAGGTCCTCCTAAGGACCCAATTCATCTTAAAATGCACCCTGTCTTAGAAATAATACCACACAACGCCTGTGCCGAGACCAGGAGCGCTGATCAAAAACTGTAAATCTTTTTGTCACCGTATATGGTGCAAAACGATCAATCTCAGTCCTTTGAGGTCTGAACTTTATGAAAAAATGTGTATCACCAATAGTAAATGGAGTAGTAAATCAGGTTCAAATTGCTGTTTTGTCTAGGGCAAAGAAAAGAATTTGCCACATAAAATGTATCTCTTCTGAAAAATGCATTGCATAATATAAAGATGTGTTAGGAAGGATAATTTCCGCATTGTTAACATTTCAGAAAAAAAGACACAGAGAGATATATTGGCATTGCACATTTAATATAGTATCCTTTCTCTTACGAGACTTACATGATACTTCATATTGCTTTAATAATTTTATTTAACCCCTCTTTAGTCTGCATCCTTGTCCTGTTTCACAGTGCTGCCTTAATGTATTATTGGCTTTAAGAGGAAGTGCTGGCAGAAGCACAGTGATCGTTCCCTATCCATCACAACAAATATATCGGCTTCTCCTGCTTTTCAGCTCTCTTCTCATGTGTGGTCCTTCTCTGAGAATAATTCAGAATATTACAGGTATTTGGAAATAATTAAAGAATGCTGTTGAAGAAGAAAATAAAACTTTAGATTCATATAAATATTAAAATGGTAGCTTATAGAAATAGCAGTTAAATTAATCCTTTTTTTATAAGCCACTTAATTTGTAGCATAAAAAATATTTCTGATTAAGATCAATTTCTTTGAATACCAGTTTCTTTGAATATTTTAATTCCTTTTGTTTTAACATTAACTGGCCTTCATACTATTACAGAAAAAAAAATATTTTCTAATGTTACATATTTTTAACTTTCTTTAGGATTCTTGCTGCCTCTTAACTGCATGCCTCTTTACAAGCATGATTTACTCAGATTTTCCTGCTGTAGTGTTAGAATTTGTCTTCATTGTTCTGTGTGTATAACATCTATTGTCTTTATAAAGCATTTATTATTAATACTGTATTTTCTAAGGAAACAAAAGCTATCTTTTTGCCCTCAAAATCAATATATACCCTGTCGTTCTTTTCTATATTACATATCAACCTCTTAAAGAAAGAAAGGAAAAGCAAAAACTCCCAAAGGAATCAAAGGAACACACCAATACCGCAAAAATATGAAAATAAATGAAGAAATTAACCTACATTTATTTTCCTCTCCCTTTGTATATGAAGAAAGTGTTTCCTTAGTAATCAAAATGGATACATATATATTCATATATTATCTACTGTATTTATTGCCATTAATTTTTTTTTTTTAGACAGCATGTGACATATGTTGCTCCGTTTGCACTAAATATGGGTTAGATTAATATTATAGGAAATCATCTTCCTTGAATTTGAGATTTGCGGATAAGTTTTGTCTAGTTAATCTGAAGATAAAAAGGATATAAGTGGGTATTGATGGAAATTACTTTTTTTCTCATCTAAGGCTAGATTTTCATCTTAATTTGACGAACGAAATGAATCCATTCTAAAACATTATTTTAACAACTCTTTAAAGTTAGATAAGGCCTTTAAAGTATAATATATTTAACATAAGTCCCAGTTACTCTGATGATTTCTCTTGTAATATACGTGAAATATTTTATTAAATAAAACACAATGCAATGAACTGTTAATAAAGAGAAGTATTTTCGTAAATAGAAATCCACTGATTATTCAAAGAATCTTACTACTGAATTTAGATTTCTAAAGATATATTTCTTGTTTAGTTGATTATTTTGGGGTGAGTCCCTTTGTCCATTTTCCTTCCTAGAAATTTAGAAGGATTAAAGGTAATTCAGTTAAAAGTAATTTATATCTTCTAATTAACTTGATGACTTTCAGTGTAGTCTTTTTCAAGACCATACATTCTGGCCAGATCTTACCTCATTTTTACATAATTATGTTTGTTAGTTATTGATGTACTTTCATATTTTTATAATGTCACTCATTTAGGTATATTTTATATTTCCAGCTAGCAGAAAATTGTCATTTGCTCCTAGTTTGACATGAAAGCGTAAAGATGATCAGCTAGGATCCCCTATCCCAATTTGTTACCAGCAGTTTTAGATGGATTGCTGTCTTCACAGTTCTCTGCACGTACATGAATAACTAAACATTCCAACCTCCGGAGCTTTAACTGATATTGATATCCCACCAGGCAGTTTTGTCATCCCCTGGGCAAATACCTGGAAAGAGGATATGGTAGCACACTAATACATTTTTTTCTCCCACAATACAAGGATATAGTTCCTTGTACAATGTAGAATGTTTTTTCAGTCCTGGCCAGATTTATCCAATTACCGAGATTGGAACACATTGAGATTGATAAAATTCAGTCTACAGAGTTGTGCTGTTGACATTTTAACAAAGTAGAACAAAATATCCATTTTTTGCCTGTGGAAATCACTGGTCTAACCTGTACAAATAATGCAAACACCGAAGATTGACAAGATAATCTGTCTAGAATAGTCAGTCATGTAAACGACTTCTTATTTCATCTAAACTACTAGAAGAAAGTAATCAAAAACATTGGCCAACAAAAAGCAAGTGCAGGTAGCAGCAGACCAAAGACAGGGCTTGTTTGCACACTGGCAGCGGGCAAAAGCGGCAGTGAAGGGCGGATGCATTCCTTGCCTGGGTGAGGGATGTGGGGAGGATGCAATGCTGCTTTATCCGAGTGTCCAGCATAGACGTCCACAACCTACTGTGCAGGGTCTAGGGGCTTTACAGTTATTGCTCAGAGATTTCATGCCTGAGTTTGATTTTGTTTTTAGCATTTATGCCTTTTTTTTTCCCTATGATATCATGTTAGAGAAAACTCTGCCAAACAGCTGACATTTAAAATAGAAACTTTTTTTCTGTAAGCCCATAATTAGACTATCTTTACTGTAGAGTTGATGTCTCCTTTTCTGTCAACCAACCTTCCTGTCTTCCCCTTCATCTTTCCTCTCTTTCTTGAACCCTAGGTCTGACACAAGGAAATCCTCCTGTCATTGGCAACATTCAGTTAGGTTTTAGAGGACCATTCCAGACTGTGAGTGAAGTCTCACAGCACACCCCATCTTCCTCAGCCTGCAGGATGGCTGTGCTGTGGGGATCAGAGGAGGGAAACCTTCTTCCACAACTCTTTCTGCTGTGACGAGGAAGAGCCTGACAGGTCTTGGAGTACTCGATCCTTTTGATGCCTGAACTCCCAGCTCAAGTATCCCAGCCTGAGCTCCAGGCTGGGGTAACAACTCCCACCTTTGGAGTTGTGTGTTAGTTGAAGATATGTCTAGAAAAAGTAACCGCTTCCTCCTGAAATAATTCAGTTGTTTGATAAGAAATCAGCCAGAAATAAATTCAAGGACAAAAAGGGTAAATGCTGTTGTAAACACTCTCACTAATAATTTAAAGAATATCAGGGACTAATAATGGTAAAACTGCTGGTAACAAATGGTCTACTTTTTTTTTCAAGCATTGGGGAAACTGTGTCTACATAAAGTGACTTTAAGAACATGTCTCCAACAAAGCAAATGAGTCAGTCCTTGTAACCTAACGCTAAGCTTCAGATTGTGACAATGCCAAAGTAGGATTCCAGCTGTGAGAAACTCTCAGTAAATAAATTTTCTTTAAATTGTAATTGTGCATAAAGCTCCCAGTAAACTATAATGAGAATAGATGCAATTATCAATAATTTGGACAAAATTTTTGACCTTTATTAGTTACCCACCTAACCCCTCTTGTTCAAGCGAGCAGACCTGAAGGATACGAGGTATCATTGATGCCAGCATTCCAGTAGTCTTGCTGTGTGTAGTAGTGAACTGAAGAGGTTAATAAGAAAAACAAATTACTGTGCTTTTTCTGTAGTATTCAATAATAATGTACCTCACCAAGAGAAAAGAGAGGAGAGCGGAGGGGAGGGGAGAGGAGAGGGAAAAAATACTACAAATGGGAATGAAACCAGCTTTGCAGACTGAATTGGTATTCTGTAGTGCAGTTCGTTTTACTCACTGGCAGCAAGATGACTTGTTTTTTCCAATTTTTGATGGTAAAGGGTCAGGAAGCAGTATTAACTAAGGCAAGTGATTAGAAAGAATTAAATTGAAAACTTTTCCCAGCCCAGCAGAAGTCATCTTTGAAACCAACTTATATTGTTTAACATTCATTTATCATTTCACTCTAAGTGATTTTTCCCCCCCAAAGATTGATAAACCAGAAATATCACACACACCGAGGAGATAATTGTAACCTCGAAAGTTCTTGCATTCATTTTTAAAGATTGGAAGATAGTTCTTAAGACATGTTTTATGAGGTTTCTGGGGCTTATTTCCTATGTGCAATCAGCCTTGCTCTATCTCTTTTAAACAATGGATTTAGATATGCAAGGAATGCTGAAATATTTTTTTCTGAGCTCTGCATTATCTCACTCGCTGCTCCAAGGAGTATTTCAGAAAGCCAATACTGGTAGTAGATACAGTGAAACAGAAACTTTGGTAACCTCCTTAGTGTGCTGTTTCCTCTCTATTCTCAGTGAATATACATGACTATACTTAATTTCAGAGTTTTAGAAGCTTCTAGTGGCCTGGATTCTCCTTAATAGTGATTTTTTTTTTTGAGTTACTCAAAAAATTTTGAACATTTACCTTTTCAATAAATTTACTTTTTTTTTTTTTTTGGCTTGTTTTGATGTTAAAATCAACCGTAGTGTTTTCAAACTTTTCCATTATTTCAGAGTGGAAAACAAGCTAATTAAAAAGTATTGAATCAATTGCAATGGGACTTGGTACATTCTTTATATTAAAGGTATTATTTCTGAGCTAATTTAATCTTTACAATTTCCAATATTACATTTCTCTTTTTTTAATTTTCTTTTTTTTTTTCTTCCCCTAGGAGGGTGTTAGTATATAAACTTCTATTTTCCATTTCTTTTCCACATTTCCCTTTTTAGAGGTCAGGGAAGGTGAAAGAGCATATTTTACTTATTTCTTAGTCAGTTTAATTTTAACATATGCTGAAGTTGACAAATAATTTTCATACTAGATATTCTAAATATCAAGATTGGGACCTCTGCCTTTCATATTTGAGGACCCTGTGTGCCCATATAAATGATCATGTATACATAAAGATGGCCATGCACACCCATTATACAACAATAAAGCATGGAGACAAGGCCAAAGCTGCAGAAGTATGTTCAAAACATAACCTCTACCAAAACCGAAATCTCAACCTCTACAATTTCATGAACAGAAAACTGTAAAGAATCACGCATGTTATTGAATTCCATCATTTCTGTAAACATATGAACTAAATTTTTTAAAGTATTTCCCCTTAAGCATTTTGGGGCATTTTCTCTGTGGACAAATAATATATAGTGCATAATGTATGTATTTTAGTCCACAACATGTTAATGTTTCATTCAGAATAGTCCTCAAAACTTCTGTTTCTCTAAGGTTTTACCTATCAAGACTCTAAATGTCAAATCTCTAAATAGGATAGATTTTAGGAAGGCATGCCCTCATCATGATTGAAAAACAAAATCAAGTTACAAAATCAAGTCATCTTTTCATACCTGTAAAGGTATTTTGAGAAAAAAAAAAAAAAAAGAGAGACTGTCCACTTATTGTGGACTGAGAGAATACTCTCAGCTGCAAAAGGGTATTACTCAAAAACCATTTATCTATTTTTAGAGCTTACATCCATAACTGCAGGAGTTAAAGATAGTTTCCCCTTTAGATTTGCTGTGATGTTGACCAAGACTTGAATAGACACAAGACTTGAATTGCATATTTGTGGAGATCTTTCCTAATGTCAGTAGAAAAAAAAATGCATATTTTAGATAAATAGTTCTAAAGAAATCAAAACTTGGTGATCTGCCTTCTTGCATATATGCATATATAAATGCCATCACAAAATAGATCTCTATGTGCTTTTTTCATAATTTTTCCTCCCTATTGTTTTGAACGATGAAAATGTAACTTTCCCAGTGCTTTCCCTGCCATGAAGCCCTTAATGATGTGTTATTTTACTTCAATAGCATTGATGAAAGTGAATTCCTTAAACTCTAAATGAAAGCAAAATACCTGTTGTTCATGTAAATCATTACACATAATTAACTAACAGAAAAGGTTTTAGGGTTAATTCATTATAAATAGTAATTCATGAAGTATTTTGATGTGCTTAGATAGGAGGTCTTGTAAAATTTCAAAATCAATGACTTAGGATAGCATGATATTTATTAATAGCTTACCTCCTTACTGTGCAGTTTCTTCCTGGATTTTCTAAAGAGAACATTTCTTTAACCAAATACTAACTGATCACCTGGTTATCACAGGGGGATAAAAAACTTTTCAGATCTTATTCACGCTTTGTATTTCTCTTAAATTTTAAGTAACTTTTTATATATAGTAATAGGATCATACAATGATTTAATAAATAGTAAATCTTGTAAGGGAATAAAAGGACATTGAACTGAAAATTTTGGTGGGAGAACGGAACTGATAATATGCATTTTGTGTCAAAGAGAATAGTCTTCTTCTAAATGAAATACAGAAAATGCTAGTTTCTACTATAAATCTATACATGTTTTTAATTTATGTTTCATTTTCACACGTTTCCTCAAGGCAGACAATATGTTTATTTTATTTTATTTTATTTTATTTTATTTTATTTTATTTTATTTTATTTTATTTTATTTTATAGAATTGGTAAT
>JAWLRI010000950.1:1288524-1321326 GCA_034781795.1 Crypturellus tataupa | reverse complement strand
TTTATTTTATTTTATTTTATTTTATTTTATTTTATTTTATTTTATTTTATTTTATTTTATTTTATAGAATTGGTAATACATGATTCTCCTTATTGTGTTGAGTATCTTATGCTGCCTAGTGTAGAATTTGCTATACCTTAACAGAGGAAAACTCATTCCCTCTCCCACTTACCTCCAATAGCGGTGTTTGACTGTTCTTTGTGAAGTTGTTGAAACTCAGTAAGCAACTCCTCCTAATCTGTGTTTCAGCTCAAAACCTGATGCATAATTGATTCCATATATCTGCAGCACTACAAGCAGCGCAGGGTAAGGTGCATTGCACCATCTCACAGCATTCCTAACAGCCCTCAGTGAAAGGGTGACGTGCTCTCCTTGGTACATATACTTTGTATGCACTTAGTAGAGAGTCCCAACTACCTTACAGACATAAATCTATAAAGATAAATAGGTAGAAGAATTATAATCAGCTAAAAGTAAATTCCATTTGAAATGGTTTCACCTGTAAAATGAGAAGCAAATGGAAAAATAAATTCAACAGAGCCCTTCTGGAATATTATGTTTCACAATTAAGCTATGTGACTTTTTATGACTTGCAAATGTAATTGATTTTCTTTTAGGATCACATATTAAGGAGTTTCCTATTGTACTGCATTTATTAATAAGCTGTTTGACACATTCTAATATCCTTTAGCCTTGTGTTACCCTCACTGTGCATGCTTAAGCAAATTAACTCTAAATAGGAAAAGCAATATAAGGTTCAAAAGAGAAGGTTGAACTCAAATTTGCTAGATTTCCTTCTGTGTCTCTGGAGACCCTTAATGACTGTTCTCAGGTGCTTAAGCTATTTTTCTTTTTCAGTGTTGCCTTATTACAATAAATAAATAAATAAATAACCCCACCTTGTGCAGTCTATGCAGACATGCAGTTTAAATTTGGGATTATACTTTTCCTATCCAATGTTTTACAATTTAATAGAATTATCCACTGAGTAATTTCCCAAGAAAATTAAATTCTGGGAAAGCTTCCAGTTTTCTTCACCTTTTCCTTGTGGTGGCTACCACTACAGGGAAGAAGATAACGTTACTAATTTTGTGCCAGTCTTGGCAAGCTTCCCTCAGCTCTAGCGCAGCCACAAGCCTCCGTGTGGACACACGGGCCATTTTCTGCTTTGCTCCCTAGTTCCTTTCTCCTTCCCTTTCTTCTTCTTTTTCTCCCCCCTCTCTCTTGCTATTTTCCCCTTCTTTTCTCTCTTTCTCTCTCTTTCTCTCCCTACCTCTTTCCCTCCCTGTCCCTCTTTCTTCCACTCCCTCTCTCTTGCATTTTCTCTCCCGCTCTCTCTCTTTCTCTCTCTCCCTCCTTATTTCTTTCACTGCTTTTCCCTTTCTTGCTTTCTAATCTGCTGTGAAACACAGTTCAAGGGGTTGCTCCACTTGAAGAACGTGATGGATACAGATGGGCTGCACGGCCAGCCCTTTGCATGCTTGAAAGATGTGCAGATCTCAGGGCTGCCAGGGAAATACCGCATTGTTTGAAAGGCCCCTCTGTGGCTTGCCCTTTACACTGGAGAGCTCCAGAAAAGTTTGCGGAGGCTTTTTGTTTGGTTGGTTTTGTTTCTTTCTTTTTTATTATTTTTATAATTGCGTTTATTTTAGTAGAAGATTGCTTTGAACAGAAGTGGCAAATTTTGTTTCAGTTTTTGTCATCTGTTTTAGGGCACCTTATGTTATAGCTGCTATAATGCTAAAAGCTATGTTTTTGTGGTGACTATGAGTATTAAACAATTGCATTCTAAATTGCCAAATAAAAAAGTCCAGGAAACTAAAATTTACCCATTTTCAGAAAACACATTTCTCCATTTTGGAAATAGGCCATTTCTTGAGCACTTTGTTTAAAGATGTGAAGATACTGAAGATTTTATGATTTTCCTTGGTAATCTAATTAAACAATCCTAGTTTTTCATTTATGTGGGATTGGAAACAGATAAAATTAGCAAGCCATAGTATTTTTTTTCTACTAAGAAGTGTTTTCTCAAAATACTGCTATACGCTCACTACAAATAACACTTTCTTCTCATATTTAGAAATTCTTGTTTTCCAGTCTCGTTTAGATTACCTAGATTCTTCAACAATATTTGTTATTAATAAAAAAGAGAGTTACAGGTAAAGTAATGCCTCTGTAATATGTATTGGCTTTGTCATCAACACCATAAATTCTATCAAATAGTGTTGAAGACACAGGGAAAGAGTATTTGTTTTTGTGATGAATCCATAAAGTTTCCAGAGCAAAACTGAATTGTGAATCCATAATATTTTTCATTTGAATACATCTCAACTGGAACATACAGGGCTGAATCCTGAAGTCATAATTTAATTTTTAGTCTGCCTCTACCCCAACATGATCTGCATGACTGTCACATTTTCTAAATCAGATTGAGGTCTAAACAGGGATATGAAAGAATTTCTTAGTCAATGAACTGCTTTCCCCTTATCATTTAAAAGTTTCTTGTTTTTGCAGACAGTGAGAAAGTTTTCCGTAATCTTTAGTTTTTTTGGCTGAAAAGTTCACTGAGACACAGCCATTCATCATTTAAAACATGCTGATTTCCATAGGAGCAAGTTACTTGATTGAAAATATAATATATTACCTCTCTTAGTATAATGCAGTGCGTAATATTTACTGTGAAATAATATTGCATATAAAACTTTTTATACATACATATATATATGTGCGTGTGTGTGCGTGTATTTATTTTGAAATGAACCTGACGGAGCTTAAAAATAGTTCTTCTATGATATCTGCTCTCCTCTAGGATAATATACAACATTCTTTTAGGAAACTGGGGAAAGCTTATTCAACTTTTATAATTCATAAATAATTACAGCTTGGCACACTGATTTTTGTGATCCATTTTCTTCTTGTTTTGACGTTAGGTCAATGAAATGGAAAGTATCGCTTTGTTTTCCTTTGGTGCAGAAATTGTACCATCAGGAAACCTCTCCACAACAGAGAAGTCTTCTGTGGCCAGAGGTGGAGGCTTCCCTCTCAAAACAGACCTGTAGTAGCAAAGTGATAATGAGGCTGAGATATAAAGGTTTATGCACCTTAGTAAAATTGTTTTATCTAATAAACTGAGAAATGCTTCTGGATGGATGTTTCTCTAATTAACAACAGTAACAGCACTCGTAGCACTAATAGTAATGATAAGAAATTATCTATATTTTCCAGGACATGTGCATAACTCATGTCCCTCTCCTTTCCCAACAGCTCAAGGGCTGTGCTCTTGCACAGATATCCCGCTCTGCCTCTTTAAAATTTTCAGCTGTTCCTGTTGCGTTACCAAAGAGTTTCTGTTTTGCTCCTCAAACCTGTCATAATGACAAGCGCTGTTTTAATGCCCAGAGATGTCTTCATTTCATATATCACCTACATTTTTTGCCCTAAATGGAGCACAGGTCTATAATGCTGTATGGAGGTGACAGAAAATAAATAATGTAGGCAAACAATACATTGCTATGTGACTGTTTTTGTCAGGTGGAATGCACACCTGCCAAAACGACATAGATTATTTTCTAAACTTACAGTGTAGAAAGAACTTCCTGCACATAATCTCAAAATAAAGGTAATTCATGCATATTTTTGTTGCGCTCTCAGGGAAAAGCATAGCATGGGCATCCTCCTCCGAGGAACAGTGCAGGACTGCTTAATGAGACCTTTGAACGCAGACACAGGATTAAAATAAAATAGCAAAGTAAGTAGGTTGTTAGCCTTCCCTGTTTCACGAGCGGTGCAGACCCAACGGTGGGACACGGCGAGCTGTCCTCAGACGCGCGCTAGCGCGCTAGCGGTGGTGCGGGCTCGCGCAGAGGCGGCCGGGGCAGCCGGGATGGCAGCGAGCGGGGAACTGCTCTCAGCAGGGCTTTGATTAAACCCTTTGGAAACTTCTCAGCTCTTGAGCGAACAGGGAGAAGTTCTTGAGCAGAAATACTTGGAAATATTTGCCTGGGTACTTCTATCATCCCATCCCACCCCACCCTGTGCTGTTTTAAGATACCCTTGATGACGACCGGCACTGACAGCCGCAGTTTAGCCTTAGTTGTGCCTTGTGCTGCGGACACGCTAACTAACTGTGGATCGGGCAATGATTTTTACTGGCTTTCCGTCACATTTGTGAAAGGAATGTGCTGCCTTGTCAAAATCCGAACGTAGGCACATCCTGCCAGCAAACAAGAGTGGCGGCATGTTGTATATGGCACGGTATTCAATCCCTTGATGGCTTGCTCTCTTGAGTCTTCCTGACGTATCTTCTAGCTTTCTCCTGCGGAGTCCACTGGGGTGTTCAGTGACCCTCACATTTGTAAATTCTCGTGCCATTTGGGGATATGGATAAAACTTTTGCTGAGGAAGAGTAGCGGGAGATGGATTCTAACGCAGTCCCCCCTGTCACAACCAGACACAGTTACTGAAATAACTTTGGACTTCTGGTGGTTTCCAGTGATTTTGTTTTGCAAAGGCAGACTGTCTCTTTTTAAAGTGTCATATGAATAATTCTAATTGCAGAAACTAGGAAGAATTTTATTTGTAGAATTTTTATAAAGGTGATTCTCAATGTGTAAGTTAAAACATAGTTTTGTCACAGATAAGTTTGTCACTCACTTTCTACCAAACTTACTTTTGCTGCTTTTTTCTCATATCATGTATTTACCTTGTGTTTGCAGTTATTCACTGTGCAAATAGTATAAGTAAAGCCTCAGCTTCTACAAAACTTCAATATTTGCACCAAATACAAATTATTTATAGATTCAGCAAAAATAATTTAATATGTAATTAATTCACTCTAATTAACTGGCTATTAGCCAATGGTGAAAGCAAGAGATCACTTAGCTTACAAGTGTTTAATAGATCAGTTTAAGACTTGAAGTTATTCTTCATTTGTGGTCCCTAACAGCCTGACAAGAGAGTCACGAGTCTGTTTCCTTTCTGCAAAGCTAGAGAGCAGCAGCCCAGCAGCCCCTCTCCTATTCAGAAATGTAGAACTTTTCAAATCTTTCCTCTCACAGTTTTGATGTAATTATATTATTTTAGACCCTGAAAACAAATACCCCTTTGGGAGCTAACCTTACTCCAAATTTGGGATGATAATAATGGAGCAGATCAGTGAGATGATGAAGCGACCTGCATAACTCTGTGTGTTCGCCGTTGACTGGCACCAAAATGGCAAAGTGCAAAGGAGAAAAAATAGAATAAAAGCATATCAAAATGGAATTATCCACTGTCCACCCTGAGCTGGACTTTCTCGTCTCTGAAAGAGAAGATCACTGCATGTGTGTTAATATTGGTATTGCAGTATTTTCTAGAAATTACCATCTTGAAGGACAAACGTGCTTCAACAACCAAAGCTTTTTTAGCAGCAAAAATCAGGTTTATTTCCTGTGGGATGAAGCTCCTCTCCTTACCAGCTGGTCTTATTCCCTGCTTCATCTCACAGTGAGCAACGAGGCCGAGAGGAAGGGGAGGATGACGGGCCTTGCAGCGAAGTGTCACCTCCCGCACCTCTGTCCTTCTGCTTCCTAAGTCGCTCTACAGCAGCAGCGCTCCTAATGTGCCTGCGCTTCCTTGCAGCACTTCCTTCAGCTGCAGCAGCTCTGAGAACATCGCTCTGCCTCCTGTCATGCCCTCTGTATCAAACGTCTGGGGTGAGGCCTTCCTGCCTCTGCAAGCAGCATGCAGACTAACCCCCCTCCTCCGTTCTCCTTTGCTTTGAAACCTGGAAGTTGTTAACTATGTGTTGCTCAGCAAGTCATCCTATCCACGCGCCTTGCTCGAGGACAAAGTATTCCCTGGAGTCTCCTTCCCATCACTTTGCATTTCTACAAAATTTCCTAAAATGAAAATGAGACCTCAGTAGCAGCAAAAGCCTTCAATGCAGCAATGCCTAGTAGTGTTTTGTTTTAATTACGTGTTGTCATGGAAAAATGAATAGGCCTAATGAAATTCAGGCATCCAAAATACAAAATCAGCTCCACATTGAATTTCAATTATGCCAATTTTATTTTCAATACCTCTGTCAGAACCCTGTAATAGAGTTTCATGGAATCACAGCTGAAGCAGGCTGTGGAAAACATATTCATGATTCTTACAAAATCTTTGTGACACTCTTTGACAAACCCTTTGCTGAGTGCCTGGAAAGAAGTCCCATCCTGAGATACACAGTGGTTGAGAGAGAATGTGGAAAGCCTGGGCAACAGGTTATACTTACCAATTCCAGTACCAAAAGATCTGTTTTCCCAGTAAAGTTCTAATGTCTAGATTAAAATGAGTTAAAAATCCGCACATAGTCAAGTCATCAAAAACACAAGAATAACTCTGAAAGGCTCTGGAAGTTTGCTTTAGCTTCTGGGCAAGGAAGGAGTGGCCTTAAATAGTTACAAATATCTGTAACCTGGTTTCCTTAGCACTCCAGAAATACATGAAAGGATAAAATGATAATCAGAGTTACACATTTCTACCAAGAGTATTATATGTACATAGTAAAGCAGAAAGAAGTTTTTCCTTCTTCCATGTTACCCTGTTTCTCTCTTTGAAGGAATGAAGAGACTGGTTTTAACCTTGTTCCACTCCACAGGATGGTTAGAATTGAGTCTTGCTCATTTGAATTCCTTTTACTATCAGGGTTTTATGCAATGCTTATATAAAGGGATTCATTTGGAACTTCTAATAGTAACAGCAATATTTGCAAGTTTTAAATATTAGATTTTTATCTGTTGTAAAATTGTAAGCAGTAATGACACTTTCTTTCATGTTTGTCTCCATAAAGCAGTGAATACTGAATAAGTTAGGATGTGAATTTTAAGTCCAACATCTATTCTACACTAACAAAATAGTTTAACCCAAACTTCTCAAGGTACTTCTAGATCAGAATAAGTACTCTGAGCCACAGTTTTGCTGATTTGTGCTGTTGCAGAAGATCCTGCAGATCTGTCCTCCCTTTCCCTCTGCTGAAAGCCTCTTCCCCTACAGCGGTGACAAGTCTGTGCCAGCATTACTGCTCTTGAGCCACTGTAGTATTAACATAAACCAAAGGCAATTTCAGTTCATTTTAGTGTGCCAAACAGCAGACTGTGGTGCCTGAGAGGTCTGATTCACAATCCTGGATGGATTTAGCAGCAACAGTTGAAGAAGCAAAATTGCTCAAAGTGCTGGTGTGTTTAAATTGCCAGACTGGGGGAGCAGTAATCTCTTAGCTGCCACAACTTAATCTGAAAGGATTGTGAATCAAAGACATAAAACTGCTCACCTGAGAGTTAACAAGGGTTTTTTAATTTACATTCTGGTTTATTCAGCTCTAACTGCCCTTTTACAAAAGTGTCCTAAAAAATGTTACGCTGTTGGTTTGCCCTGCTCCAACTACAGAGCACACACTAGCTGGCACAGGAGGCAGTAGCCTTTCCATGAAGGCTTTCTGTAAGCCACATCCTATAGGAACGGGACACTGCTTCTGTTTGATTTTTGTTTGTATTGTATAAAGACAATATGAAGACTTAGGAAGTTTAATTTTCACATCATATAGTTCTCAACTTGGTTTTCTTTTCCCCATCACACTAACTTCTCTTTTTGGATGTGAGTTGCCAGGTTCTTGGCATGGCATTAAGGAAATGTCAAAGTAGACACCTATTCTTAGACTATAAGTCATTATTTAACAACTTCAAAGGTTTGACAACTACAAAGAAATGAAGCACAAGCACCTACGTATTGATTTGTCTTTTGCTTTGTATCTACTCCATTAAATTCTATTGGCATTGACAACTGTTGAACTCTTCTCCAAAATGCTGTGAGCTTTTCTGTCTTTAAGGACAGCTTTATTTCATTTTATGTACTTTTTTCCTTCTAAAATCTCTGTCGTTGAAATATTACCTCAGTCTTGAGAAGAACAGCTTAAAATTAAATCTGTTGAAGTTTATCCTTCTTATATCTTACTGTGCTTACGTTAATACTGTGGTAGCATGTCATTGATGGACTTCCAGTCTTAGCTTTAGTTACCCAGTATGAGTACTAATAATCAATCACAAATGGCTGATATCATATAAAACGGATGATTTAAAGAACAGATCCTTAAAAAAGTTCTTCAGATGTATTCCAGAACTACATATAATCATATGTCAGCTGAAAAACATTAAGAAAAATGTTATGTTTACATTTAACTAAAATTCATTAGAGGGAGTGCATAGATTGCTAGCTGGGAATATATTTAATTTAAAAATGAAGAAACAATAAACATCAGTAAGCATTTCGAGAAACATCATTTCTCTCTCAATGGAAGACAAAATGAACAACAGAAAATCAGAGAAAACTTCCGAGTTACTGTAGTCAGTACTGCCAAGGTGCCTGCTCACTGCATAAGTCAGTGTTTTTTTCATGCAGTTCATCTTCCAAAAGCCTAAGACCTGCTTGGTACGGCAGTAATGTTCCCATAGATAGGTATGTTTAAATTCTGTAGGTTGTCTTATGTGATGGTATGAGTGGACAATATGGATTTTGTTTAATCTGTGAAACCTGGGAGAACTTCTCAGCTTCTGTAACTCACTGCCTATTGTGAGACCTAACTCTGTCATGCTCAAGTTTTCATGGGAAGAAAGCTAGGTATGTAGGCTGGAAAAGAGCGTGGTATTCTCATCAGGTCACTGATGTGGCCATGTAGTTCCTGATTCCACCAGCCAGGGTCTCTGCATGCAAAATAAGGCCCCAGATGACTAAGAATGAAGGCAAAAAGTTTTGGCCCAAACTCTAGGATGCTCCAGTATTTACAGGGTAGTGTAGTTTGAGTACTACCACTCTTCTGCTACTGTCTGCTCTTGGCTAATCCTTCAAGGAAGGTCTGTACTGCTACATGGAAGAGGCCAGGGCTGTTCCTGTCCTTGGGATCAATGTCGCAGTCCAATTTATTTATTGGACTGTGACAAGTCCAATAAATAGCAAGTGAAGCTCATTCTTTCTCAGGTACACCAACTATTCCCATGCTACATATCATAGAATCAGAGAATGCCTAAGGTTGGAAGGGACCTCTAGAGGCCATCTAATCCAACCTCCCTGCACACGCAGGGTCTCCTAGAGCACGTGGCACAGGACCGCATCCAAGTGGGTCTTGAAGATATCACCTTATCCTGGGTCTTCTCTGCCCTATGTGTTGTTTCAGTAGTCCCTAGATGTAACTGCTCTTTTTTTTTTTTTTTTTTTTAATTTAAACTATCTGGCCTCTCTGTCTGGCTCTTTCGCAGCCCACCAACTTGGCATTTTGTAATATGAAGGTAAAAGCATATGTTGCTTTATGGGATGAATCTGAGGAAGCAAAACATGCTAAGACAGTTTCAAGTGACTGTGTAAGGTGATGGGCGCCAGTTCTGTGTAATGTCATCTATACAGTTTCTTGAGGCTAGACCTATGAATAAATTATTTCTAGAAATGCACAGTGTTTTTGTTCTCAGAATAACGCTTTTGTTCACTCCAAAAGGGAGTATGGGATCAAACTAACAGGCAGTGTGTCCTACCAGTGATTCGATACTCCGTTTCACATCCTGGACATCTTTTAAGGTTTAGAGTTGTTGAAAGTAAAAGAATGAAAAATATGGGTCCAAAGCAAGTTGTAAAGAAGTCAGAGGTTTCTCTTTCTGAGAAGGAAGAAGAGATTCATATTAAGACGAGCAAAAGTAATATTTTGGGGGATGAGGAGAACGGCAGGGGAAAATAGCAGGAGGTGGCATTTGCAGATGGTATTTTAAGAGCTGGTTCGAGAGCTATCTGATTTTAATTTCTGCAGTACAGCCCTGGAGAAGCTGTAAGTCACCTTCCTCGAGTTTTATGAATCTAGAGCCTCATTTCCTTTGCTTTCATTTTTCACATTTAATTTCATATCAAATTGAACATACTAGGAAGGGCTAAGCCTTTACTTTGAAAGGGCGTTAAGATGAGAAGGAAAAAAATGGAACTTTTAAAAGTTGGTTTGATGCAGTCAGAAATTTTAATTGAATTTTTTGGTTCAGCTGCAGAAGAAATTATTAAGAGGAGACCTTCTTAAAGCTATAGTTTCAAACTGGCTTCAAAGTGTTTCTTTCAGTTCAAGATTTAAATATTATCTGTCTAGCTTTCACTGAGGCAGAATTGCAGTCACCGAGGAAACATTGCATTGTGGTGCAGTATAAGTTTTTTTTTTTTTTTTGTGATAGTAATATGCATGTAACAGAAAATTAAATTTCAAGCACTAAGCGTATTTCAGCAGAATCTCTAGTTGTAACAGTGTAAGCATTATCATTTCAGTTTCAAATAGAGTAATTTTAATGACAATGAATAAAAAATGCAAAGCATTTTAACCATTTATCTGTTGCCCAGTTGAATGGAAACCAAAGAAATAGACAGAAAATAAGACTATTATTTCTCTTTTATAAGCACTTGCAAAATGAATACACTACAAAATAAAGTAAAATTTCAACATTTTCCCTTTTTTAGGAAATTGCCTATAATTGTCTTGTTCCTTGATTTTTTTTTCAAGGTAATCCATAAAAGTTTATGAGATTGCATGGTAGAATTTTTCATTTCCATTCCATTTCATATCCAACATTTATTGGATATTGAAAAGTTGAAATACCTTTGAAATGCATCTAGCAATGTAAGACATACACATTTCTGTGTGTTTCTTATTGGCTCAATTTCAGGGAGGAATAAATAATATTGAATATAACTCAAGATTCTTTTAGTTTTTTGAATAATTTCTGAAATCATATACGAAGTCATAACATTACACATACTTACAGCTATATGGAGCTGCATAGATAGCAGTAAGGCATGTTTTAATGGTGTCATTCATTTTAGAAAAGAATCTGATTTTCAGATGTATCATTCAGATTGAAGAGAGATTTAAGAATGCTAGAGTTTTTTTAGAGAGATCATGTCATTGTTTTGATGACTGATTTTTTAATTTAATCTTTCATAAAGCAACAAAATATATTCTCCTTATTGTTGCAAAATAATAAACAGTTACATCACTAGGTACACTTCATGATGGCCTTGAAGAATATACCATTATTCCACTTTTCAGAGAGAAATTGCAAGCTGATAAGTGGAAAATGCTTCGACTGATAAATTGAAACCCATACCTCAACTGACTTGACAAACATAGGTGCAGATATACAAACCAGATATACAGACCAACTTGTAAGAAGTAGTAAGACTTAAAATGACAAACTTTTGAGGAGCCTCTTTAACCCAAACTAGGCTTCTATTTACATTTTTTTTATGCTTTTGCTTACATAATTTATATTTTGAGATAGAAAATTTGAAGTTGACCCATAAGAATGGCTTGGAATCAAACAGTGTCTTAACCAAGATGGGAGATGCAATTAGATTGTTTGACAAACTTATGTCTGATTGTTTGAAGAGCTGGGGAGAGAATATAACACTAACTGATTTTGTAGGAGCATAGGTTTAGTTTAGCTGCCAGTGTCTTGGCTGGATTATTGTTCTTGTTTTTCTATCATCCTCTGCCCTTAATCGGAAAAATGTCTTCTTTGCCTGAAACAATTCTATTTTAGTTGTATATGCAAGTACTTTTTGCTTACAGAGTCTGAAAGAAGGACATTAAAAGTTACTGTATGCTATTTCAGTACCACAAAGATGTGCAGTCATTAAAATTCCATAAAGTGGACCCAACTGTCTAAAAGAATTACAAAACTACGGTCTTCATTAAGGCCTTCAAAATATCAAACCCTTTTCTAGTGTCAAGGGCCTCCTTCAGTCTTCAAGTAAAGAAGGTGGCTTGATGGCATTACTGGAGAGTCAATAAATCCAGGCTCGGGGAAGCTAAAGGGGCATCCAATTTCAGAGTCAAGGGGCTTTGACAGTGAATGCCCTTCTGGGAGGTCCCACATTACCAAATTGACAGAGCTCAAGCACACATTTTCTCTGCAGCACAATCACACAACAGAGAAATAGTCTCTCAAGTACCCTTCTTCCAGCCATTTAAAGGTCAAAACTAACCCCTTTGATTCCTTTGAAAGTCCATAGGTGTTGGTAGGTAGCTTCAGTTACAAAGTTAATGACTGGTAAGGTTGATTCTACATGACAGCAGAAATACAGAGATTTGTCAAGCAAGATTTAGTTTGGTATCTCTATTGCTTATCCTGTTATTTTAACCTGTAGTAATTATATGACAGCTGTCCAGATTTGCTAAAAAATATATAGAAATAAAACAACTTCATGCACTTAAGACTTTGCCATTCAAACAGAGGAAAAAACAAAAGATTAGGAAAAGAAATACCACTTTCCTTCTAGCTGTAAATAAGGGTCATAAGAAGTTGTGCAATGTAAAAACTTTTATTCTTCACCACTCTAGCTTTTTTTCCCTGTCTCATGGATGAATTATCACAGGGTCACTCAGTAGGGATTTAATTGGGTTTTGTTTTCATTTTGGATTAAAAGGTGGGGAAAAAAAAACATTAAACCTTGTAATTTAGAATCTGGGAAGAAAGGGGGCAAAGTGAAAATGAAAAGGAAAGCCATCTGGAAATACGAAGCAATTCCCTGCTCCTGAATCACCCAGTGCTCTGCGTAAGGTAGATGGGAGACCTGGATGCACCAAGTGTTTCAGTGGCAGTTCCTTGTTTGAGGCTTGGAGGCCGGCAACTTCCACAGTGGATCTGATGGATTTTTAGCAGATCTGGGAATAAAATGCCTCAGAATCCGGGCAGATACGCTGTCAGAACATATATATATGCTTATATAAGTACAGAGGAGAACTGACAGGAAGGGCCCGCTGCATGTCATTTTGACAACCAAAAAGTGCCTCAGCTCAGTTGTGACAGCCCTGCACTGTCTGATGGGGAAACCATCTGGTGGAAAATTCATGACCAGCTCCCGTAGGGAGATAAATAAGTTAGGAGAGTTCCCTAGTTGTAATAAGAAGTGGTAAAACTGCAAACTCTTTCTTCCCTCTCTGCTTACATTAGCAAGGTAGGGACAGTCAGGAAAGTTAAGGCCTTATCAAAATGCTCTCAGCTGAGTAGGCAGGAAGGGCACAATTCCATTTCACCCAATAAGCAAGAATACCAGTTCACTTCTTAATCTGGGGTTATTATTGAAGAGATATGCGAAAAGCAGCCTGACATAAAGAGGGAAAGAAGGGAGGTGACTGGAAGGAAACGGAGGAAGGGAAAGAACATGTGGCAAGAAACAGGAAGATAGGAGCAAAGATTCACTGATCTTAAGGAAAGCAGATTCAGGCAGGGAATCTGTCTGCTCTGTGCTCTGCTGGCATTCTTAAAAAAAAAAAAAAAAAAAGAGCTTCCTTGTCCTTTAAAAGTGGTTACCTTTGTATATTCTGTGGAATTACTATTATCACCAGATTGGAATCCCACACAGAAAGAATCAGAAAATTATGCTTCTATTAATTTCCTATTCCATTAATAGCTTTTTCTCTAATAGGGTTCATAGACTTTATTTTTTCTCTAAGATGGTATTTTAAACTAGTTCTACTTATATTTGCATATGCTGATCTTCTTCATCTTACTCCCTTTTGCTGATGATGATTGGACTGATCCACTGATATATATGTGAAATTAAGAAGCAGCACTAATAGTCTCATTTTTTTTCCTGTGTTTTTCCTTCTTCCTTACAATGCAGTTTTCACTGGGAGCACTTGCTGTGAATTCTCTCCATCAGAGCTGATCGATAACCAGAAGTGGTAACTGACCAAATTAATGTTTGGAAAATCAAAAGATTATAAATATGTTGAAGAATTCTTATCCTGGGAAATCTTTAAACATATAAAGTAACTCACAGAGCAACAGCCAAAGCCATCCTAGTAAATTAAGATGTACCATTACCCAGAAAGTGTACCCCAGAGCTGTCCGTATGGAAAATCAAGACTCTCACCAGAGTAATGCTAACTGCTTATATCACACTTCACATATTTCAAGCATTCAGTTGTGAAACTGAGCTGTTTTCACCATTGCTGTTTCTGAGTGTAGAGATGCTGTTATCCTTAGTTTAGAAGTACGAGTATTTTTGGAGGGCGAGGGTGAATTTTTTAGGAATTCTCTTGGGAACATTAGCAATGCCTTAAAGTGGTGATGATTGTCAACTAGAAAACAATGGCCAGGCATTATTACTTTTACACATAAATCAGTTTTCCTTTGGAGATTACAGTGTATGTAGAATGATGCTGAAGATAAGGGGGAAATTCAAATGAAGTCAACAAAGGTAATAACTGTGGAATAACACAATGCCTGTCATGCTATTGCATAGTAGTTACATATGCACATGCCTGGGGTATTTACTAGTGTACATATAAAATATAAACAACTAATGTAAGCAAATATGTACTTGTTTAAAATGATGTTAAAGAACAATATGGTAGAGAGATCAGTTAGCCTTCATAGAGATTTGCCTCTCTGTTTTGATCTACAGTATCATTTCTGATCCGCTCCTGAACTAAGAGGATGAAAAGGTTTCAAATTACTTAATTTTCTCTCTTCTCTCCCTTATTTTTAAATATTTGCATTGTGTGTTACAGCATTTTTTTTAGGGAAATCACTGTCTGGACTGTATGCTTCTGCCATTTCTTTATGAATGATCCTTTACTGCCTTTTCTTAAAGAATGTCTTTACGTCTTCTTTTTAATCATATTGACCCTTCTACATTTATTTTCCAGAAGTTTCTCAGTTCTGAAGTAAGAACTCAGATTGGTGGATGCTGAACTCCCATTTTCAGCTTCAAGGAGTAGGAGGCTATGTAAAACCATAGTGATTAACTGAGACAGATAAGATGAGATAAGACTCTATGTTTGAGAGAATGTAGTGTTTGCTTCATGCAATGCGCTGGATAGTAAAGGGTGGGAATTAAAATAACTATTTAGCCACTGAACGAGTACAGCATGAGCAAACCTCATCAACGTGCTACACATCCAAGAGAATAGATGGCCATTCAGTGCTTGGCTTATACTGAAATGGGCAACAAAGGCAATAATTGTGATGGGCTCCTTGATGTGAAGAACTGTCCACCAAAACCAATAAGCAAGCAGCTGCCAGATAGGAAGGCATTTAGGTAACTAACACCTGTGGCCCCATTTAAAATTACAATTTGTTGTTTTGTTGGGAAGTGTTTACCAGTTCCAGGAGATACCTACTTCCCTTTCTCTACAGTTGCTGACAGATAGTTACAGCATATAATTTCTCTGCAATTTGTTTTCATTGATCAATAATTGCGATTCATTTACTAGGTCTGCTTTTGAAGAAGGATTAAGAAACTGTTTGTCTGAACCCTGCATGTGGGTTTTTATTTGGAGCAGCATCTGTGCATAATGTGAACTGGGATGCATTTATATTGTTAGTTTGGCTGAAGCCTTTTTTTCTCAGACCAGGAAACATTACCCCTTGGGATAGAAGTGTTTCATCTCAGGGGAGCTCTACTCTTAAAATACAGTAAATAAACGCAATAAAACATAAGCAGGCTATATGCTTTCTATTTTTCTCCCTGCAATGACTATGAAAAGTTTTTGTTTGCTTGTTTGTTTGCTTATTTTTATTCTGAAAAATGAATTCTTAAATAAGGTTTGAAAATGGAAGTACAGGAGCTGACATGTCCACAATTATGACACTCAATGGGAAGCAAGTGAGCTTGAGAAATTGTAATGAGGAAGCTTCACCATTATAGCAATTGACTGAGCAATATATTTGTTTGGTTTTGTATTGTTGCTGAGGTTTTTCCATCTAACATTTAGAGTCATTTATCAAGGTCTAGAGATTTTTCTACCAAGTAAGCACCTCTCCAGGTGGTAAATTTTTTTCTTAGCGGTGTGAAAACTTGGAGGGACTTTAGAGCAGCTGCATTATCTGCTTGAATTGTTCCCTGAAAGCAAAAGCTAGTTTGAGATGGAGTCCGATTTCATATTTTTCATTAGCTTCTTAGATTAACCGAAAGACAGCTCAAACCTGAGCTTGCTCTGCCTTCCCGTGCCAGGGACGGCAGGCTCTGCACCCGGCTGATTTGCTGGTACCCGGGGACACCTTCCCTGGGGGAGAGGAGCTGTGGAAGATACCAAATCCCTCCACTTTCTTCCTGCCCCAGCAACGCAGACTGCAGGCACTTGCAGGATTCACCCTAAAGGGGAATGTGGTTCCAAGTGAAAGGGAAACATTAGAAAAGTCAAGCAATATCTGAAATCTTTGCTGGTCAGTGGTGCGGGATTTCACACCACTTCCCAGCCTGCTTAGTTCCTGTCTCATCCATGGAGATTCTCCCATCCACACCATGAGGAATGAGCAGGGAAGAGCACCTTTGCATGGGTGCCACATAGACATGCAGGGGCGTAAAGACCTGAAAGCGAAAACTTGATGAGCTTTCAAATACCTGGATTTGAGAGGGCTCTTGAAGGCCACTTACATCACCTCTTCAGGCTTTCCCTTTCCCTCGTTTCTCCAGGAAGTCTGCATCCATTTGGAATCAAAAAGAACTTGAAAGTTATCGTTATGGTTACTCTGGTGTGGGCAATGCAGAGAATCATTAGAGCTTTGGTTATATGTAGCATTTGTAGAAAAGAAGGAAGTGTCTTTCTTACACAGACAAGGTGCCATGATAGATGATTTTTAAAAAACAATCTATGGAATAAAATGGAGGAAATGCTTCACTTTTTAAAAATTACTGAATACTTTTCAAGAACATGTGTGTGTACATTGGTTGGGGGCTTTTTTTTTTTTTTTTTTTTCTGAATATAAAGACAAAAATAAAGGGAAAACACCTCTTTAGAACTGGATAGTTGCAAAAAGGAGCAGCAAAACCAGCAAAAATAAGATGGCAAGTTATTTTGTCTAGGTTCATATCTTAACAACTGCTTATTGGCTTATTGGCTAGCATGTGACTCAGGTTTTATGAATTTGGACTTTGTAATCATTTAGAAAGAGAAAGTAAAAGAATAGAGATCCTATTTGCAGACTTGAAGAAAGGGTTTATTGGTAAAAGAAGAGAACAAATCCCATAGTAAAAATTCTACGAAATATAGTATTAAAACAAATATTAATGATCCCAAACTAGCAATTCCATAGTGTATGAGGATTTTTAAAAAGAAACTCCTATATTTTGGAATAAATGCAAAAGAGGTCTGATATTTTTATCTTTGTGCTCTGTCTGTGGGGAGAGAAAGTAGAAAATAAACATGACAGTACATTAATTCATTGTTTCAGTAAAAGATCAGATACATTCAAAATGCACATTTGTTTTCCTACTTTGACTTCAGTCAGTGAAGTAGGGGGAAAGACCAGTTTTCTGGTAGTAGATGAATGTTGCAAGTACATAATAAACCCAGATCTCCAAACACATCAATCATGTGTCATCTGAAATATGCATCTCGTCTTACATTGCGATTGCTTCCCCAATATTCATGAAAAATTCATGCAGGATATATGCACTATGCGCCATATTGATAGATGTCGCATGAAGCAACAATAATAATCAAGACTTCAGTATAAGGAGGCCAAAGCAGAAGCAAAGTTGTTTACCCTTCACCCGCGTGTACGGAATTGATAGATTCTTACAAATTTTTACAAAGTATTCAAGACTTCTCATTGTGTGCCTGTTCACATGCGTGCTCACAGACACACAGATACACATGCACAACTGCATTTTCTCTTCCTCCTACCCAATTTGCCAAGTCAATGAAGATGAATATACAACAGCTCTGTGTTTTTTTCTCAAGTAAGAGGATGACATGATCCTCTAGTCATGAAGGAAACTTGGGTGGTAATGGTGAATTTAGCTTACAAACTCACCATTTGGCATTTGGGTATGTGAGACTATTCACACTCTAGTCCCATGCAAGAACCACAGCTTTTGTTTGTTTGTTTGTTTTCTGCTCAGCTCCTCAAATCTGCTTATTTTCCTTGGATATTGAAAAGAGAACTCGGTCTGTGCTAAGTTTTGTCATCATCCATAAATCCACAGAAACACAGAAAGTCATAAATTTCACTTCATACGTAGACTGTGGAGCTTGTTTTTATTTACAGTATTTTTATATACCATCATGCCTAGAGGTCTTGCATGTGTGCACAACTTAAATGAATTTCCAGATTTTAAGAGCTAAATGGGTTCCATAGATCTAGACCTAGGAGACTGGCTTGAAATCTTTGTATTTTTTTCCAGTTCTAATTTTCTTTTCTTTAAAAAAAAAAAAATCAGAAAAGAAATCTTAATCATGAAAACGGTCTATACATCATGATGTTTTATCTGTCACGCTATTGCCTTCTTTGAGTGTTCAGATATTTTCTAGTCTTATCAAGAGATCCAGCATCTAGAGCTCTGAACTACTTCTGAAGTACTTGAAATGATTAAATCCCACTTTAATCTTCTTTGTAATTCTAAAATACTGAAATATGTCAGTAACAGTGACAGTGAGAGGCACAAAACATAATTATCTTAAAACTGACTTAAAAATCATCACCTTGTTTACAAAAACTCTGATGACCTTCTCATTGCAGCTCTTGCTAAATCAAATTTTTATTAGTGGTATGTCTCCTCTGCAACCCTTCAGAAGTTGGTTTCATTTCACCATTATAAAGTTAACGTAACTTTATAATTCTCAAAGTTAACATGACTTTATAATGGCTAGGCTTTATCTGAAGCTGAACAGTCGTTGGTTTCCTACCCTGGGCAATGCTGGCAATGCTTGAACTTGGTGTCAGAGGAGACGAATGAGGAAGAGGCACCTGGGAGGAGTCGGGAGTCAACCAGTCTGAGGATGGTGGTGACGTGTCAGGATGTTGGGCCCTGGCTGGTGTGCGTGTTTGGTCAGCGTGTGGCTGTGAGGGGTCCACACCCTGCGTTACGCTGTGGCCGGCAGTGCTCGGCCACGAGGGAGTCCCCAGAGCCGGAGCTGCTGTCCTGGAGGACAGCAGAGCCCACCTGTCAAGACGCTGCAGTACCTTTTTCCCCTTGAGTTGCATATAGGGGTAGAGAGGGATGGATCCCTGTAACCTACCTGTGTGGGGCCCCTCAGAGCGGCTGGGGGTCAGCAGGACTTTCAGCTTGGCTTACAAGCCACTTGTGGTACACAGCGGACCGATGGCACAGACACCTGATGGTCCATGGTGGTGGGAATGCAGAGTAAGGTAACTTTTATGTGTGAAGAAAAGTTTCCTAAATGGTGGGTGCTTGTCAGTCTCGAACTGTTGTAGGGAAGGCCCTATGTTTAAAATTACCTTGTCAATTTTACTGTGACAGTAACAGAGGCAGGTACCAGCAGTTTTCTTCTGATTATGTTAAAATCTCATCTATTATTTAGTTTAAAGCTGACAGGATATATTAAGGCTTAATGAAGGCTTTCAGTAATTTCAAAGACTAGATTTATCTTCCCTGGTTGTAGGATGTTTCTGTCATTTATGAGAGCTATGACTGGAACAGAGGTTAATCTTGGGAGGAATTCCATCCAAAATATTCTAACTTTTTCAGGAGTTTGAAAAATTATTCAGGAGTTACAAAATTATTTGAAAATCAGCTATGTGTGATCTCATTTTAAAAGTAAACACTTTTTTGTTGTTTTTTTTCTCTTTCTAAATAAAATAAAATAAATAGTATAATAGAACACCATAATGAAATACTTAAAGTTCTGATTTATTTATGAAAATCAGTTTTACCCATAGTCTTTTCACAATACTCTTTAAAATGATCCAAGTTTAAATGATTCTTTATCTATAATAATAATAGTAATAATAATAATAATGAGACTGTTCAAAACTCATACTTCTGAGAAATATCTTAGAGAGAGACTAGGCAGTTTCCAATTTATTTATGAAGGTAATACTGGTTTTGGCTGGTTGATTTGCTTTGTTTTGGTTGGGTTTTGTTTTTCTAAAGGAATAACAGTTGTCCAATTATTCAGTGTTATGTCTTTGTCTGTACCACTGTCTTTCTCCCTTACAACTTTTGAAGCTATTGGCAGATTTCGATCAAATTTGACAGAAGGCTAGAGGTCTCAAAAGTAATTAAGTTTCTACCAATTCCATAAAAGACAGAAAAAAATAAGAGAGAAAGAGCTTTGAACTTCCAAATGTTTGCCTCAGGAGCATTTTCATGTAAAAGGGTGGTAATTATAAGGAAACTGGGAGCAATTATATGAGGAAAAGAGGGAAATGTATAACAATATGCAAAAATTACAGGAAATCTTCATACATTTATATTAAAAAATAAACAAGTAGGCAGAAAGTCTAAGTCTAGAGAAAAAAAAAAAAAAGAAAGAAAAAAGTGCTTTTGGTTCCTTGCATTTTCTTGCATTTATGGTGAGAAGGGAGATATTGGTAGAGTTGCTGCAAGACACCATTAAGCCACTTTATGAAAGAGATAAAATTGAGATACAGAGGGGGTGATTTTTTTATCAGTTGCATTTGTAAACTAAAGCAACATCTAGCAGAAGAATAATTTCCTTTTTTTTTTCCCCAAGTGACAGATATTTTATAAACACTCAGACATCCCTCTTTTAACTTCTCTGTGTGGTAAAATGACAGACATATAGTTTAATCTTTAGAATTAAGCAAAAATGATACTTCATATTTGACTTTTACTGTCAGACAGGGAAAGATGGAATAACAAATGGTTATGAATCTTCAAATGCTATAAATAAACAATTCTAAAATTAATATATTTGAAAAAATGGAGACTACATTTCTGTATTTCTACTATATATATTCTCAACATCAGCTCTTCTTCTTTTGCAGAACAGCACATAGCTGAATTTCATCCTTCGAGACACTGATAAATCATCAGCATTGACAGTATATACCCAGGTTAAGAGTTGTGTGATTAATGTGTGATGGCCAATGTGTTCCCTTCTATTATTTTGATTTTTGTTTTTTCTTTTTCTGGTAAGCAACACATAAACTTTTTTTTAAGATACAGCTTTTGTCTCTAGTAGCTCAAAAGCACTATATGGTAAACAAATTGGTATTTGGTACACTTATATCCTAGCTTTGTAAGGTCCTATTGAGACAACCTTTGTTTCATTTTTTGAACCTATAGGAAATGTAAACATTCTTTTATTTTCTTGTCCCAATATATTTTTATATTTGCTGTTAGTTGACGAAAGAATCAAGCATAAAAGTGGGAGTATTTGAGCTTTCAGAGGGAAGTAGTAGCAGTCACCAAGAGCTGAGGCTTGTGATGTGGATCAGAAGATACACTCTGCTGAAGTAAGATCATTTGCTGCCCTGGTGGTAGCAGGTATCTGGAAAGGCAGATTGTCAAGGTTATATATGCTGGAGGTTCTGTAAAATGCATGAAGAAACTATGCATGTAATTCACAGTGTAAGAAAATACCTCGAGCAGATAGTGCCGTAATCTATTTTGTGTTATTTGCAATACATAGTAAAACTCAGAAGTTGTGGATTTCATTTATTTGTGATAGGAAATAAACAGAACAGCCCTGAGCATGGTGATGGAGCTTCCTCGGGAAATGGCAGCTGTCTCCTGGAGCAGTCTGTCCCTGAGAGCTAGAGAGATCGGGCGTTCCTGCTCAAAAGCAACAGAAATTGCATGTTATGTTTCAGTGAAACGGCAGCAGCCTTCCCCTGTGCTGGGTCATCTGCGTCCTTAGAAGAAATGAAAGTGGATGTCATCTTCTGGTGGGGACTAGGCAGTCGCTGGTAAAACTGTCTGTAGACAGGCCACCTTAAGTCCATCTAAACTGCGGGCAGGAGCGAGGGATCGTTATTTATAAGAAAGGCTAAACTCTGAATATAGTGGGGGAAAAGGAAAAAGTGTTTATTTACAACATAATCTTCCCATGAGCATTAATTAGTCCCAAATAAGTCCAAAGAATCTAGTGAGTGAGAGCAGTGGCAAACTAGCCATTTGTTAGTGAAAGGAATCAGGCAAAATTGAGCAGGCGCAGAAATACAATTCTTATGGGGACTGGTGTTTGTTTTTGACATATAAGCTAAGTGACAGATTTAGTTAAAATCCTGAGAAAATTCAGTCTTTAATTAGCCTATTTCCTGTGAGTGGGGGAGGTAAATGAGTATTCTTCAACTAAAACAAAGAAGATAATTCCTTTTCCTTATACAAATATCAGATTAATAAAGGTGCTGTTTATATATTACGGTATTAAAAGAATAAAAATTAACTTCTGCAAGGTTTCCTCGAGCCAGCAAAAGCGAGGAATAGCAGCCAGGGGAAATGCTGTGATGAGGATTGTCTGTGCAGCACCGACTTGGCCCCCACAGGCAGGTGCACTAATACAGTCTTTAATTGCCTGTTCACGGACTGGTATTTCCACACAGTCTTTAACTTCTGCAGAGTGCTGAACAAGCTACTGTTCAATATTTCTTTTTAATTTCACCATTCACATCGGGTTGTGACTCCATGTAATATTTACTTCACGCAGTCCAGCCCTCACACTGAATACAGACAGAATTATTAATTTCTTCATGCGTTTTCTCCAGGTATTTCATTCCCTGTATCTGATGAAAGGATCCATAGGGGCACATTGGTATTTTTCTGTTTAGCACCGTAATATGGAATTTGCCGGTGTCCAGCGATCAGCTTCAGTTCGACAATCCTGAGTTAAATTCCCTTTTCTCAGGGTATTGCATCCGCGGGCTTCTGTACGCAGTAGGGAGGCCTGGGCCGAGCTGGAGTACGTGGCGCAGTCGAGGGGCATCCACTGAGGTCTGCTCTCCTTGGCCATAGTCGGTCTGTCCCGCACCGCAGCCACAAGAACCTCCGCAGCGGCACGGACTGGCAATGGGAGGAGCTCGGACACGTCAGACCCGAGCAAAGGCACCTTCCACAGACAGAGAACTCACTGAGGGGTGATTGCCTTGGGCCTCTTTCTTCCACCCCTGCTTTTCGATTGGGAAGATCAAGTAATAATAACACTAACACTCTTCCTTGCCCACACCCGCAGGCTCACGGATGGCAGTAGCCAGCTTTGGCTGAGCTGCACAGTAGAGCAGGAGGGATGGGGCCAGTCTGGGAGGGCGGGGGTGCAGGGTGGGAGCCTTGGCCTGAAAGCAGTTCCCAGGGCAGGACTGCGGTTTGGCCTCGTTCTTCTGCTCAGCAGCTTTCCTCAGGGTCACCAGCCGGCTCCGAGCTGGCCCTCGGCCCGGACAGCCGGAGCCCCGGGAGAGGGGATTGCTCAGGGTCCTGCCAGCCGGCCTGTTCTGTGCTGAAAAACTGCAAACTGTGGAAAGGCAGAGAAGAGAGGAGGAGTATCTGTGAGCTTGGCTAGAGGCAGGCCAGGGGTATAGCCAGGGGTATTTCATTGTAAAATATTTCAGAAGAAGTCTGTTTATCAAATTCCTCATGATTCTCCAGCCGCTGATGAATTAATCTGCAGAACACCTCTGTTATCACAAGCAGTATTTGATTATCCTCAAGTTTTACATACATACATATATATGTGTATGTAGTGCCTCCCTAGCCGAGGCACAATAACTGAAGTAAAGTTACTAAAAATCATCAGTTGATTTTGAATGCTCAGCTTGACAAGCCCAGGGCATGGTTTTATAGAGCGTATGTGTTGGTAACAGCCTTCCCGTTGTTTCTGTTGCTGTTCTCAATGTTCAGCATCCAAAAATTATCTCCCAGATGTCTCAAATTAATAACCCCAAAATAAGGAACATGCAATTAGTAGCCACATGGAGGAATTTGATTTTACATTTTTTTGACTACAGCGTAAGGGCGGGACTCGTTTTTTCAGCCATAAGATTATTTTGCCTACAATTACCGCCCCTTTCCTTCTCACTAGACAGCTCTCAACTTCTGCAGGAGATGAGATGTTGATGCTACGGGAACAGCCTTTCTTCTTTGAATGTACCAGGATCCCACAGGGGAAAACTGCTGTTTGATGACATGAATGGAGTGCGTTCAGCCTTCCCAAGAGTTTAACTATGTTTATATAAGTGAAATAAATGCTGATGTTAAATTGACAGCCTAATGTTTGTTAAAAAAAAGGCTGTTTTACCTGACACTAAATAATGTCTTTGGTGTATGGTAGGAAGTAATCTGTAACTTTTTGTATTTATATCCTTTTGGGGAAGAATGGTATCACTGGCATCTGTTTTCTCTTTATTACACCAAATAAGTGGTATAATAGTTGAGGAAAAAAGTTTCAAGGGTGATAGAGGATAGCGTTTACAGATTCACTCATCATCAAGACCCACAGATCCAACCTACATATTACAGGCCTAAAAGCTTAACTGCTGAGGCCTATAACTCTGCTGAGCACTGTCTACAAAAAGTCTGTGATGCTGTAAAAAACAGGAGGGTTCAGAGGGGCTAAAATGTTAATTATATTACAATGAAAAGGGAGAGCAAGCAAATTGGAAGCGCCCAAGGTATATATAAGGAGTAGGTGATGGGGAAGACTGAAATGCATTAATATTAAACCCTCACTACATAACTCATCCTTATTGGACACAGCTGTCGATAAAATATGCCCTTACTCTTGACAAGTAGCTCCTGTGTTTTGCTTGTAGATTAGCTTGCAGCCCTGCTCAGTATTCTTTATCTTCATCACTGCACCAGGCCTTTAATTAGGCAGTGAAATCTTCTGCATAGTGATTAGGAAATCACAGTTAAGAAGGTGTTACAAAGAGGGGCTCTGGAAGCTGCTCAAACTAGCTTTCAGCTTTGGAAATTCCTCCATCTACTGTGGTAAGGAAATGTGTGTAGGATTCAAATGGCTAACCTTTGCTCAGTTGATGTAGAAAGTAGCATTTAGTATAAGAATACTATATTTAATAAAAATTAGTCTGCAACTAAGTTCTTGTCTGTTGTCACCTGGCAAGCAGAGGTGGTAGTGAGGTTGCCTACAGAAATTAAAGACATGTTCAATAGCCTCAAGTTGAGGAACATTTTTGATTTCAAGAGAAATTAACTGACATTCAATTCAAATCTCTTCATAACTCCAACTGCTTATATTTATGTAAAATCTAGATTTGTTCTTAGGATCACTTTTGGTAATGCACAGTATTCCACTATTGTTTCCTTGCTCTAGGAAATTTAGGTACTTCAGTTTCTGGCAACTGACTGACATTAACTTCTTGCTTTCCAAACTTTAACCATTGACTGTTGTCCCTGAGTATATGCATATATAGAAGAACATAATATAGCACTATCAAAAAGAAAGTATTTGGCTTCTTCTTTGAGCCCTACGCAGATGGTTTCTAAATAGAAGTTACATTTAGTGATCGTGCTTAAATATTGTTAATTCAATCTGAGAACTATGTTTTACTTACTGACTTTAAGAAAGGGTCAAAATAAGATTGTTCTGTTGCATACTCCATTATTGCATGTAGTAGTATACGTAAAACAGATGAAATGTAATGAAAATGAATGGACAAAGATGGTCATTTGTTCTTGTATGCTTTTTGTGACAATATGTTTTTTTCCCCAATAATTATAGGCTTTTTTTAGTTAGTTAGTTAGTTAGTTAGTTTTGATGAATAAGATGTCCAGAAGCACTTGGGTCACACTTGTATTCCTTTTTTCTTTCAAGTGCCTATACAAAATATTCACAACTATGAACTTTTAACCATAGATTTAGTAGGAATTGCCTACTGTTATTATTTACAGAATACTATTTGGAGATTTCTTTATGGTGTCTAGATATAGCTGTACAGGTTGAAGTTTATAGGTTATGAAACTTCACTTTTTAAATATTGGCTGCAGAGAGATTGGGGAATTTTTTTTCCCCTTCTTCCTCCTTCCTTCACCTTCTGATATTTTGCTACCTCCCTGGCTTGAATTATCAATTCAAAGATTTGAACTTGCAATTCCTTGTCAAAGGTTGCTCTTTGGCTCAGGTGACTTGGTAATGCGTTTGAGTAGAAGGGCTGTGTGTCTTCCCACATGGCGGAAGAAGAGCAACGGCGGTTCCAGAGCAAGGCCAGGACACTGCTTGGCTGGCTTGGGCAGAGCTCTCAGGTTCAGACTTTTTGGAGCAGCCCAACATCAAGATACAGGGCTGCAAGTCTCAGCTAGACTAGGGCTGGGCTCTTCTACCATCTGCTGAGTCTGGGCCCGTCTGCAGCAAAGATTACAAGGTTTATAGTGTGTGAGAGAATAGAGAGACAATCAGAGCTTGTCTCAGTGGCCTCCTGAAAATGAGATTCTTTTGAGAGTGGAAGGAATCATGATTTCTAGTCGTGCTGGAATGGGTGTTTATGTTTTTGCATTAAGCTAGTTTTGAAAGCATTCACAGGTAGGACTGAGATCCTAAAGTCCTCTCTCCTTTTTAATGAGCAACAGAGGCACCTATCTACATAACTAAGTGAAATTTTTTGGTATAACTTCCAAGGACTGACTAGAATGAACAAGGGTTTCACCTATGGTATACCTATATGGGATCTTGATTTTAATTTGGTCATCGGTGTGTTAGTATCATTTTAAAGTATCTAACCTGATAATCTTCTTGTCCTCATTTACCACCTGCTAGATAAAATAAACATGGAGAGAATAGATTTTTTTTTCTTTTTTTTTTTTTTTTTTTTTGCAATTCCATTTTTTTCTCACTTTTTTTTTTTTTTTTTTTAAGTGGAGGGCCCAAAAGTGTGTGTGTGGTGCTGGCAGAAGAAAGTAGAAAGGTAATCGTTATATCATTTCCAGCTGCTTCTGATAATTCTGAGTATTCATTCTGCTGCAGTATTACAGTAGGTAAGTTGCAGTTATAGGAAGTACTCATTACTATCATTTTCCAGAGAACATGTTATTTTTTTTGTTCAAAAATACCACCTGTAAAATACATAACAATACATAATCCCAAGCATTATACACTAAACATTTATATTTAGGCCTGTTAATAATAGTGATTATAAACTAACAAACTGCATCCTCCCCAAAACTTTGACTTCTCGTATTAATGGCATTTACTTAATGTAGTGAGAGTTTTGCAGAACTTACAAAGACCTTTACAAATGAAATATATCCAACAGAGTTTAGGGGCAGAGCTCACAGCAGGTTTTTTGACTTCTGAAGTGACTTAGTAACTTGTGATGAAATTCAGCCTTTTGTGGGCCTTTTAAAGGCTTCACCAGGGATGATAAATATCTGAGAAGTGAAGCTATGTGCACAGAAGCACAAATAACGTTCTCTGCATTTTCTTACAACGTGGAAATACAAAGTGTTGCCATGCAGTGCCTTTGCTGAGAGCCGATTCCTTGCACCTACCTCCCGAGACAGCAGTTTCCTCTTGCGGAGGGGATAATCAGCGCAGCGCTTTCCTGAGGATTGATTGCAGGCGCCTCATCTGCCTCAGCTCGGTGAGGCAGCCCTACTCTGCATACGCTTTACAGTGCTCAGAAGTATTGCCAATGGAATTATGCATTACCTGGCTGGCCTGGGAGTATCCTTTTCTCTGCCTGCTTTGGAGGAACACTGGGAGACAAATAAGCGAAGAATGCGTGACATTGTATGCTTTCCGTTACATGAATTTCACTCTATATCCTAGATTGAAAAGAAAAAGAAAAAGAAAAAAAAAAAAGAAAAGAAGGTAGTTTATCCTTGTACCACTTAGACATATAAATTAGCATAAAGGCAACAGTGAAAAATTCAGTATTCCTCAAGAATTCCCTGTACAGTCATGGAATTAATTAAAGAGTCTGTTTTCTTAGACTCAACATTCACGCTGACATAATTATAAAAATGTACTAGGACTGTGTTTTTCTACTTTTCCCTTCAGCATTGCTCCCTTTGAAGAATCTCCCACATGCCATTTTCTTTAGTAGGTATCTGTGTGGGGATGGGGATGGAAGACTTTGTAGTTCTTATCTTCCTTATGCTGCTGCTTTTAAGACACACAATGGAACTCAGTGACACCTGTGGAAGGCTGATCATAGTTCTAAAACAGCTCAATAAAGCAAATTTTGTGGCTTGTCCAGCTTGTTAAATTTTACCCCTTCATTTATAATAACATTTCATTGTGTACAATAACTCTCTAATGGAAGAGGTATTGTAGTTACGTTTTTATCAGCAACAGTATTTTGTTTTAAAATGTAAACATCTTTTAAAACACAATATATGGAACTCTAAAATAATTAATATGCATTGAATAATTAGACCTTGGCAAAGTCAAAATTCTCTCAATCACAGACAAAGAATTGCATTTATGCTATTAAAACATCTTTAATTATAATATTGTCAGCTGCACTGCCAAATTACAAAAGGGTGTGTGAAAACAATAATTTGCCTGAAGTATCTGTGGATCAACACTCTTGGGCTATGGAGCCCTCTGGCATGTAACTTTGGCAAATGAATTTGTAACTTGATGAGTTAAGACTTTGCGCCTCAAGGCATAACCATTAGGTGTTCATTTCTTGTGCCCCTCTGGGTAGAAACATCATATCTGTCACACAGCCCTCGCTCATTTCTTTGCTAAGGGCTGTAGTACACAGCTTCGAGTTTGTTTTTTAAGTCTTCATTTATTTATTTATTTTTCTACAAGTTATTAAATGTTTTGCTCCTTTTTAATTAGTTTTTCTCTTTTTTTAAAAAAATAAGTAATAGCATTGAAATTAATTTTTCATCCCTACGTATTTTGGTAAGCGGAGAGAAAAAAAAAAAAACTGCCATTTTTCTTCCAAGAAAGAATAAAGAGCTAATCAAAAATAAGCCACACGTTGCTTTTTAAATGTGATGTGCCTGTCAGTGCTGTTTTCCATAGCTATATAGCTCTTCTAGATAAAAGATCCACATGGAGCAGTCGCTCATTGGGTTAGAGTACGTGGAGTTTCTAACACTGCAGGATTCACTGAAAGGCTTAACAGCTTCCAGAGAACACTTAGGGGCGCTTTCAATAGCTCTATTAGAAGAATTTTATGTTTAAAGCAAATTATACTGCGCACTTAAGATTTTAACTCTGAGTTATTACTATACTTTGAATGCAAGCATATTTTGAAAGTCTAAGGTTGGATGGCAGAGATTTTTCTGGATGAACTAAAGTATTGGTGAAATGCTAAATGGCTGTGGAGGAACTGTTTTCAGCAGATCAAGAGAAAGCTGTGAAAATTAGAGTAAATAAAAGGGCGGGAAAGGATTTTAATTGTGCTTTGTGCTATTACAGCCTGGTAAAGTGGATGACAGAACAAACCTCATGGGTTTAACTCATCCTAATTCTTGATGTGAAGACATTGTATAAATGTGAAGTTTTTTCCATTTGTGTCCCCTCTAATGCCTGTCAAATAATGTTTTCTCATTAAACACAACATACTGAATTAAGATATTTTGCTGAAAGCTGCAATGAACAGTGAAAAAGGAGTTAAAAAAAAAAAAAAAAAAAAACTTTCAAGGACAATTCAGTTTCTCTCGGCATGCCTATGTACGGCACAATGCAGCTCTCTAGAAAATTCCCAAGCCAAATTTGGGCCTGGAAACGGCTGCAGTGGCCGAGCAGTCGGACAGCTGGGAAGCCCCCCTGTTCCTTCTGGATGCGGCAGATGCAGCTGTGCTGTCTGGCCAGGCCCCCCTAAGCATGCGTCCTGCAAGGCAAAATGTGCCCCCTAGTTATGTTCTGGGACTGTTGCGTGCTCCGGTGTCTGAGTGTTGAGGAGTGGACTAGCATTTACATAACAGAATTATAGAAGTGGTCAAACATATTTAAAAACACTAGGGAGGACAGCGGGAACTGCGTAAATACGGTGCTATGTATTTCCAAGATGTGGGCAATGTAGAAGTGGATTATCTCGAAAGCTCATAAAACAACGGTTAATGTATATTTATTAGCATCTATTATGGCCTACTGTGTCATAGCAGAAATCGTAATGGTGCGGTGGGGACAACAACGTTGTCTTATTAAGAGGTAGTTCTGTCTGTGGTGTGTTAGATCCATGTAAATTCAATGAAGTAGGGATACAGAGAGAGGTAGGCTTAAAGAGAAAACAAATGATATCTGTACTAGTGTAAGCTATAAAATCTATATTCTGTGATCCCTAAGACCCAATTCCACAGTCTGGAGAGGAGGGAAGGGGAAGAGGAGAGACACAGTGTTTAAAATTCTGGTCCAGAGAAATGGAAAATCAGTTACTAAGCTAAGGAGAAAAAAAAAGTTGTTTGTAATGGCTATATATCAAAAACTAGGAATGGTGCAATGGGGGAAAGTTGACAGAGGAAACAAGAGAACATAATCTATAACTAGCAGACAGCAAGGACACTAAAAAAAAGGGTATAAATATGTCAGGCACAAAAGGAATCCTAATGATTTTTATTATTAATAGTAGGCTGTTAAGACAGATGTGGGAAAGATACAAATACTAGATAATGCATTTGTATCTGGGGGAAGAAGAAAATCAGGTGGCTAAAGCTGTCTCTTTAGGTAATGCTGACACATTTTGCATTCCAACAGGAACAGGGTGTTAATCACCGCGTAAGTAAAACTCTGCTAGGTATTTACTTGAAACTGTCCTGAGATGATATAGGGGTGGGAGCTCCACGTTCATCACACTCCTGCCAAGCTCCAGCTTCTCTCTCGCCTCCGTGGCTGCGTCACCGAGGCTTTGCTCCGCCAATCCAGCCTGCAAAAGTCTCCCGGCTTCTGCCAGGAAGGAAACAAACTCGAATCCCGCTCTCTTTGCGAGTTCATCCCGACTCCGGGATCACAGTGCGTGCCTGACAGCGCTGCCCCTAATTGGCGATTAACTTGCATCTATCACTCTTGGCTGTTAGGAGGATTGACAGGCGAGACAGATGTCCAGGCTTATTCAATTAAAGCTACAGTTGCATCCACTGCCAACCTCATGTCAGGTCAGCCCCTTCAAACAAACCTTGCAAAGCTTTAAGCCTTTTCCACACATTTTCAAAACATCTGCTTCATTACAGTCGCTATGAATAATTTCTACTGTCTTCTGCTAATTTTTCTGAATGTACTTGGAATCTGTTTTAAACTTTGTCTTTTGTTATGTGATGGCCTAGAGTATAAACTCATTATATTTTTAGGGCATGAACTCTTTTAAATGTGCCACGAAGCTAATGCTTCATGATTCAGTAGTCAATACCCACAGACAGCATTTCCAAAGGTATTATTATCTATGTGCAGGTAAACAATTCCTTTTATTTATTTTTAAATTCAAATCCTTTCTGTGAATCCCACAAAAGAGATTAGTTTCTCATTCAAATAAATGAGTCTCTAGCCAGATAAAATCTACTTGCAGCATGACTATTAAGGTGGTGAATAAATGCCTTTTGTACATCAGAAGGATTTCATTAACAAGTCATAAAGGGCATTTTGACTTGTTTCCAACTTGGTACAAGCCTTCTTCATTCTCCCTGATCAACACAAAGAGATTTTGCTTTACAATAATTCAGAAAGCCACAACAAAAAGGTATTTGCTTGTTTGGTTTATTGGTGGGGGACTTTGGTGGGGGTGTGTAGGAAAAGGCTTGTTTGCTTTTGCCTCTTGAAAAATACTGAATTCTTTCAAAGTTGCTGAAATTCTTCTGCAAAGATATCATTACAAGTACCCTCCTGAGCAATCTCTTGATGTCATTAGTGTTCTTTTTGTGAGCTGGAAAGAAGTTGCACCTCAAAAGAAGCTGGAAAGGATTAAAAATATTTAAAAATAAATAGAGATTAGAACATCAATGCTTCTTCTGCCTTTGTAGCATGCTGAAGTGCTACTGCTAATGAAAGTAAAAGGTGCAGCATAACATTTCATAACTCTAAAAAAATCTATCTGGTAACTGAATTAGGGAGAGATATTCAAACAAAAATCAGTTTGAGCAGTCTTGGATCCTAATTTTTATTTTATGTTCAGTATAGTTTCATCACATTGCTGCATTTTTAGAAACAGCTGAAATGTATTTCTTGTCCTTTTTTGAATCAAAGGACACATTTAAGAAAGTGGGTAGATTGTATAGCTAAATTATTTGAATAGTTTGCATCCCTGCGGAGTAAAGAAGTAAAAGAAAAGAAAATGAGGGAGAATTAATTCACTTCTATACTGATGCTAGGTAGTTTAGTTGTATTTTGTGCAGACTATCATCCATCATCAAACTAGTTGCTGGGCATGCCCACTTCAAATAGCTGATGCATACAGCACTCTGCAAAATCTTCTGCACAGTATGTTGGAAGGTATTTCATTTGGCTATGTCATATTTCCTTGGAAATTTCATTGGAAATCTAGTTTCATTTTAGTTTCTAGCTTGGGGTTTAAGTACATACTTGCTTTTTCTTTTATACGGTACAAATACTGTGTTTATGGAGGTTCATTTTGCCTTAGATTGAACTGATGCTCTAATTAGTTCCACAGATCATATATAGCAATATCTTTTAAAACTGCTAGATATCTTATAAATATATCCCCTAATATTGCATGCTTGACTTTCATCAAACTGAATTTTAAATGTATTTAACAAATAAGACACCCATAATGCCTTAGTCTATTTAATGTTTTGAGTTGCATGGCTAGTGATATGTGGAGGAGCTTCAAGAAAAGAATTTCTTCTTTCTTTGTAGCTATCGTTTTTTCCCCTCATGAGATGCACTTCTGTATTTCTTCACTTTCCAAATAACCTTGAGAATTTATAGGCTGAACAAGTGGGGCATGCTCCAGGAGAGTGTTCAGGGTCAGAAATAGAAAACTCACTTTTTTATAGTATCCCAAGAGTTTTTGCAGAAGTTTTATGTCTTCCTGTATTCCAAGATGCATCAAATGTTCTGACTTTCCTTTAACAAAGTCACAGTAGCATTCCTTTTAATTTTTATCATAATGTGCAACTGAAGCCACAAAGAGATTTTTCCATGAGTTTTATGAACTTCCATGACCAGCTCTACCAGTTTAGTGT
>JAWLRI010000950.1:1265498-1281566 GCA_034781795.1 Crypturellus tataupa | reverse complement strand
ATGTGGCCTCACCAGGGCAGAGTAGAGGGGTAGAATCACCTCCCTCGACCTGCTGGAGACGCTCCTCTTAATGCACCATTATTTATACTTTAGAAGAAGGAGGTGGAATGGATATTGTCAATGCAATTGCACGAGGTAGAAATTTGAAGGGAAAATATATATATAGTTTTTTTTAATATTTGTAATAATATGTATATAAGTGGATGTGTGTTTCCATAGCACTACTAAGTAAGTGCACATAGAAATAGGGAGAATTCACTATTTTAAGGTATCAGTGTTTATTATGAAATATATTGATATTTTAATATTTCATAAAACAATACTTCTTGGAGGAACAGTATTTTAGATTATTTTTGCAATATTCTGCCTCTCCCCACTGAGTTATGGCTTTGAATATAATAATAAATTATCTTGCACTTATTTTGCTGAATATAGAAATATAATTTATAATCTTCTACCAATTAGCTTTTCTCCTTAGTAGTATTTCTGAAGCATTCATTGCTGTTGTAAAATTCTATTAAGATAAGGAAATACAGAGTGTTAGACTTCCCTGCTTAATTTTTCTTGAGACTATCACACAGCTTTTCTCCCAATAAGCTGGAAAGAGAGAGAATGTAATTTGTACTTTCCGAAGCTTTTGATTTGAACTGATTGGTATAGTCTTTCTAAAAAGCTGAGTAAGTCTTATTACAGTACAAACATGACCTTCAGGAAAAGGTTAAAGATATATTTAACAAACTACTTTCCCAACCACTCAAAAAGAAGCAGTTAGGAGATGCCTGGACTCAGCTACTCAGGTGAGAAGCTCTCATTAATTGTCTATTACGGACATACTCATTATTATCAGACGATTGACAATTGCTGATATAAAATCTGGTACAAGCATACACAATCAGCCACCGAAATTGAAGTTCCAGAATTAAGATGCTGCTATTTGGCTTTTATAGCTAATGAGGAGATTTCTGTAGTGACACTGGTAGTCCTAAGAGGTTTAATGGTATCCTTTATGGGTTTTACAGTTAGTAAGATCATGTGGTTTAATTATTTCTGCCATCTTAATGTGATCTTCATTCTTTTCACCTTTCACTTGAGGAGACTCATTCCTTTTCTCTAAGGATCCATGTGATAGACAAAATGTCAGGAATAATTAAAACTAATGATGGCCACACACAGAGATATATTGAGAAGAAATGCAGTCTGTCCGCTATGGAGAATTCCCCCTGGAAATCAGAAATGAAATGTTTCCTACTTGTGTTCAGAGTCCTCCTCATCAGCCTCATCGTTTCATCAGGCTGATACTGTTGTGCTTCTTCGGCTCCCTGATTTATTGGTTTGTGGGAGAGAGGTCAAACATTTTATGGCCTCACATTGTTTAGGATGTCTCTATAACTCCCTGGATAGAATGATTGTTTTGAGATGAAAATGTCCCCAGTTTAAAATCCAGTGTCTTGAATTTTATTGCTGTGGTCCCCAAGTCCCTTTGGCAATAAGAACTACACTTGACTGTGTTGTATAGTTGATATGGCTTTTACACCAAAAATTACTATTATTTGAAAACATAAATTTGGATGCTTTGCAATTCTGATTCATTGTAGGTACTCCAGCAGTTTTGCTTTCATTAGACTCTTGGCAAATGTTCATAACAGCCATATGACTAATAAGACTCTTCCTAATACTACATAGTTACAACATAGTAGACATTAGATTTGCTATTCAGAATATGAATAAATTAGAATAAGATATTGTCTTCAAGTGGAATATGAACACTCAGCTCTTCTTTAAATCTTTTGAAATTCTTTCCACAAATTACTGAGTCTATTTTGTCACCATGCCTGGAGCACAGGCTACTTACAACTGTTAAGGGCACATGACTATTAAAAAAAATGAAAAAATACAAAAAAAAAGAAAAAATGAATTGAAAATGAGTGGCCCTGTCAATTTTAAATAAATATACTGAGGTAAGACCATCTACATTTAGCTATCCCAGGCACTGCTTTTACTTGCTCCTCTGAACTTTGTCATCCTAGGACTGGTGAGGGAAGTAGGCCAGTGTCCTAGGCCATGGGATGGGGAAGAGGTGACACCAGAGGACAAGTGACTTAGGAGAAGGGTTTTTTGAACATCTACCATTTTGGCAGATCTGCCATGAGTTAGGTAGCACTTTGAGTTGAGGGGTTTATGCTAGGAGGACATAGGCAGTTGAGGGAGAGAACTTAAAAGTGAGAGCTGGACAGTCATAATACTGCTCTTAAATAATTTCCACAACATACATGCTGGACACTGTCTCTCTCATACTTGCTGTGGGAGCAGAGAAGGCGCTTGGTGGAGGTTAGATAGAAGAGCACCTCATCAAACCCGCTTGGCATCTACTCATGGTGCAGAGCCATTCCAGCTGGATCCTCCTGAAGCAGAGGCATCCCCAGGAAGAGCCCTCCCTGCGTTGTTCACACCCTTTTAACACTGCTTGAGGGAAAGCAAATTGAGTAAGTCCAGAAATATTAAATTTCACTGCCCTCTTTTTTTTTTTTTTTCTTTTTTTGAGGTAAAAAGCAAAAGGGTTGTCCCTCAAGCTGAAAATGTGTGACAGTGTAATCGTATTTTATATTGAATTTAATAGTATTGCTTTGAGCTGGGTTCTTCAGTGTATAATTGCTTGGGGTTCTTCACTGGAAGTCCTGTCTCTGTAACCTTTTAACCACAGTTAGAATTGTCCTTGTGTGTGATTTAGATAAAAAGACTAGGAATGAGCTCTAAGCATGGTACTACTTAGAGATTGTTTTTAAAAATATTGTTTACTCCTCAGATCTTCTCAATGGTCCAACTTTTAAGCTCCAAATCCAAGTAAAATTTTTACTTTTTCAAGTGTTCTTAATTGCAAACATTTAAGAATTTTTGTCTCCGGGAGTCTGTTTCCACCAGTTCTTTGTCATCCTTTTTCCTATGAGACAGCTACAAAGTACACTTTTAGGGCAGGATATTTTGCAGAGAGAAATATTATTGACTTGGCTTCTTGCACCCCAGGATTCTTGTTTGTTATATATGGCGTTTTCACCTAAGGCATACAAACCACCTTGTGATAGGGGGGTCAAGTAAGCATTAAGGATGGCCTTTCCTCCACCTACAGCTGTTAGGACTCCTTCCCTTTTCCACCATTTAGGAATGGTCAGTGCTTATTTATCTTCTGATGCTGATGAAGATGTGCCTCAGGATAAACTTGTGGCGTTCTGTTTGTTTTGTTGTTTTATTCCTTTCATAAGTGAAATACTGTTAATAAACCAATTGCAGACAGGCTGCATGGCATTGCTAGCAATCTACCACATGTATCTCACAGGAGTTTAACTGGCATTACTTTTAATTTTGCTTATCAGCTCTCACTTCTCTCCCTGCCTTTTTGACAGCTGTGACTGAAGTGGAAATTGATTGTAGCTTTTTAAGATCGCTTTGTCATTAGGCTTGTGCTGCTATATTGAAAAGCTATAGATAAAAGCTGGTGATGGAGGAGGTATAGGGATTAAAACCACACTCTGTTTGTGTTTTGTATGTGAACCAATAAGTCTGCAAGATCAAGTTCATTTTCTCCTTGCTATTGTTAATGTTGTTGTAGAAGATGGAAGTAGATCTTGCTGCTTTCACAATATTTTTTCCTTCACTGCATTTCCATTTGTAAGTGTTCGCCAGTGATACAACTGCACGCCCTTTTTTTTTTTTTTTTTGGTATGAACAAAAAACAGAAATCTTTAAGAAGAGAAAGAGAATATTTATATCCACAGAATATTATGTAAGAGAAAGTAGAGAAAGGATCCATGAAATTTTTCACCCAACATCCTGGCAAAATGCAAAGCTGGCAACTGGGATTGAAGGATATATAAAAAGCTAAGCATCACAGTCAGCCTAAATAACTCCTCACCTTCACCCACACACAACTTTTGAGTTAGAGTTGCTTAATTTTTGTTCTCTTTGAAAACCCAAAAGGTACCTTGCCTGCCTTACTGTTGTGTTGGAGAAGGGATTGAAGGATGTGGTTGATTTCAGGCCTTGTAGAGAAAACAAAATTGCTCAATTAAACGCTTCAGAAGGGCTTCATTTGTCATCATGAATTACACTGGCCACTGGCTACTATTAAGAAGGGAAAAGGGAAGGAACAAGGGATCGCACACCCTGATCAGGTCAGATCACACCAGCTAGAAAGGTTCATGGTGTCATAAACACTGCAGAGAGTGAAAAAAGACTTTGATAGCTGATAACTTAATTATCTGCCACTATCATTTTGGAAGGGCTTTTAAACATGTCCAAAGTGTCTACCAAAATTTTCAGCAGGAGTGACAGCAGATTTTTAAGTAAGGATAAAAATGCAGCAGTCTTCCTGGAATAAAACTCTGACAGACTATGATAAATTACCTTATTATAGTTGTTCGCATGACAAATGTACTTGATCAGAGTTTCTTCTTGGGAATAGTTGAGCCTACCCAGAGGCAAAAGTTGAAAGGAAATGAAAGTTAACTAGTAATCCTAAGTGGAATACATTAGAATTTCTCAAAGCAGAAGCTGCGAACCTTAATCAATTATTGTTTATGCCAATAACAAAGCACTTCTCATGTCCCCTCCTTGTAAGACTTCTTCCTTTATCTGTTTAATATCATTGTGAGAAATTTCACATCCACATGCTTTTATAATTGACTCAGTTAAATCAAGAGACCTACTTCAAGCCAAGTGTTTTATAAATAGCAAGATTTAGCACTTAACCATACTGCAGGACCAGTCACAGAACTCACTTAAAGTACCTGCTTTGAGTACAGAGAATGATGGGTAAATTGAAGGACCAAAGGTTGTGGAGATTGTGTTACTTGATATGGCCACACTTTCACGGCTTTCCCTTCCCCATATTGGGCCTACATCTGCCACTTGCCTGGCCTTCCAAGTCAATCTTGCAAGCTAGATAATGCTGATTCTCAAGCCAGTTTGGGTCTGTGTTTTTGTCTTGATATATCGTGTCAGTACCGGCCTGTGTCTAACACAGACATATTTCCTCTCATTTTTTTTTTTCTCAAGTATTTTTAATTAAAATAAACTTAAGACATAGCATCTAATGCAGAATAAGATTCACTGTCTGTTTCAGATTTGCAAAATACTGGAAATTAGAGACAATTATTATCACTATTATAATTCATACATTATTTCAAAAGAAACCAATGGCATAGGACCATATGATTATTTAACCGATCCATTACATCTACCCTAACCTGTAATTCTCTGCTCTGCCCACCTTACAATTTAAACATGAAAATAACTAAAATTCCTGTCCAGAGTTTAGTTAAGGAATAAGCTTGCAATTATTGAGGTCTGTAAATATGAATGCCAGACCAAAATTACAAGGAAGAATGGATCTGAACCCCTCTTCTGGCTTTGAAAGCAAGTCCACAAGTCTCTGTCAAGATACTGAATTTATTTATCAGAACAAGAATGAAATATGAAGAAAAAATAATGTCTTTAAACAATCCTCTTGCTTTGGAATTCACATGTTGTTAATGAAAAACTCTCTCCCTGCCTCCCCACTCCTCTCCCTCCAGTAATTTTTTCATTAGCTTGCTTGGCCCTTTTTTGTTGTTCCTGTTAAATACACTAAGTATATGAATGGCCATGAACTGTAGCAACTGGAGAACCCAAATGAAATAAAACAAAGAAGCTGCGTGTTCCAAAGCCGAGCAGACAAATTCTTCCTCAGATAGTTCAGACCCTTTTCCTGTGGGTGCTTCCAAACATCTTGATTTGTTGTTGGCTGAGACAACTTACAGCACAAGATAGAGGAGTTAAAGGTCCAGGCTACAGCATTAAGGAGACTCAAATGCTCTCCTGGGCTTTTCCCTGGCTGGAAAAGGGCGCTCCTGCACCCTGTCTCTGACCGTCCTCACCTTAATCTAGTAGATAGTGAAGGAGTAGGAATCTGTTACTTTACCACTAGAAAACTGTTTTAAAACTCTGTGATTATATTAAGCAAGGAGACTTGCAGGTTTATCAGGGCTAGTCACAAAATCAAATGGAATCTGACAGTTTGATTTGGTACTAATGGAAATTAAAAACATGGAAGTGTTAAAACATTGGCACCCTAAAAATGAAATACTTCTGCTCTTGAAATAGTATTTAATAGAGGATAAATGAAATGTATTGGTTTGACCCAGCATTATTTGAATTTACAGATGTTTTTAATAAATTCTAAACTAGTTTTCTGTTTAGACCTTAAGCATAATACATGTTGCAACATTCTTCTGACTTCCACTAATGCTTCTAACAAGATTCTGGCATAGTTAAGTTGATGAGTACAGGAATGATATATTGTTCTAAATAATGGAATTTAAACTGAAGTCAAGCTGTAGGTGCAAGTGATATTTTTTGTGAAGCATACATCCCAGCGTTTCTTTAATATATTTTTGGCACTCTTTTGATTTAGTTATTGGCAATGTCTTCTAGTGAGTAGTGCAAATTAGGGATATTTTTCTATGCTTCTTGATATATATAATGATTATTTTGTTTCAAGGCATGATTTGAAAATCAACCATGCATGCCAGAAAAGCTTGTGCTATTGTTTATCTGGGCTTTAGAGGACAGATAGTACATCTGCATGAAGGCTTTCACAACTTGTCAGAAAATGATTTTCTAAGAGAAGCATTACTTTTGTCGGTGCTTAAATTTAGATTGTGGAAAATAAGATTTTGTTGTTGCATGTTCTTTGTAGTACTACAGTCATAAAGTGCTCAGCACACTTGAATCATCTGTATTGCATTAAAATACATACTGAAAGATAACTGAATATTGCCAAAATGATGAGACAAAAAAACTCATCATTTTTGATAGTAACTCTAGTATTTACACAATTCAGAGAATAGAAGTGAAACTATACTTGGATCAAAAGACATATTTTACTGTCCCCATAAATACCTACCAGACCTGGTACAAATACAATGCCTTGGAAAAAGAAAAAAAATAGCATCTGTATAGGTATACTGGAAATCTTTTAGCTCATACTCTTTGGTTATCTCTGCTCCAAGAGCAGTTTGTACCATCACATCAGGTTAGCAGGCAGCTAGGCCTGGTTGACCAGGCAGGGGGTTCTTAAACCTAAATATACGTTGATTGCTTTGGTAGTTGGGATTACAGTCTACCCCATTTCTGAATTGCTCTGCCTTTTTCAGACCTTATTAGTAGAGTATATTTGCTTCGGGCATGGCTCCAGTAATAGGTTAACCTGCGGTAAGGAAAACTCTCTGACTTATTGCTATAGAAACATAATAAAAATCTCTTTAAATAGATAACACTGTTGCAAAAAGTAATGCATCTCTGCCCTAGCCCAGGCAGATTGCCTCTGAATTACTCCTGTACTTCCTAACATTTTTTCAACTGCCTCCATGCAATTTGCTCTGGATATATGCCTGGAATTTCACCTCCCTCTTCATGTGCCCATAAATTAAGAGCAAAACAATTATCAACAGCCTACCCCCTTATTTCACAAATGAGTTTAGAGAGTGGTTTTGCAAGGTCTCTTACCAGGATAATCCCAAGCCTTTCTTGCAAATGTATGTCTGTGCTACAAAAGCAGTTATCTCTGTGGTAGGACAAAACTTGGTCTGGATTAAGACTAACCTACATTTTGACGGCTCCTGCCTGTCCAGCTTCATCATAGGTTTGGCATGGGCTAATTTACGCCCATACAAGGCCAACGGGATCCTGGCCTGCATCAGGAGGAGCGTTGCCAGCAGGTTGAGGGAGGGGATCCTGCACCTCTGCTCAGCTCTGGTGAGGCCGCACCTGGAGTATTGGGTGCAGTGCTGGGCTCCCCAGTACATTGACAGGACATTGAGCTTTTAGAGAGGGTCCAGTGTAGGGCCACGAAGATGATTAAGGGACAGGAACATCTATCGTATAAGGAAAGACTAAGTGAGCTGGACCTGTTTAGGCTGGAGAAGAGAAGGATGAGAGGAGATTTGATCAACATGTTCAAGTACCTGAGGGGTGAATGTAGGGAGCATGGGGCCAGGTTCTTTTCCGCGGTGGCCAGTGACAGGACGAGGGTATAAGTTGAAACACAGGAAGTCCCACCTCCATGTGAGGAAGAACTTTTGTCCTGTGAGGGTGACAGAGCCCTGGCACAGGCTGCCCAGAGAGGCTGTGGAGTCTCCTTCTCTGGAGATCTTCCAAACCCGCCCTGTGCCACGTGCTCTGGGTGTCCCTGCTGGAGCAGGGGGAGTTAGACTAGATGATCTCTAGAGGTCCCTTGGCAACACAGTTATCTGGTCATTTAAAGTCTTTTTAGCTTTTTTTTCTTATTCAAAGCTGTTTGTTTGGGGATATTTATTTCATGTTCCAGCTTTTAATTGGTCAGTTACTGTTTCTCAGCTGTTCTGAACTACAAAATTGTAGTTGTGTTTTGTGAAGCTTTCGTATGTAATTTAAATAAATATGATTTGAGAGTTGTTGAAAGATAAACTGAATAGAAGTGTCAGCATTATAAGATTCCTTCAACAGCTCTATCCAAATCTAAAAACTTCAAGACCATGTGGAAATTCTCCTGCAAAAACAAGCTGTTTTGATTGGTTTCCATTGAGGTGTTAGGATCAGGTGATGGCTTTGGAGGCGGCTTCTTATCCCCTTTTGGTACTGCTGGCTGTGACTTGACTGGGTGGTGGCAGCTCCCTGTACCCCCGAAGGGAGCAACAGGGAAGCTGAGTGACCTCTGACGTCTTTACAAGAAAGTCTCAAAACAGAATTGTACCTTTCATTTCCTTTAGCTGTGGTTAAGGAGGATTCTTGTACAGGTTTTCACAACACAGTATGTTGTAAAGCACATTTAATGTTGCAGCATAGGAGATCCTTACCTATACTAATGTTGCAAGACACTTCATGTCCAGAGCATGAGAGCCTTATATTCTCTGCCGCCCTTAGACTCATAAGTGAGTTTGAAGTTGGTTGACACAAGAGTTTTGATCTAAATCGCTAGAAAGACTAGCCTTCTCCTCTACATTGTATTACCATGAACTTTCAGAACATAGGAATTTCAATCAAAGAAGTTGTTAATGAAGTCCAGTAGTATCAGTTTAAATATGTCTTCGGCACAAAAACATAAGATGAACATGAAGCACACAGGTTTGAACACATTTAACCTCTACTGATTCTACTCAGTTTTTGTTTGTGTTATCTCCTAGATAGTTACCACTAAAAACTTCCAAATATATTTTTAGGCCTTAGTAAACTTTGGGGGTTGATTTCTGCAACAATTGTTGCAAGAGTAAGCATAAGAAATAGTTAATTTGAACTATTTCTTGTCACTTTCTAAGAATGATGCTGTTTCCTTGGTCCCCTCTCTCCCTCTCTATTCTGTTTCATACTTGAAATTTGTAATTGTTTTTTAATGAACTTTGGGTAGATCTTCAGCTATCCACCTGTTTATTGAGGATTTTCTTGGCTGAGTAGGCTAGCTAGAAGTTGAAGAGAAGCGCTGAGACTAGCCAGCAGATAGTGTTTTTCCTTTTATCTTAGGAACTTCCTTTTATGGGGATACTGCTAAGGTAGCATCTGTATTTTTAACTGTATGGGGATATTTTCATAGAATATAGATGCATACATTCTTAGCAAAATTAAATTGTCATGCATTTTCTAATAGCATCCAATATTGAGGAGCAACAGTGATGAATTATGGGCAGATGGACAGCATTATGTTTTCTTCCTTTGGTCAGCTTAAATGAAAACTTGAAGATTTTGATTCATTTTTTTAAATTTAATCTATTCATCAGTTTTATTGAAGGTAATATAAAGTGACAGCTAATTCTATCATATTTGGCTAATATGCAACTCAGCTGTTATGCCCCCAGGGAGATTCTTCAGGGTGTTCAGCTGTCATGTGCAATTTATAATTACAGTTTTGCTGTTTGAGAAAGGAAAATCTAAATCCCAATATATTAGTTTTCTTTCTCTGTAAATGGAGAGGAAGGAACTGATTCCGGTCTTTTTAAGACTCAATTTCCATATATTTGCTTTGATGATATTGACCCTTGACTTTTATAACAAAAACAAGGATTCAGAGGCTCAGCAAAGACAAATATTCCTGTAGAAATATTCTCCAAGAAATTGCATGCCTGTAACATGCCTGCTGTTAGAAAGAAAAGGTCAGAAACAGCAGAAGGGATCAGATGACATCGAAGTGACAACTCACCCCATGAAAATAATTATAAACACAGTATTTAATGAATGTAATTCACTGAAGGTTCTTACTATCTGCTTTGGCAACTCTCTCACCGGGTCTTCCCAGATGTCCCCTCACATAGTGGGTACTCAAAATGTTGAATTAAACAGTTTAATTTACAATGAAATGAAATGAATCTCTGTAGAATAAATCAAATGTCTCACTCATGAAGGGTAATTATCTTTCTTTTTCTCTAGAAATAAATTCAGGATGGAGCAATAGGACAGAGGAAGTTTTTCATACATGTGAAATAATAGATGCTATTTTTATATATAATGAACTTAAGGGTTCAATATTTCTCTAAGAAAATAAAAACCTGGCTAAGGAGGGGGAAGTTATACTTTTACTGTACTAATGAGCCAGATAATATTCTTTAAGCTTTTTTAAAAAAATACCTAGGTAAATTTAAGCACAAATAAATCACTCCCATGAAAATATTTCAATTTCTATCAGTACATCACATCTCCATTATGATTTTAACACTTTATCTATCCTGAAGAACAATATTTAATTAAGTGGCTCGAGTAGCAAACACATTGTTTTGATGCTGTGGTTCAGCAACTGCCCATTATGATTGTTCATAATTTTAAGACTTGCTGCTTGGTTGGTTTTTTGCTGAAGTGCTGCCTAAAGGGCAAGTGAGGTAAAACAAAGTCTTGCAGCTTTTTCTCATAACTGCAGTAACCTTTTTGTTGCTAGTAAGGTGATTCAAACATACATGATCTATTTGTTATTTGTTAACAACTTCTCAGTGAATTTGTTGTGACCTCATTCCTACAAGAAACTGTTTTGTTGTCCTCTAAAAAAATCTTTCGTATGAATCTTTGTGTAAAAATGTTCTGTTTATTAAATCCCCCTGGGATTTGCAGGTAAATGAGAAACTCGTCTTTGATTAATACTGTTTGCAGCATTTTCTGCTTTTAGCCTCTTTAGTAAATGCTGCTCACCCAACTTTCTGGCCTTTCTTGTGCTTCACGCTCCCACTCTGTGCCATATCATGGTCCTGTCAGTACAGCCTGCTTATTTGTTTTGTTTTGGGGAGGAGGGGGATGGGTCACATGATGCTCCATACACTGCTCTAAAAGATGATTGCTTCTTAAAGAAGAAGAAAAAGGAATTTTGAAGTAATGGTAATAGTTCATTTTAGAGACAGGCAGATTAAAATATGGGATGACTATGTGGTTTATTAATACTTATATTGGAAGTCCCCTTTTATGTCACTGTAATTGAATTTTAAAATTCTTTAGTTGCATCATTATTCAGTGAAAATGACTCTCTTAAATCATTAATTGAACAGATCAATTTGTTTGCAGTTGCCGACCCTAAATGTGAAGGATCAAAAGTATTCTTTGATGCTGCCTGCTCTATTAAGATGTCCATATTAATTGTGTAAAGACACTTATTTCTTCCTTTTGAAAGTATAGACTCCTGTGAGATTTACAGTATAGATCAAGCGTATTTGTTTTTTTTTTTTTTTTTTTAAATGATGTTCAATGTTAAAGCAAACTTCCAGTTCTGATCTTTGTTTATGTAGTCATTTGTGCTGTGTTTGCACTTAAAAACTATTTCTAAGCCCTTTCTATTCACACTGGAGTTCTCAGAGTTGGGACAAGAGGTACAAATGAATTGTTGAGATTCATTTTCAGGCTCATGCTGGGATATGCTTTACCTTATTTGCTCAAATTACATTGAATCATAATAAAATAAATAGATGACTAACTGAGAAGAGTTAGCAAATTGCAAAAATATGTACAATAAAATAAGCTGTCTCTGCAAAACATGTACCTATTATTTATTCCAAAATTACTGTTATCTTTATTCCAGTTACTGTTACCTTCTTAATGCATCTTATATATTTACTACTGTAGACTTTATCCATCAATACTTGTTTTATTAAAAAATCAACTGTAAAGTTTAACTTCTTCAGAAATACGCAGAAGATTCCTCCATGATTCTTTTGTCATGTTGCTAGTTGTGTTCTTGGTGGCTTCCAAATAAGTCTGGGAAGAAAAATATCATCATTTAGTTATTTCAGTAGCTGATATTTGTCTTAAATATTTCTAGAACTGCTAGGCTTCATAATTTGCAAGCATTACAGGAGTGCTAATATCTGTTTAAATCTTTTAGTCTTTAATCTCTTCATTCCTTAGTCTGAACCAAGAGATGGAAGGAATGTAGTAGTATCTTAAAGAAACAAAATTAATTTTCATCTTCATTCTTTCTCTGTCTTTTCTCAGTCTAATCCATAAACCAGCAATATGTCTAGCAAGTTGTTGCTTCTAGAAAGAAAACTATTCAGCTCTTTTGCACAACATTTTGAGGAAGAGTCCAGGTTAGGCATGTCACCCTAGGCTGTCACCCCAGTTAACAGTGAAATGCTGCATAAAATCATTGGAATTGATAGAATGCAGATTGTTAATACTAAATGAGTATTTCTGATTTATGATACTTTTTCCTTTTTATATCAGTCTGTAAGAGATACAACTACTTTAAGAAGGTTTAATCAAAGCCAGCCTTTATTGTGAATTGTTTTGTCTCTGAATAAGTAGAGAGAGATTCTTTCTGATGAGGTTCAAAGACATTTCAAGTAAAGAAATGAGCTGCTGTGTGGCTCTTCCCCCTCTCCAGATTTATTCTGCTGCATTAATAGGGCAAAAATGAACCTGGTCTGCCTCAAGTACCTTCTGTAGTTGAGCAGCTGTTGCAGTGTGACTTAGTGTTGTCTTCACCCAGCCAGCTGCTCCTCTTCCTCTGCTGTGAGGAAGGAGCAACAAGAAAGAGCATGAGTGATGATGGCCCCAAAAAGTACCAGCTCTAAAGTACCAGCTGGGACAACTCTGCTTTTGCCAACCATCTGTGTACAATTTTCCTTGTCACTGTGGTACCTCATCTCAGTATACTTCCTTCTGTTAGCAGGCTCTCACCTTCGTTGAACTCCAGTGTATTGTTTGAGTTCCTTGCTGAGCAGTGGGCTCCCCTTGATGCCTACTGGCATTTGGTCCTTGGTTGTGGTGTCATGTCTTGGAGGAAAGAAAAGCCGATAAGGTGTTGGTAGCAGGTTGAGAGAGGAGGATATTGAGAGGCAGTGGTCATGAAGATTGCTGCACTTTTCACAAGTCCTTTAATCATTAACACATGCTTCCACCTGATCAAAAGACAAAGAGCCACAAACTAGGCTTCCCAAATCTTTCCCTACTTCAAGCCATGTACATGGAAATATAAGAGGAAGGAATATGATAAGACTGACCAAGGCAGAGACACTGTACTTACTTATGAAAGTAGTCTGTCTTACTGTATTCACATCTTATTCTGAAGAAGCACAATGTTTTAAGAGGTATAGCTAGAAGGATCAGAATTGAATAATATATATATATTACAAATGGACAATACAACTGAAAACCCCAAATTTTACGATTGTAAGCTATTGAAATTTCTGAAATTCTGTACTCTGAGGGCCTTAGTTGTTATCTTCTTGAAGTATGCTGGGCTGGGTGGTCTAAAGCTCTCCTTGGATACTCGTAGAGTCTTGCAGAAATAAATCCATGAAGCAGAAATTATTGTAATTCCTATCTGAATGTTATTAGCTATAAAGAATCTTTCTCATTCTGAGAATGAATGTCTCAATGACTCCTTATATATTTTGTGTGTAGTAGAATACTTATAACAGGTTTCAAGTCAGAATATGATTGCTAATGAATGAAGTATTCATCTGAAAGTAAGAGAATGATAGCAGGTTTCATAACTTCTAAATTTCCTATGAAATCTGACATATGAGTCATGGTAAAGGGTCTGAAGTTCCTATCCTGCTTTAGTGTAATTTCTTTGTGCTTCAAAATAAGCTTGTCAGCATTCTGGGTCTTTAAGTTATGAAATATTTATTAATTTGCAGATATGAATCATTCCTGTGGTTTGTTAGATGAAGTGGTACAGAAACATATTGGAGAGATAGCTAAAATAAAAACTGCAGTAACTGCTTTCCTCAACAAATAAAGGAAGTTTTTTGAGAAAATTAATTTCCTCAAGAAACACAACCTGTTGCCTTCTCAGTCATATTCTGGCATTCTAAAACTGGCATCCTAAACTCTGTTTGTTGCTGGTTTGTCACCAGCTGCTAAACAGCTGGATGAATAGTTATAACTTCAACTATATGTTTCAGTGGCTTTGAGAACTTTAAGTGTGCATTTTTTCTGGGTAATTTATTTTATATTGACATACTAGCATAACTTAAGATTGAAGGTGGCACATAATACTGGTATTTCATTGAGACTTAGTAGCTAGGTTGAGCATAGGATGATTTGTCATAAGAATTGTAACAACTTATGTTTGAGAAGCTTTTCTTGAAAAGAATGCCCTTCCATGTGGTTTCCACTAAAATGTCTACATAGTTTTAAAACTGTGTTTTACAGCCTGTTAGATAGCTGCCAAAATTACGAATAGTCAAATTTCGCCCGCACCTCTCATAAGAGTAAAATTAGTTTCCTGTGGAATTCGTTATTTGTACTACAGTCCTTTAATCTGTTTTTTTGAGAATATTTCATAAAGTGCCTGTGTTCTAAGTTGGAGATGTAACATAACAGCCTATAAAAATCATTAAATGATATTAACTATTAAATATAGAATTTAATTTTAACGGGCATGATATAACATGGAAAATATTCTGCATTTCATTTGCATTTGAAACTAGGTTAAAAGATGGTTGTACCGCAGAGAGAGAGAGAAAGTTGTAAGTTTTGCTCTATGGTATAAAATTCACTTTTATCTTTCAGAAGGTTTCGCAGTTACCTGTACTAGATTCCTGTACCAAAATCAATTAATAGATGATTAATATCTTACGCATAATTATTTTTAGAATCTTATGTGGGGAGTTTGAGAAACAGGCAGAATAGAGATGCAATTGCTAAAATTTTACAGCACTTGGCAAAGGAAATAGTTCCTTACCTTTTAGATTTTGATTATTATCAGTAGATTATAATCAATACTATATTGCAGAACCTGGAGAGTCAGAACTACATCTTAATTATCACTTAGCTAATTTTTGAATAAAAAAAATAATTTGTGAAACTTCTGGCAGCAATGTCAGTAATGAGTAATCACAGTCATTTTTGTAATGAGAGACTCTAAAGCAATGATAGGAGTACTCAGAATTACAAGTCTGTCAAACTAAGGAATCTGACTTGCTGAACAGTGCATTTTGTATTTGCTCTCCTCGGTCAAAACACTTTCACTTCTATTGCTCCAGTGTTAAATTAGGGAGCAGAACAGATAGATGGCAACCTTGTCCAGGGGAAAGAGGGTTAATGGCAATTAAATGGAATCAACACCTCTGTGGAAATTATTATATCCAGCGATGCTTGAAGGGAACCTTGTTCTTGTCCCTCAGTGACTCTTGCTCCATTACCCTTGCTCCTACCCATGGGGGAAGATGAAAGCAGTAGTGACCTGGTTGGCTTGTTGGGACCAAAGTAAGAACTCCATGCTTGGTGATACTGGAGCTGCAAACAGTGTGGAATATGCAGGAGGAGCACTTTGTCCTGATACCCTGTGCTTGGGAAGGGAGAGCAGGAAAGGGAGCTACCTAGCCTGACCCCTTTATACCACACAGAAGGTGTGTATACCACATCGGGAGCTGCCACGATAATACATTTTTAACACACACAACTAATACAAGGAGATACTGCAGCCAGCAGTGAGGAATAGTGGATAATTAGTGGCTTTAGAATCACAAAATGGCTGAGGTTGGAAGGGACCTCTAGAGATCACCTAGTCCAACCCCCCTGCTCCAGCAGGGACACCTAGAGCACGTGGCACAGGGCGGCATCCAGGCGGGTTTGGAAGAT
>JAWLRI010000950.1:1252413-1265376 GCA_034781795.1 Crypturellus tataupa | reverse complement strand
GCCCCTCTGGGCAGCCTGTGCCAGGGCTCTGGCACCCTCACAGGAAAGAAGCTCTTCCTCACATGGAGGTGGAACTTCCTATGGTTCAACTTGTACCCATTGCTGCTTGTTCTGTGACTTCAAAACAACTTTCTTGTTATCCTGCAATTCAGGGGCCAACAAATATTTAACTGATATATATGATTTAACATTTTGGTAATAGAAAAGAGACAAAAGCTCCTTTAGCTCCTTTAGAGCCAAAAATAAAGAACAAGGGTCCTTTCTCCTGGGTCAACAAACTAGTCCCATATTTTCCGGAGGTTCCATGGGTAACCAAAGGCCCCAGAAGGTGCATTCTCACAACCAATCCTCACAAATATAAGACTTCTTATATCCTTAATTCAAATGAAGAAAAACAGATATTTAAAATACCTGTGAAAGAGCTATTCAGAAAACAAAGTAGAGCAGAACCTCCCCTTCTCCATGTTCTTCTGGTGTTGCTTCAGAACAAAATGATATCACATGTTACAATTTTTTGATTTTAGCTGAGCTTATTCACTCTACCTAAGGCAAATCAATCTTTTTCTGCATAGGGTGTAGTGCCACTTCTGAAAATGAATTCCAGAATCGTTGATTGTTGGAACTCTGATCCTTTTCAGATCCCTTTTTTAATGTGAACTCTACTTTTAAATTATATTGTATTTTTTAAATGTAGCACGTACATCCTATGAACTTTAACACTAGCAATACCTGAGCTCCTAGCAATGACTCATTTCCAGGACCACACAGACTTCTACATTAGTGTTATTATTCAGAGCACTACTGTAGTATAAAAATTTGCTGTATTGTTAAAAACACTGAAATATAAGAAAATTAATATTATGAGATTGCTATGCACAATATCCCAGTTTCTTTACACTAAAGCCCTGATTTGCAAATGTGAGTGAAAGATTGACTTTACATTTCCAGAGATGATTAGCTGCCAGCTCTAATCAAATTGAGAAGTAATTAGCAAATCAAAACTTGATTAGCTCTTTGCTTGATTTACTAAAATTATAGTTTATGCAGTTTAAATGATGGGGGAGGGGAAATGTCTCTACATACAGCCTAGTGTTGTGCCTTAGAGCAGGAAGGGAAGAGAATTGCTGCTTACAGTCCTTAGCTACTTAAATATTCTAGCACTATTAACTTCACCGAAAGCGATGCACAATAAGCCATCACTTTCTCCCTTTTTATTTTTGAAGAAAGTATTTTGTGAGCAGCTGATACAAGGCTGCTTTTTGGGATCTGTGACCCAGGCAATCTGGCTTTTCATTACCACTGCTTTTTCTCCTTTCATAGAAATGGCTCAGTCTTCTTCAAGAATTATGAAAACGTGAAGGTTGAGCATGTGATTCTGCAGTGCGGGCGGGAAGTGACTCAAAGAGTACACGCAAGGTTGAAAGGGCACAGCAGTCTTGGCAGTGCTGGAGCTCTGTTTCCACCTCTGCTGCCTTCTGCCTGTGTGCTGTTTGTCTTTGCTTAACTTCTGCAATATGATTAATTTCTGTAATACTGTTTTAACCCTTCATTTTGATCTTTTATCTCCTTGAGCTTTGAGTTCCTTGGTGGGGCAGGCAGGAGAGAAATGATGATGTGTCTAAAATGCTTCAACAGATGCCCCTCTAGCTACCTAAATCAAAGGCAAATCAAAATACTATATTCTTATCTGTATAAGCCTCAAAAATATGTGTGTATAAATATATATTTCTTCAGTGTACACTTACTACACTCATCCTTATCTGTCTTCAGATAGTTGGCTGTAATGCTCTCTACATCTACATTGTGACGAAGACACGTTTTAATGCATCTTTTATACTTGAGCCTTATTTGTTACAGAAGGAACTGCAGTGGAGAGCTTCTCTGAATTAATTTAATGACAGAATTAGTAGGCCAGCTGTAATCCCACTGAAGTACATTAAAAGCTGCACTCTTTGGAGGAGTTAGCTTTATCAGAAAAGCAAGAAACTTGAAATAAATTCAGGATACAGGGCTGGACTCATTTTATTTTTTGGAACTGCTGTGCCAGTATCTCAGAAATAAACAGTACATTTTAATTAAACAGAAGACTATAGTGATAAGCCTAGTAATATTGAAGTATCAAGTACTGCACAACTGCTGATATTTAGGGAGCCCAGTTCTGCTCTAACACTAACTATGAAACGCTAATTGGAGAAAATAGAATCATCACTGTGGTATATATAGATACCTAAATGCCAGATAGTTACCTTGAACGGTTTGTTTTAGAGTATGTTCCAGCAGACTTCAGAGAAAAAATAGGATGCCATTTTCAATAGATTTTTATTTCTTTTGCTTTTTAGGGCATTTTGTTCTCAGACATGGGTTGTTTATATAGCCAATTTAATATACTGAGTATTTCTGCCTTGGGCCACAAGGTTGTGATGTGGCAGCTGATCTATTTCTCTTTCAGATAAAGTATTTAATCCATAAAATTTTCCTTTCTCCAGGGGACATCAGTAGCCTTAAACATTATTCTTGGGCTTTCAGACTTGTATGGACTATTAAATGAACTGTTGCGTATTTTTTATCAGAAGCTTTATATTTCTTTTTTTTTAAGCTTTAAAGAGCTTTTCCCGTACCTATCTTTTTTCCCCTTCTGATGACTCAACCTGTTGTTATGTCCTTTTCTTATGTATACTGACTTGGGGGAAGTCTTGCTCTCATGGGTCAGTACTCTGGTCCCACCATCAATTTACAAGAACCATCACATCGTTACAGCATGTCTTCTCTCCAGCAGCTGTGCCACACAACGAAGCACAATTTATTTTAAAAGTGCTCTGTTTAGCTTTGACTAAAACTTGCTGTTGAAGGAGATAAATCTCAACAGGAGATGCAGTGGCAAGAATCCTTGACAAGCAAAGCTGATGGTTGATAGTGTTTGAATGGGATTATATCATGTAGCATCCTGAGAGAGGGAGGACTTGATTTGATCACTGTGATGTCCCATCTAATACTTAGTTCTGATGCCTGATAGCTGGAGCTTTAAGCTGACAGAATTCATGCACCTAGGAGAGAAATTAGGTGTCATAATTTTCCATTGAGGCTTTTAGGGAAACAAGTAGGACAAAAATATAAAGGTAAAATATCTATTGCAACTGCTTTGGTTTTAAGGCTAATTTTAGTTACTGAGGCAATTTTTTTGTTACTTAAGAGATCGAGATTTTTGTTATTACTTTTTTTTTTTATTATTTTCAAGATACTGTAGTGGAGCAGGCAACACTTAGATAGTTTTTTTTTTTTTTTTAATGCTTTTTAGGAGCGAGGATGAGTAATATGTACCTGAAGTTTCCTTTTGTCATTCAGAAGCTCTTTTTTCTTTTGGTTACAATTTTTATATAACTTGTGTTTTCAACTGCATGCAATATTTATTCTGGCTTACGTTCAGCTTGCTTGCACTCTTTTCAACAAGAGTTTATTTTTTTCAAAACTCTTTTTTGTAATTGTTAGCTGTGTATAAAGCATACATTGTCAGAATAGTTTCTGACTGAACCTAAGAAAGTCATTTTGTAGACAGATCTACAGGCTAGACAGAGGTCTAAAAGGTATTGAGAGAGCTAAAGAATAATTTTCATGAGTATTTTAAAGCTTGTTTGGGGCTGTTTGTATCAGATGAATGAAGTTGCTTTCCAGAATTACTCTGGTAGGTTACTTAATTAACATCCTATGTGACCTAACATGACTGCATTTACTAAGTGTTATTTTCCTTTAAATGACAGAAATAAAAATATGAAAGAAATTTGGCGTGGGATTTTTTATTTGTTTGTTGTTTCCTGTTTTGAACCAAACGGAGGTAGTTCACAGGCCTTGGGAGTAAGGATGCTAATGGGAAGTTGTGTCTGTTTCTTTTATTTGGATACTGTTAGGAAACAGAAGTAAAGGTGCTGTCAGAAGCTGAATTTGGAACAAAAAAAAATGATGGTTCTGTGCGTTAGGGGGTTTTCCTCAATATTGGGCTACATTTTCTATGGGACATCCCTAATACACATTTGCAAAGCCCTGGAAATCTGGGCAGAGCTTCCCTGGATGGGAAACATGTTCCTCTCGTGGGTCTCATATATGTGTGTGTGTGTGTGTGTGTGTGTGTATATATATATTTGGTTTACAAGGTGGAAGGTTTAAAATATTTTTAAGTTTAGAGTGTTAACTTCAGCAGAATTACATTTGTCGACACCAGGTGCAGCGAGGCAGTCTTACTTGCAAGGAGATAGGAACTGCCTTGGCTGACCCTCTGTCAGACAGCTTCCATTAGTGAGGACCTTTTGTGAAATAAGGTTATTTTTACGGTAAATGTAAATATGCCAAGGTATTGGGAATATCAAACTACTGATTATTAATAACATCCCTCTACTCTACTAGTTGAACTAGTTGAACAGGTAAGTAAAAGATTTTAACCTTACATGTTGTATGGCAACAGGTCTAGTGATGTTGCTTCATATTACCTGCTCTTTAATTAATAATTGCTCAAAAGTTATTTATTTTTCTTTCAGTGCTTTCAGGCATTCCTTGTGATCCAAATTTTAGTGAGGATCACAACCTGTACTCCAGTGGTACAATTAAGGTAATTGCCAGAGACAAAACTAGTTTGCAAGTTAATTAGAATTTTTCCATCTCCTCACCTTCAATTAAGCATGTTGATCTGACATGTTTCTTCCTGTGTAATGTCTTGCTATGATTTTTACACAGTGTACAGGTTGTAGTAGCGTAGTAGTCTGTCAGGTAAATAGTTGTGACTGAAGTGATCATGGAGCTGAACTATTTTTCAAAGTTTTAATTATCCTCTTCTGTTTGAACAGCTGAATCTTGTAATTACTGTTTACTTCATTTATGTAGCAGTTTTGATTTGCACTTTAAAGTATATTAGTTGTCCCCCTGACTTGGAGAAAAAGAGCACTACTGGAATGGAGAAGCAGAAGAGATGCTGAAGTAGAAGAGATAAGATATAGCATGTTAAAAGCTGTAATTACAGCAGATGAAATATTATTAAGAGACTACAAATCCTTTAAATTGTTCGTGGATTAGGACACAAATTATAGTGATGCTGAAAGTTAAACCTACCACTGTTGAAAAATATGACTTTGGTGACACAACAGTGTTTAAAGTTGGATTGTTGCCCTCGAGATCATATGGTTCTGTCAAACGCTGTTCACAGGCAACTATTTTATGATATTTAGGCAAAAGAATTCAGCCCTATTTTAAAATATGTGTTGGATCTCAATATTGGTGATAGGTATATTCTTTTTGATTCTGTCATCTTGGTGCAATGAAGACATATGACATATTAGATGCAAAATCACAGTGAGTGATTTATAGCATATCTATAAATATATATTTTAAAAACAAAACACTTATTCAGTGTGTGGATACAAGAGTCTGTCCAGTCCCTGCAATCATGAGATGCCAAAATCACTGGTTCAGTTAAGTACTGTGCCAGATGACAAGTAAAAATTACAGGTTCTCATGAATATGATGACATTTGTACATTTCCATGAAAATTCATGGTCTGTCAACTTTGAGGACTGAATCAGCAACTTGATCTGCTATATTCCCCATTTATACTTGCCTTCCTTGTAGTTTAAAGACTCTGAGTTTGCCTATAGACTCCCTGTGCCCTGTATTCTTTCACTTGCACCACCTCTCCTCTCTGCTATGCTTCTATGTCTTCCATAACTGAGTCTAACACCCATCTCCTGGCCAGAGGAGGAGGAAATAGGAAATAATGTGTGGAGTCCATGGTTATCCTGACTCTCCCACAGAATAAGTGAGCCATCTATTTGGCAAAACATCATCCTGTCTCATTCTCTTTATTGCACAAGACACAGCTTATTGAGATCCTTGTCATTCTACCTCTTCTCATAACATCATGAGATGGCTTTGGGCTGACCCTCTGCGTGCTTACAAGTGCCATGAGTAAAGCCGTTTCATTATATGGCTTATGATCCTAATGGATCCTATGCCAAGTTGCTGCTCCCCTGGATTATCACTGTCTTATGAGCCTGGCACAGAGCTAGGTGGCTACACAGACACAGGCTTGCTGCATGCTAAGAGCCTTCTGAGAGAGAGAATAAATTCAGGAATTGTATTTAGGAATGCATTGAATAGCCAAAGGAAATGCATTTAGTGCTAGAGTGCTGGTACTTCACTGTCCAAACTAGCTCAACAGTGGCAGTATCTACCTAATACCTTACAGGTTTTGGCTGAAATACTGCTTTAATGGGAAGATCATCTCAACACTTGAGCAAAATGGCATGAAGTTAAAATGTCACTCTTCCCAAGCATGACGAGGGCCATAAGCCAGCATCTGAGCAGAATTCCTGAGCATCTGGACATGGCATCAGCACTGTCTATGCAGATCTCAGCCAGTGGGACTGAGTTTGGCTGTAATTAGCTAAAATTCACAAAGAACAGTTTGAACCACTTGAAAAGCCTTCACTGTGTTCAGACATCTGTTGGACATCTGTTATCTGGATGCAGCTGCTGATGCTGGTGGAAGTAAATTGTTGAATGTGGAAGTCTCAAAAGTAATATTAAAAGTCCATGAGAAACATCTGTGAAGCAGCATCTAAATTCACATGTGTAGGATTGGTCCTAGTTCTTCAGCCTTCCAGGGCACTGATGGGGATGGTTTTGCACTTGTAAGCCTTCCTAGTTCAGCCTCCCAGCAACTTGCAAACTAATATCCTGCATGTTGGTCCAGGAAGCTAGATCAGCATGTGAGGTTTGATAATCATGAGGAGAAAACTCTCTGTGCTTTCATAAGACCCTCTTAGTCTCTGAATTCTAAAACTTTTGAGCCAAGTCTTATTCAACTTCAAATTCTTTTTTTCAAATGATGCTCCCAGATTCTTTGAGACCAATCCTTATATTCTTCCATCCTGAGAGGTGATCTAAGAATATATACTTTTATTCTTTATAGCTATTTACAACTAAACGTATTTTTTTAAATGTCTAAGAATTCAGTAAGAAAAATTTGAATTTCAGCTTTAGGATAAAATCCAGGGTGTTGCTTGTTTGTTGCTTTATTTTCTGGAGAACAAAGACAACTGCAGAAAACTGCAGAATATTTAATTGCTCTTACACCTGTCTCTTGTCCGAGGTAGGGGCGCAGGGAAAGAATATAAATATCAAGCTTGCTATTTTGACAACTCATACATACAGAGGCAGAGTTTAAATATATGGCAATATTACTATAATCTATGATGACTGGTTAGGGAATTGTCTTGTGTAATCATGTTTCAAAAAATATCTTGAAAAGTAAAACATTGAGCTTTCGTCTTATATTAACACACCTCTGCAAAAGCTCTGACATTCCCGTTATGAGAATGTACTACAAAAGAAGGTGAATTTTGGAAAGAATCATAGGAATATATATCTCGAGTTTGTTTTTTGTTGTGTGTGTGTGTGTTTTTGGTTTTTGTTTTCCAAAATATGTGTGGCCCTCTGTATTGGAGGTCTGGCAGAGATAGATCCCAAAGAATTTGATATAAATAGGAGAAATCTCTACTGTTCCTTAAACAGAAAGGATAATTCAGAAATGAACTAGAATGGGGAACGCTTCCTAAGCCACGAGCTATGTGGTATAAAATCCCAGTGTGTTTTATTCTGGGGTGCATCAAGATGAGAGGGAATTTCTCCCATCAGGTAGGTGAGCAAGTATGCATTCATTTATGCAGACTTACAGTCATATATCCATTACAGAAGACACTGCCTTTGAAAGACTGAGTTAGTCATGTCTTATATCTGTGCTATACAGATGGCTGGTTTGGTTTTGTTTCAGTTTTGATTAGATGATGAACTTGAACTTACAGGCTATAGCAAATTTAACAAGATCATTATTTCTAAAGAAATCTCCATAAACATGTGACTGCAGAGACTCAAATGTTCGAAGTCTGGGTGCTCAAAATTGTCAGATAATGGCCTGGTAAAACATGCTTCTTGCAGCAAATGAACAAACACTTATTTGTGACAATTCTAGATTTCTGGATCCTGAGAAAGAGACTCCCCAAAATATATCAGTATTTTTCTTTCCATTGTTAAGAAGATAAATCCATGCTTATTCTGATAATTCACTGAATACTCTTCTCAGAGTCCACCTGGCAGACACTCTGCTTTTTCATGAGTTAAGGTTGGGAACACCAACTTCTACACATTCCTCTGGTGGTTTAGTTTATTAGGGAAATGATGCATTTAACACTCCTACAAACAAATCGGTTGTGCCATGGGATATTAACTTGCTCTTGCCTGAATTAATAAAATCTGTTCGAGGATAATTTTTTCCCCTACCTCAAGTACCTTAAATAGAAGGTTATTTTCTGGCAGGAGCAAATGTAGTTTGTAGATGCAATAAACTGCAAGGTCTAGCGACTGAACCACAAAATGTTTAAGCTAAAATGATGTTGCATGTTAATTCAAAATTTTCCTCTGCAGAGTAATTCCATGACAATCAGCCACATCAGTATTTTGTTTGCCTATAGAGTAGTTTTAGAAGAGCCTAACTTAAAGAAAGCCAGAGGGGCAGAGAGGGAGGGCAGAAGTGGGTAAAACTGACAGGTTTTCAGAAGAACAAATCAAGATGTACAAAAACAGAGCCTAAATTCTGTTGTTAGCATAAGCTTCTATAGCAGCCATTGTCCAGGCCCCCTGTGTAATGCAGGGCTGGCTACTTGCACTTCTCATTGCTATTCTTTAGTGATACTCATGCTTGTAGGTCAAGTAAAAGGTCATTCAACCAAAGCGGCAGAAAAAAATGCTAGCCAGCCTCAGGTTAGGACTGTCTCTGGAGGTTTGTATGTCAGCCACTTGGATTTCATTGCATGCTTTCATTAAGTGCTAGAGTTACTGTGTACTCATTCCCGAATTAATGAAAACTATGTAAACTCTTGTTAATTAAATACTGTATGCATATTTCAGTTCTGATATATGTGATTGAGAAGATATCTGAATTTTGAACTGTGAGAATTCTGTGCATCTTTATCTCTTTCCCAAGAGGGAAAAAATGGAGATACTTGTCTAAATATCAGTCTGAAACTCGTTAACCAATTTTCCCTAAAAAAACCCCTAATTTCTGAACAGAATATAAAGTATAAAATGTCAAGAAAACATCATTTCAGATCTTCTCTGTTACTGCTGCCATATTATATCCTAGCTCTAATGTGAAACAGAGCAAGCAATCAGCTGCCAGAGGAAATCTCCAAAGTACAGCTCATGTTTTCTTCCTCAGCTGCTTCTGTAGGTTATCAAAGAGGTATTTCTGTTTTTTTTTTTCTTCTATGGGAAAAGGTTCACAAAGGACATTGGATGGTATTTAGGAATTAAAGGAACTGGTATTAACAATCACATATTTGATTTTTGTCCTATACGGAATCCAACCATCATTTTTTGATTTAAAAACTTCTGCTTTAAAAACATAGAAAAGATATCTGCCAAAAGGAGAAGCTTTTAAGCACTTGCGAGCACTTTAAGACTTGTGAATAGCCTTATCAGTTTAAAAAATTTCATAGTACAATGAATTTTTAAGTGACATTGCCATGAACATGCATCTTGTACTTTGCATCATGTACTTTAACAACAGTAGCAATATGTACTCTTGTACATACATCGTGTACTTTAACAAAAACAAAACAGAAAAAAAAAACATTTTTCAAGCAAATTGGGTAATCTGAAAACCTGTGATAGTTCTGTGTTCCTGAGTGAACTCAAACTGGATCTTTTTTCTTTAGTAATGTAAGGGTTCTAAAGAAATCCTATATTGAGGTAATGGAACTTTAAAAATAAAGAAATAATCAGAGTAGAGTAATTGTAAAAGCTACTTATGTTCTAATGTATCATTGTAAAATTTAGTTGTTGGTGCTTCAAACTAGCATCAATGGGACGATTCTTCTGGGATAGGTGTTCCTGTAGTGATGCTTTGCTGTCCTTGGAAGTACAGAGTTTTAATGGAAATAGGAAAATGAGTTTTAGTTGTGGTGATGAGAAGTGATTAAAGTCAAGAGACCTTGCATCTGTTTCTTTTCCACTACTTCCTGTGTATTGATTCTGTAATCAGCATTTCTTTTCTTGTTCTGGGTTCAACATAAGAAAAATATATATTCAATACCGAGCTAACCCAAGTTTCTCTTTTGCCCTAATGTTTCTTATCTTTACCAAGTTTATTATTGCTCCTTTTAATGCAAGATTTGCAGTCCTATCTGTGGCTTCTTGACATGATCTTTTCAGTCTTGTGACAATACAAAACTTAGGGCAACAACATTATTGCACATAGCAAATGATTCTTTTAAAATGTTACTGAACATTTGCTATGCTGGTAGAGTTTAGGAAGATCATTTAAGGTTGAAGATAAAATTTCTACTCAAAAAAGCTGCTTTCTCATTTTATTGCAATCAATATAGACGTCAGAGAAGAACAATTTAAGAACTTAGTCTTTTGTTTTACATTTAAAGGTTTTCATATAATTTATGGCTTTGTCAGTTAAAAGACAACACAGAATAGAAACTCTGTAGTTTTTAAGCCCTTCATTTTTTTATTGCGCAATATGAATAAATCTTAAGCTGTAAGAAGTGTTTTAAAGTAGTATTTTTGGTCTTCATTTGAAATCCCTTGTTCTCCCTTAGTTCACAGATATGTCATACAGTGAATGTAGGAACTGGGCCATAATACTCTGATCATTCTATGCTCTCGTTTGATTAGTGTTTTCATACTCTGGAGTGTATCAGCAGGGAGCAGGCAGATCCCTGTGGTTTATAATGGACAAAGTAAGAGGAAAGAAAAGGCTCTTAGGGCCCATTTAAGATCAATCAACTTTCTCCATCTTCAAGGTTTAAAAATAGCTTTATGGATGGATAGCAATTTGTTGAATAAGATCGCAAGGCTCCTCAAGGCTGAGTGACCAGAATATACAGTGCTCTCCTCCTCTTCTCTCACCTCCCCCCATCTCCAGGTGTGTCTGTGCAGAGACAACAGACTATAATCAAAGTGAAAGGACAAATATTCTAGAATATCAAGATGGTTACTTTACCTGTGTTTTCTCTAAGCTATTTTAGAATATGGGGTTGGTTAGTGATACTGGTTCAGGTATCAGACTGTTGTAATCAAGTTCTTGTTGGCATTGACAAATTGCGATCTACTGGTTTTAAGTGTTTTTTTTTTTTTAATCCTAAGTCAATCAATCAAGAATTGATTGACTTTATTTGGAGTGATTGTTTATCATGGCTATCACTGCCATTAATACCAAGATCCTAGTGTTATGTCTTGACCTTTTATTAGTGTTCATATCATAGTACAGAAAAGAAGAAACCTTCTTGATAAGATAGAGAATTCTGTGTTCTTCAACCACTTCATTTTTTTCTCATTTGACTCCTCTATAGATATGCTCTGCAGCCATCTTTCTAAGCAGCAAGCCCATTCCTCGCCTAAGGCCAAAACAATTACCCACCATCATAAAGAAGTTACAGCAATGCGTGTGAGAGGGGGAAAGGCTTGATGTGTTACTTAGGAATTCTGGTGGCAAAGCCACTGAAAAGTGAAAGAATTGGTATCTTTTGAAAGTCAAGCTAGGATCTTGTCGGTTTTCAAAATGCTGGGCTGCAAAGTTAGCACCAAGCTGAAAAATAGGCGTGCTGCAAGGCCCTGGCAGGGCACAGGCCATTTTTGACACCTGTGACTTGGAGTAGTTTGAAGTAGCCATTCTGGGTGGGGAGGGAAGAGGGAGACTAAGCACTCATGAAGGTAGCCCTGTCAGCTGGAAACTGTGTCTTAATTTATTATGAAAAAGTATCTTGACCATGTCTTACAAAACTATTTTTTACTTCTGGTCATTTGCCATTTAGTTTAAAATTCTGCTTTTTTTCCACTTTCTGATTTTCACACTTCCCTTTCACATCTTGCCTTTATCATTGATGGTGGATATAGGTTTGTATCTTAATAAGCTGAAATGTATCATGAAGCAGTTCCAAAATATTCACATAAACAGTGTTGCTGCTATCCATATGATTGCAGAATCAGAGGCCCTGATATATGTACAGTTTTCAGGCATAAGTCTTCTTGCTTTACATCAACTATAAGAGTACTAATCAACTTTTCTATTATTTTTTGTGAAGGCTGTTCTTCAGGTGGATGTTAATTTCTAGACTGTGTGACTTATTCTATAAAAATATTACTTGTTTATGAATGCTGAATATCTAAATAATAAAGTGACCATAATGTAAAATATACTATGAAAAGATTTCTTCTTGTGATAAAAAGTTCTCATTTGAAGACAAATATTAAGTGCTTAAGTACATTTTCAGTTGTACACATTTGATGGAAAAAAAAAAAAAGAATTCTGCTACAGAATGATGATGTTTAAGAACCTTCTCTCTACAGCCTTTCGTGGCCTCTGTACAGGGTCCTTAGGTACGGGTGCTCATGTGTGAGCCTAAACATTTCAGCTATTTATCACACATTGTCTTATACCTAGATATAAAAAAACCCTAAAGCTATAGTCAAACTAGAACTTTGAATTCAACTTCATTTTTATTAATACTTTTTTCATTAGCTTCATTCCATCCTGGGATGGAATAGACCATCCTGGGATACTTGATCTGTAAACAGAGGACCAAGAAGATCTATGCTCTAAGAAAATATAAAAGCTATCTATAAAGCAAGACTACAGGCTCATACGGAGTCTGTAATTTCACTTAAATTTTTAGTGCAGTAAAATAGCATCACAATTTTAGTTAGCAGAATGGGCAGTGGTTACTGTGCTTTAATGGTCTGTTTTTATTTTTTTTTCAGAAATCAGTGAGACTGCAAACAAAAATTGCACATAAAAATAATAGAAACTTTCAGATCTCAGACTTTTTTCATAAATTTGTATGCATTTCAGCTTTCTGACCGAGAATAGTTCAGATATTAAAAAGTGATGATTTAAGGTGACAAACCTGAAATAAT
>JAWLRI010000950.1:1224214-1252313 GCA_034781795.1 Crypturellus tataupa | reverse complement strand
TATGCATTTCAGCTTTCTGACCGAGAATAGTTCAGATATTAAAAAGTGATGATTTAAGGTGACAAACCTGAAATAATGAATAAATGTAAAATATACATGGTTCTTATCTGTCAACAAAAGGTACTGTGAAATATGAAAGTCATTGGACTTTTAATATACGTTGGATAGCTTGTGTGTGTTAGTGTGTCTGAGATAGTGGTGACAAGCATATATATAGTTTTTTAATCAAACTTGTTTATGATAAATAATTTCCCCTCTCTCCCCACATGCCCAGGGTTATGAAAACTACCTTCTTAAACTCATGCTTGTGGAAATGATAATGCTCTTTTACGTATGATAACTGCATCCAGATTTGTTTACTGATGTATTTGACAGCAGACAGTTTTTCATGAAAATGTGTGGGGCAGATTTGTTTGTGCTGAAGTATTTGTTTAGATTGATACACAAGTAATAGAAAAGGCTCATGAGTTTTCAATTATTTATACTAAATCATCAAAAACTATTTGGAGATCTTGTCCTTGTGAAGAACCTTTTCTATTCTCCAATGTTATCCTTTGCTTTACCACTCCTTCAGTAATTTAGGGTCACCATTATCAAACTGTCAGGGTACCAAGATTTATTTTTTATCATTGCTTGTTAATTTGTTCCTATACCTAGAGCTGACTGGACAGTGATACTTGTCTCAGACAGGGTTAGAACTGTCCGGAGATCTTCAGCTGTGGCTTACAGCAGCAGTCTTAAAAGCAGAATTTTTTACTTTCATTGCTGAAAATACTGCTTTTTTTTTTTTTTTCCTTAAAATGAATACTGTGATAAAGATGCTTTATAAAATTAATTGAAAAGCCTTTTCCAGCTTTATTCTTTATTACAACAAGAGAAAATGGCCTCAAGTTGTGCCAGTGATGTTTGGGTTAGATGTTAGGAAAAATTGTCGTGTGGAAAGAGTAGTGAAGCATTGGAACAGGCTTCCCAGGGAAGCGATGCAGTCACCATCCCTGGAAGTGTTCAAGAAACATGTAGATGAGCTGCTTATGGACATAATTTAACAGAGTGTTGCGGGACTTATGGTTGGACTCTATTGAGGCCATTTGACCTTTTCCTCTGTCCCTGGGCAAAATTTATCTGGTCCAAGAAAAAGGTGGTTTTTTTGACTAACATGGAGGCATAAATAAAGGGAAGAGCATGCCTTTATGGGATTTTAAAATTATTCTAAAAGAATTACTCCTAAACATAACTATTTTAGTTAGTGAAAACTCATGCTGTCTACAAAAGTTTTGAATAAGAGAAGGCATTTAACTTAAAAGTAATCTTTTAGTCCTGAGTAGAAATTTCAAAGAAAGTATTATTAAAATATCTGAGCATACATGTGCGTGCAAGTGTGTCTCACTCCAGGTCTGGCCAGGACATTATGTAATGCTTGCTACCATAGAAGCAGAAAAAAATATAATTTTGTGTGTGCAACAAGGAATTGTTTTTCAGAGGAAAGTAGGAAATTCATGCCCATACTAGATTTCTGTAGCTCCTTGCTAGCCCCTGTAGTATTTCTATGCAGCCATTAGATAAGAAAAAGGCATATATGCTTTTAGCAGTTGGTTTCCTGCCACTCACAACTATTTTTTCCCCAACGGTATCCTTGATCAGTGTGTTTTATATTGAAAAGAAGTTTGTTTGGAAGCCTGAGTGAGGATAACAGGCTTACTGAGAAATATCTCTTGCCTGTTGATTTTGATGATGGAGAGAAAAGCAGACTTCTGTGTAGATGCTCAAACAAGTCCACCTGAGGTTTTGGGGACTAGAAATCTGACAACTATTATCAAAAGCCTGTTACAATATTAACTAATGCTTGGATTAAAAGAAAGAATCCTCATATCATCTCTTTAGTGAAGAGGGATTTGTCTCCAGAAATATAATTGGGCTTCCTGCGTTCTGTGGTGCTAGTGCCAATTTCCATGACTAGGATTTTAAGAATGCCAGTGGTTAGTGCTATGTTTTGCAGTCTTTTTTGTAAATTTACCCTATTGAAATATTTCAATTTGTTTGTTAACAAATCATAAGGCTCAAAATTATAATGGTATTCCCAAGAATGTGCAATACCATTCTTTGACATTATAGATTGTAAAGAGTTTTTTTAGCTGTAAAATCAGTCAGTTTTCAGAGGAAAAATTTAGAGAACCCATACTATAATATTACAATGTCTTTTAAATCCTGGGGTTATCTTGTTCAGATAACTTTCAAATACTTTATAGTACTATTAAAATCCTGTTTGATTCTGGGGAAAGTTCTGTTTGTTTCCTCAGGGAAACAAAATTAATTACATATTAAGTACGGAGAGAGCTATCAAAGATTCCTTTCCAAAAACCATTTAATATCACCTTTTGATTACCTTAAGCTGAAGCTGCGCGGCTGCTTTTGCCCATCGGACCAGAGAGACGCGTGCAATTACTGCCCTTGCAGGATGCGTCTGGGCCGGTGCCTTTCCAGCGACTTCTCTCAGCCCCTGTCTGGCTGCAGGCTACAAAAGGAGCAACTTATTGTGTTGTGATTTGTGGATGTTTCTGCCACTGTTTTAAGCTTGTTGGCACTTGTGTTCTAATGGCTTTTACTGCCTTCCTCACATTGCTTCTTTATAAAGTGACTTTTTTATAACATGTTTCTACTTTTTGTTCTCTCAGTTGGAAATCTGTACTCTTTCAGAAGAGCGTATATCATAATGAAGCGATGAAGTATAATGAAATGATGGAAGCTGGTGCTTAGTGTGATGATAACTACTGAATTAATCCCTCCAACACTCCATAAAGCCCTGAGATATGCTTCCTAGTCCAAAAAATAGTACCATAAACATTGTTGTCTATTCTAAAGATAATAAATCTTCCCCTGTGTATTGGAATAGAAACATTTCTTGGTTTGCTACCTTGAAAGTGATGGGGATATATTATACATCACACAGTTTAGTATGTAATAAGGAAGGAGGTAAAAATTATTTGTATTTTTTGTAGTTGGAAGGTTTTGACTTTCTAGCTCCACAATTAGTTTCTTTTTTGGAAGAGCTAGTCTGCTGGAACCTCTGTGAGTGACTCTCTTTTATTATGTTAATATTATGCCATTTACTTGTGCATTTTAGTGGTTTTTATAAATACCTTTAATACAAAATATGCGTGAAAATGGTATTACATTCCTTTGATGAAAACCAGCTTTGTTTGAATATCCTTTTTCCCCTTCTCTGCTCCCTACCCCACCAGTTAGCTTTGGCATACACTTTTCAAGTTCAGGATGCTTTCTTTAGCAGCTTGCATTACCTGCTATCTTAGAGAAAGCGGTTAGCTGAGTATATTAAATAATTCTTCATAATATCAGAAATGATTGCAAATGTATATGGGGATAGCTTAGTGCTGCTTCTACATTAAATAGTATCTTTCATAAAAGTGTATCATTAATACATAATTTGCATTAATAGCAAGTACACATGAAGGAAAATTAATCATGGTCAGCGTTACTATAATATAGTGTGCTAATGCAAGTGTCAGAAGCTGTGCATCATGAACGCTGTTTGATCTGGGAAATAAACTAAAAGCCACCGCTAGCGTGTTTAGGTGAGCTTATGCTGTAATCTTGCAAGCTGCATGCTGCAGGTGAGGTGAGAGAAGATTCCATCTGTAATGTTACGCTGTGTTTTAATGAGAACGCAAGGATTTTAGTTGCTGGAGATTAAGTGGATTTCACTAAATGTGGTAATCTGCTCTACGCAATATTCAGCTTTCCAAATAAAGAGAATTCAATGTATTGCTAAGTAGTATTCAAAGGAGGGACACTATTTAACCAAATACAAAATACTCAAGTTCTTTTTTTTTTTTTTTCCTGTAAGAAAAAAGCTTATGAAATATCTCCAAATATGTGGAGACTTAATGCACAGTCCGTGCAGTTAGAGACAGTGGCCGTGTGATGCTTGTCCCTCTGTGCTGCACATAATATCTAGGTCTCTAAAGCCTTCGCTAGATGCCAGCTTGCTCCCTCTGCCCAGTGACCTGACAGAAAGCTTTGTAAATGTCACAGTCAAAATTAGCAGTGCAGGTCATAAGCTAACATAGGTTCCCCATCAACAGTACTAGTTTCAACTCCATAATATATCAGTATGTTTGTGCAGTTTCTTTCATTGTACATATATTCCTTAAAGCTGCTGTTTATCCTAGGAAAATTCTGTTAGTTCTAGTTGAAGTGGATCAATACCCTTCCTTCCTTACATTGCTTTTAAACAATTTTGTAAACAGCTTTGACTGTAATTTAAAAATAAGGTCACTTAAAAAATTATGGGATGAAAATCCTTTATAATTTGCCCAAAAGTATAATTTTGACAAATGAAAAGTTTTATTTCCAGAACAACCAAATACCTTTTATTATTATTATTATTATTTTTATTTTGATTGCATATAAGCATAAAAATGAGTTGCACAAGAAATAAAATCAATTCAAATGAAATTCACTAAAAACAAACCCTTCATTTTGTAAAAGTAATGTTTTTTAAAGTACTGCACAGTGTTCTTTCTGTTTTCTTGTTCTGCTCATGGCTGTTATTCTGAGATTTTGATACAGTTGTTTTCCAAAGAGACTATTCCTGTCTTTCCCTGCTTTCCCAAAGAAGGGACAGGAGTCCATGAGTTGTCTATTTTTTTTTCTCTCTCTCTTTTTCTTTTTTGTCAATCTATTGACAAATATTATTATATAGATATTATTCTTGCTAATCTCTCTTGCTAATCTCTCTTTTAGTCTTTCTTTTACTGTATGGTGTTACTACATACTTTTTTTCCAAACTAAAATACATTACTTTTAAAAGAATAACTGATTAAATTACTTTTAAATCACTCTCTAACACAACAGATTTTCCTGTACAATTTCTGTAGAAATAGAATATACATTTCTTTCCCTGATTTCTATTTTCCTACTCTCTGAAAAAGGAATATTAAATGAAAAAAATAAAAAAAAATGCATGAAGAACTGTTGAAATATTTATATAAAGTAATGGCAGATTAGTAGATTAGTATCAGACCTAAACTAATCTCTGTTACTCCTGATAATTTTGTAGTGGCAGAATAATTCACCAAACAGATGCTAGATATGCTGGCTGTTTTTGTAGTCGTTGTTTTGTTTGTTTATAATATAACATACTGGTCAGATGAAAACTGATTTAGAAAATAAGGGCATCCCCATCACTTATACTTGATTTGATTATTTTTGCACAGCTTCTCAGAAGTTTTGAGAATATCATGACCCCTGTTCTGTAAGTTAATTGACACAATATGTCTAAATGACCACGGTAACACACTTGTTGGTCTAAACAGCAAAGGTCATATTTGAGTGAGTGATCTGTATTTTCAGCCTTTGATATTGCCCTATGATGAGAGTTGAAGACATTGTCAAGAAGCTTAGGGAAAACTGGGTAGGAGCTGCCTTCATTTTATATTCCTTTTATCCTTATTTTTTACCCTCTGTCACTCCAGCCTTCCGAGAAGCAAAAAGAAAAGGCTTTAAGTCTTTTTCATAGGTAGGAGATAGCTATATCAGCACTTTGAGACATCGTTACTCTATGGAAAAATTAGCACAGGTCTGAAACTGTTGTGTGAAGGTGCATACGAAGCAAGAGAACTACCGAGTAGAACTGTGGGAATGTATTGGAAGTCTTGGTCTTCATGCTTGTTGGCCAGATCTGCGCTAAGGCACACTGCATGGGTCCCCCTTCACAGCAAAGGGACTGCCTGACCTACTCTCTTGACTCCCAACAGTGCAGTACCATGACACATGAAGAAAAGGGTAAGTAGATTCATCTTGCATTGATTTCTAAGGGCAGGGGACATTTCTGTCAAAGCCCAATATATTTGAGGTGCTTAATCAATACCACTGTTCAAGTTCCACCCAAAACCAGGGTGGAAACAGGGATATTTTTCTTTGGTTTTCTGACTTATTCATATAACGCACTGCATGTCTTAAGAGATTAAAAATGGGAAGAATACATGTGTAGGTCTCTTTGATGAATAGGTTCTTTAGTAGAAATTTAATAACCTCAAACATAAAATATTGATCCTGTTATACTTGCTCTGATAAATTCCTTTAAAACTCTAACATATTATATTTTTTTTAGTTACAATTACATGGAAAGAAAAACACAATCTCAGCATCTGTAATTTAACATATGACATGAAGAACAGTATACAGTTTGCAACCCTGAAGGTCAGCAACCTGAATGTTATTTCTTAGAGAAATAGAACATGAATTAGTAGTATAGCAGAAGGGTATATTTTTTAGTCAGAGTGGAGCAAAAGGGAGAAACTTACATTACAAGGTAAATGATAGCTTTCAATGGAAACAGTTGGCTTGTATTAAATATACTGAAGAGATCTTATAAAATAATGGAGTAGTTTATTGGACATAACACAGATACCTTTGATTATGAACATAATGAAAGGTCATGTCCAGCAATGTCGTATTCTGTGTTTTTGCTGCTCTTCATTTGGCATGAGAAGGCTAATCTGAGTGTCCGAGGTAAAATAGATGAATTAAGCCAGCATTTGAAACAGTGGGCAGTGTGTGTTTGTGGTGACAGTATCTATGTTTTTTATACTTAAAGCAGTGGGAAGGAGGTGCTTTTGAGTACTTATACTTCTCATAAGACGAAAAAAAACTCCTTTTATTTGTTCTTTACTACATCATGGGTTGTAACAGTTTCAGTCCTGCTGTATGCTATAGAGCTATTTTTCCTATTGCTAAATATTTTTCTAGCAACTTCTGCATTAACAAAAGCCAAACTGGCCTCTTAGCACCATTTTGTACATTAGTACTTTGAGAGCAAGCATGGTGGTGCACGACCCTGCAAGACTGTTCTAATTTCTTACTTCTGAAAATGGCCAAGCCCTTAGGTCTGGGATGCTGTTTTTGCCAGCTTGTTAAAGGTGACAGTAAAATAATCCAGAGGGGCAACAGCTGCTGAGCTTTAGCTAGTTGATTTTATTCACCAGTGCAGGATGTTTGTGATAACAGCATCCACCATTAACTGTTGTGATTGTTATAGGGATCGGCTTATCAATTAGTAAATAGCAACTAGGGCAACTAAATGGAGTACACTGGTTGTCCCAGGAAAAATGCCATAGCATTTCACCCCAAATGTACAGGGGAGACGCAACCTTGCAAGGAGATACCCGAGCCCAATGTCCCAGGTGAGGGGACACTGCAATCAAAATATTAGGAATGTGAAGATATGCTGAGATAAAACATATATTTTTTTCTGCCACATCAAAACTCTTGTCTTTGTATACATCTTCCTATGAAATACCTAAGATAAAGCTATCTTGTATATGAGTGCAGACTTGCATGTGAGATTATTATGTGTAAAGTTAGTTACATGTCAAATTACTGATTTTTTGACTGAGCTAATCATAGCTTAGGCTGGAAAGAGCCTCTGGAAGTATTCACTCTACCCTCTGAACTAAGTAATTGCAATTGTGAAATTAGATAAGGTTACTCTAATTCTTGTCCACAATAAGTTTCACTATGTTGAAAAACAGAATCCTAAACCTCTCTAGCAAGCTGTCCCTTAATTAAAAAATTCAAAGTAAAAAAAAAATCTTGTTGTCCCTGGTCACACTATTGTAATGACATCTCTGAGATGATGATGGCTTGGCATGACTAGTTCCTACCTCACTCTTTAAAGGATGTCATGGTAGTGTGTATGCACAGTTTATTATAGCGAATAATTCTCTATACTCTATAGGTAGTGAAAAACCTCCTGCTGTGCTGTGGTACCAGGCTTCAAGTTCACATTTCTGTCATCATGATGAATACAAGAGAAATAATCCTCAGGTTTTAGCAAAAATTATAAAGCTGAAATAAGGTGGATGGATGTCAGTGTGCTCTGGTGAGCCATGGAGCAGCACAGGTATTCTGCCTCCAGCACTGCCTGCACATGTGCAAATTGTTTTGCAGTCTTCTTTGTGAAGAAGTTTTAGCAGTTTTGGAACTGCTAATCCGTTTTCATTTCCTAATTTTTTTGTAGTAAAATGATGTTACTCTTTTCATATCTATTGACATTTAACTAAATATTTTTTACCTTCATCTCCAATTGTTCTTGCACGTTACCAGGGACTTATTTGCAGCGTCATAGAATATATTGAGGGAACCAGTGGAGATGATCTTGTCTAAACCCCTGCTCAAAGCAGGCTTGCTGTCACCACGTTACCCAGAAGCCTTCTAAAGCCCTTGCTTATAGTAATGTACTATTTCTAACACTAAAATTTAGCGTCTGTGTGTTTTTTCGTTCTATATTAAAAAAAATCATTTCAAATTCTTAGGATAAATCAAAATAATGATATAGCAGAAAATGCTTTAACTGTGCTCATGAAGTGCGCAGTTGAGGATATGAAGTGAATGGGCTCTGCTTCTGGTGTTGGCTATTAACGATGCCTTCTATAACACATCCCTGTTAGTAATTTTGAATTTTCTCTCTAAAAGCCAATGGATGATATTAGATGGGATGATTGTTAATCTATTTTAACAAAGTTGGTCATTAATAACAAAAATCTTGTTTACAATAAGAGGGGCTTCTTCTCACATTGCACATAACCAGATTCCATTTAGGAGTATAAAATACAAGAAACTTGGGAAAGCTCTCTATTTAACAGTTCACTGTATTTTTTTCCTTTGGTCTGATGTGGCAGAAGTGAGAAATGTTGCAGTGAGAAGCTGTCCACTTGACTTTTATTCTGTGAAGACCAAGCACTGATATTATTCCTGTGCCTCGAATGCAGGAAGCAAAGGCAAAGCAACTCTGAGAGGCTGTTATCCTTGCGTGGCAGTAACTGGCAACTCTTGAAAGCCTGAGGGCATGGGAGAGCACTGCGTCTGACTGGAAATGGGTTGACACAGATCCCTGTTACGAGAGTTATGCAACCTGTTTGTAGTCAGCATCGCCGCTACCACTGGCTTGCAAGCGGAGAGTGGCCCACGGGGCCGGGGAGCACGCAGTGCCCGCACACGCGGCTCGCTCCTCCTGGCCACGCGCGGCAGCAGAAAGACGTGGCAGGGCACGTGTGCCCGTGCTCGGCCCCGCTGCTGACAAACACCGGGAATTTCATCTCGGTGAAAACCCCCACGACGTTCAGCTTTGGTTTCGTACCAATGAACGACTTACTAGCGTTGCACTAAACGTGCAGGCGACCTGCACAGCTTGGTTTCAGGAGCAGTTCAGCTGCCTCGTGTCTACGGCTCTTTCCAGATTGTCTTTTGAGTTACTGTACGGCAAAGTAATAAACGTTGTCACTGAGAAGTATGGCGTGGGTCTATACTAATAGCTCTAGAGTAATGGTTCTATATCTTATGGGCTTAATGCTCTTATTTTGTATATTGTTTGTCTTTTGTAGACAGATAAATGTGTAGATCTAGTGCTTTCCAGTAGCATTATTGAAGCACTTCTTCCAAAAAGATATTAGTAACTTCTGCCATTTTATATTTAAGTGTGTGTGTGTGTGCATGTATACATATGAAAATGGATCCTTAAAATGTGCCAGTATGTTAAATCTCCTCAAAGTCTTATTTCTCTGACAAATCTCTGTAAATGCTCTTGAATTGCATGCAAATTCATATTAATAAACTTAACTTTGGTGGGTTTTTCACCCTCCTCACAGATGATCCTACTTGTTCTTTCTATGAAGTATTCTGAAATGTGCTGCATAGATCCGTATATATATATATACATAACATACATTTGAATTTCCAGATGCTGGATGCACATTTACACTTTGATGTAATTTTTGTTAAATATTTTTCTACTTGTTTCTGCTGGCCTCCTCTTCTGCTCTCTTTTCACGTTATTGCTGGATCAATGGTTTTTATTCATGTTTTCTGAGTTTTTAGCTTGGTAAAATGTTTGAACACTGAGCAAGGCAAAGAGATTTAGAGTAGGAAGAAACTCATAGATGCAACACTTCCTGTGTTCACATACCCTTTTAAAACCTATGCAACTCCCTGTAGCAGTTAAATGCAAGTATTTTGTCAGGTTTTCAATGTTCACTTAATATGTTTAATGATCTGTTTACAGACTAACTTCCATTCTGTGGTCTTTCTCTGGTCTCAGTTCCTCTGCCAATATGTAATGAATAATCCTATCAATGGTATAGGGTTTCAGGAAGTTTGCTGGAAAATACAAATTTCATTCAGTCTGCCTTTTTTCCTGTTGTCCGGGTCATCACTCTCTTTTTTTATTTACAGTAAGTAAGTGACTTAACATTTTTATGTGTATAATAGTGATGAAGGAATGGTCTTTTGGAGTCAGATAAAGGCTAATTAGTAATAGATAGCTTGACAGTGACTCAGCTCACTATTCCCTTTTCTGATGGCTGTGTAGTGGTTCACATGGAAATACAGGTGCTGTAGTGAGTAGCTTTAGGAGGAGGATCAGATGTCATAATTCACCTGGGAATTTACACACATGGTATGAAAAATAATATTGTTAGTAACAGCTGATGCTGTAGTTAGGGCAGAGGGATTCTACGTATACCCTGAAGCATGAGATTTAATTACTGTTACATCATTGTCTCTGCTTACAAAGCTGCCAGTGTTGTTTATCGTCAGAAAATTATCCAACCCTTTTAAAAAACAGCTTTTATATTTGTCTCAATGAACTTTCACAGCAGTACCTCCAGTAAATTAATTAAACACAATCTTAGAAAGGTAGCTCCTTTTTGTTGTTGTAAACTTAATACCGTTTCATAGAAACAGATTGTTCGCACTTGGGGAATAATTTTCAAAAGAAATTGGATAGTTCACTTTTTCCTTAATTATATTGTTGGATTTTTTTTTTTATAAGCATAGCTGATAATTCAGTTGGTTGATCGTGTACATATAAAGTAAGCTTCCTTCCCCCTTCCTCTTTTGGACCACTTCACTCCAAAATGAAATACATAGTAAGTTTCTAAATAACAGCTCTTTTGGTCTTCCTAAAGTATGTGTCTTCTTTTAAAGATAGAACTATAAGCTTCTACCAAGTTCAGCAATTTCCTGAGTTTGTTAACTTGATCTTAAATATCTCCTATTTGTAGATCCTGAAAGTTTCCAGTTGTATACTATTCTTTTTTCTCGTGTTAGTATTAATTTCTATTTATAAGGTGTACATTATGTCTGATAGCTACTTAGAGTTCCTGATGAGAATGGTAATGTGTGTAATGTAATACTTTTAACTTAAACTCGTAAGAGGAGGGCAGAATGGCCTTTCCTGAGAGTGAAGCGTGAAGTAGTTATAAGCATATTCAGTGAAGGAAGGCGGGATGTACATTGATCTACGAGAACTGAATCTGAAACAAGACAAATTAGTTTCAGCTGGATCAGCTTGTTCATCTGTCTCTGTATAGTTGAAAAAGTGCTAGCACTGGCAGATGCAACTGCTGGCATGAGTGCTTGGGGGAGGGACAGGGGACAGCAACATTGAGTTGGGCAACATCTCAGGTTTAGGGTCATTTCACTTCAAAATTTCACTATGGGCTAAAATACATTTGTATCATTCTAAAATTTTGCAGTTCAACCATAAAAAGGAATATTAATGAAGAATGTATGGTGTCAAGATGATTACCTTCTTATGCTTTATTTTCTTTATTGCTATAATACTCTTATGTCCTTATTTTCTCCCGTGCTCTGAATTTTATATTTTTCAATTACCCTTTTTTTTTTTTTTTTTTAACACTGCTTTTGATTTCTATGCATTTAATCTCGTTTCAGACTTTAAAAGCAGATTTATTGGTCTAGTTTTATATATTCTTTTTAGTGTGAGATGCTTTACTACTTTCAGAAATCTAGAATAACAAGCAGCTTTCTATGTCTGAATGTACTATGTAGTATTCTGTTATTCCATGATAAAGGCACACACTGCTGTTCATATGCATTGCTGAGTTTTCCAATGAAAGTCTGAGGTGGTATGTGATAATTTGGGGACTCAAATCATGGTATTGACAATCATTGATCACAGAATGACAGAATAGTTGAAACTGAAAGGGAATCTCTGTAGAACATCTAGTCCAATCTATAGCACACTGCCCAGGACTGTTTCCACTTGTGTTTTGTTTATCTCCAAGGATGGGAATTCCACAATATCTCTAGGCAACCTGTTCCCATGCTCTATCATCCGAACAGAGAGAGGAAAAAAAACAACCAACCAAAACAAACAAACAAACAAAAATGGGATTTTCTCCATGTTTACTTTGAGCTTCTGTGTTCAATTGGTGCCCATTGCCCCTCATCCTATCACTGGCTACTGCTAGAAAGAGCCTGGCCCTATCTTCTTTACATCCTCCCTTAGATACTTTTGCACATTGACAAGATTCCCTCTCAGTCTTCTCCAGGCTGAAGAGCCCTAGCTCTCTCATCCTTTCCTCATGAGAGATGTGCCTTCATCATCTTGGTAGCTACTGCTAGGATTGCTGTCACAGTTCCACATCCCTCTTGTACTGGGGAGCCCAGACCGGCACCCAATACTCCAGGTGCGACCCCATCAGAGCTGAGCAGAGGGGCAGGATCCCCTCCCTCGACCTGCTGGCAACGCTCCTCCTCATGCAGCCAGGATCCCATTGGCCTTCTTGGCCATGAGGGCACATTGCTGCCTCATGGTTAACTTGTCCACCAGGACACCCATATCCCTCTCTGCACAGCTGCTTTCCAACAGGTCAGCCCCTAGACTGTGCTGGAGCATGGGGTCATTCCTTCTCATGTGCAGGACTCTATACTTGCCTCTGTTGAACTTGGATGGATAGAGGGGAACCTCATTATCCAGCCTGTCAGAGTCTCTCTCAATAGCAGCACAGTCCTCTGGGGTATCGCCCACTACTCTGTTTTATATCATCAGCACTCTGCCCCTTCAACAAGGTCAATGATGAATAAAAACAAAAAGAGCTTGACAACTTTTTTAGTAAAATATAGGAAGTTATGTGGTACTTATTCTGGGCAAACTACTCCCATTTGCAGTTTCTACGTCAGAAAAATGGAATACAAAATTACCAAGAGTCAAATATTGTTTAATGCTTTCAGAAAATATGTATTTTGCTGTAAGATATTTTCAGATCCCAGGCACTTATACTATGGTTACTTACTGATTGAGAACTTCACACAGATCTGATACAGCCATTTCTACTTGAAATGGTGTTTTTTTGTCAGCTTTATTTTTCTTTTTCTTTTAATCTACTCAAGTTTCTCCTTGAGGAGTGAAGAGAATCTAATTTGAAATGATAGCTTTAAATCGTATTTTGCATACAGCAGCTCATACTCATTATTTCTTGGTAGACAAATTGCTGGACTTACCTCTTGAAAGAATTATTCTGAATTGCAGCAGTAGTGGCTAACCAAAGAAAATACCATGCTGGTCTTCCCTTCTGCATGCATGCCTCCATTGTGGATGAAAGAAAGCAAAGAAAAAAAATACATTTTAACAAAATAATCACCTGGAGCTAATGTTTGTGTGTGTCTCACACCATACTGTGAATTACCACCTTTTTGTTTCTATTCCTTTTTTTCAGCCTAGTGCTATTTCCATTATTCCTGGAAAACAGTATTGAAATACTGCTATGATAATATGTTTTGCTGATAATGTTAATCTGTTTATTGCCAATTAACTGAGTACCTAGTTCTTCAGGCAGGCTGTGCTGTCCCCCTGCCCTATCATGAGTGTGGCATGGCAGAACCAAGCCGAGGTACCTAGAAGCTCTCTCAAACACGGGACTGCAGCTAGTAGAGCATAGACCTGCTGGCATCATTAAAGGAGAGGAGAACCAAGATCTTCAATTCTACCTGTCAGCTAAATGCCGTAGACATTTCAGTGGGTGTTAACAGTGATATCTAGTGAGAAATCTTGTTCTGCAAAAATTTGGGAAGACACATTATTTTGTGATGGCTCCCTTTGATCAGTAAAAGGATAACTTTTAATGAAGTCAAAAGTGGTGGATCATTCACCTCATCTTATCTTGGCATAAAGTAAGACTTTTGAAGAAAAGTGGAATTGAGAAAGACAGATAAGTCGTTCATAGATAAGCCTGAAAACAGGGTTTCCTAACACTTAGTCCTCTTCCTTTGCTGAAAAAAATATTTTTAAAAATTTTTAGCAGCAACTGTATGAGTACAATGGGCCTATCTTGAAGCACTCACTGACTACAGAATATCACCAAACTTAATTTAGGCATTTTAATAGTTACTGTTAATCTCTCCTGTTAGGAAAGCCTGATACATATATTAAGAAAAGTTATGTTTGACATTCATCTTATTTTAATCACTTGTAAGTACTACCATCCTTACCAATACAACCAAGATAACCAAGGTAAACTAAACTAAATGTATAAGGAAATATTTTGTAGTTTTAAAGTATAATTCTAGCTAGACAAATAACTAGTAACAGCTTCCTACATCAATAAACATACTTTTGCACTTACATATTTCACTATCTTGCTGTGATTTGGCCAAACAACCTAGCTTTATACTTTTCTCTTTTCTATATTAAATTGGTGAAGCAAGGTATATTTACTTTGCATGTATATTTACTTCCTATACGTAAAATGTAACCATGTGTTTGTTGTGTAAAGGTTAATTTTGCAATTCTCCTAATGAAATATCTGATCATTCTAATTAAATTTGCAGCCAACAACTACTTTTGCTTTGCCAGTGGTGCCAGTTTTAATCATCTGGTAGTCCACTCTTCCCATATTGCCAAACATACTAGAATGTAAGCATCTACTGCGTGGGAATTATAGGAACAGAGAGATAACTTGCAGAGGAGATGTTACTGAACATGACTAGGAATACCAGAATATAACACTGTAATTAAGAGCTTTTGCTTAAACTAAAACTTTTTTTTTAATTATTCAAATGATATTTTAGTCTTAACTTAAGACTTTTCTCCTGACAGAAGGAAAGTAATTGGAAAATTGGCTTTTGCACCGCTAACAGCATAAGCAAACATCTCTAAAGTAGAACTACCCAAAATAATGCCAGGGACGTTGATTTTTCATACTCTCGCAGCTCATCAATTAAAATTGCTTTCCTTTATTTAAATAATTTTAGTTTATAGGCTCCTTCTCATTGTTTAGTTGTAAATCTAATAATATGATTAGAATTGCTCAATAATCTTCTGTCTCAAGCTTTTCTTCATTTCTGATTCATTGTGTCTATTATTAAACCCAGCTGTTGATGTTTTTGAACAAACTGATTTCTGAATTAACTCTGCATTGTGTTCTATAATAACACCACTTCTGAATTATCATGGGTTGCTCCCAATTTACTTTTAGATAATTAAAGCTTGTCTTTATTTCTATCCAAGTTGCCTATTTTATTTCCCAGAACACAAGGATGTGATTTCCTTCATGCTGCTCTAGGGGTCTGAAGTTGATAATCATTTTTCTACATCTGCCCTCGTCAGTGTCATCTTTCAATATATTTTGCTCCAGGTTTATTCAAGATTCACAGTCTCAGTGTTATGCTGTGCTGGTCTGCCACGGGCCATTCCCTGATGTTTTATGGTGGAGCTTGTACCTTGATGCTTTGGAATTGCCTTAATTTCAGGAGTGCATTCACCTTCTTGTTCATTTGTACAATTATTACCTACATATGAGGTTTTTGTGCCAAAATTCAGGACATTTTGAAATCAAAAATCCTCCAAATATTTGAATAGATTGTATATAAATTAAGTGACATCTGTAGTATTTATGGCATTTTATCTGAAGATTATTATGTTTAAGTCATGTACTGATTACATAATTGAAATTAAATGCTATAAAACAAAGACTTCAGTGAGATTATTGTATATTGGATAACAAGCTAGTGGGGCTCTATTTTCTGAAAAGCTAATATATTTTTAAAATATATTATTTATTCATTTTTTCATTCTACAAGATTGAATTATAGTATCTTTCAATGTGAGATCATGATCAGTATCTCTTCCCTTTTCTATCAGCCTCCATCATAGCTAAATACAGTAAAAAGACTTTTAAAAAGAAGATTGACAACAAAACCCTTGCCAATTAACAAGAATTATCATGTTTATCCCCTTTAAGGTTCATGATGAAAGGATATTTTATGCTTTTAATAGCCTTTTTAAGAAGGGTATTAACCTCAATTTAGAGGACTTGTATTTATTTCCCTATTTAATTCTCCTTGGCAAGAGGAATTTTAATCTGATTCTATTGCAATTTTCTCTTGCCAACATGAAGTCCTGAAATGAATGGTGAAATTCCTGTGGTTTCTTGTGAATTTGACGATTGAGTGTATTTTATATACTGTTTTTTTTTCTTTTTTTTTTCTCCTCAGTATTTTTAAACGGAATAGCAAAACTGAACAATAGAAGCAGAAAAGAATGATTCTTACCTTCCTTATTTGTTTGATTAGTAAAATGGTTAGAGTTTGTTATCTTAGACAGGTATCTATTTGCTTAAAAATGTATTTAGTTCTTTTTAGTTCTTATTTTCCTACAAGTTAATGTTGCCTTTATATGGCAGCTAGTTTTACATACTTGTTTTCATGTAAATGTGTAAAGTAAGTGCAATTTTTGGACTGATATCAGTGTGAGAGCCCATTTATTTCATTACCTATATACAAGACTTCCCTTTATTATTCCCCAAGAGGCCATGCACTGTTAAGATGCAGTTTAAAATTTTCAGACAAGTGCTGAACTACTCTAACAAAAAATGGTTCTTATTTATGATGTGTCAAATTACTGTTCTGAGAGTAGACCTTTTAGGTTGCATTCAGCCTTTAATTTGACTGAATTTAAATAGCATAAAACGGCTTTTAGTTGGAACTTGGCTGGCATATTATATATCTCATTTCAATGAAAAACATTCACATGCAAATACAGTTTGTTTGGAGTGAGTACAAATGCCACTATCATGACTGATGAAGGCTTTTGATCACACATCTACAAACTGAAACCTTAAAAAGGAGAGGCTATTTGGACTGGCATCTGCAGTGCCATGAATTATTTAGTTCACATTATTCATAAATCTCTTTGAAGAGAAGGTTTATGAGGTTTTTAAGGAGGAGTAGTCATAGTTGTGTTGCCAGTTTCTATTTATGCTGTGACTGACTGCATGTGAAAACTTCTAAACTGAGAGAGTTGTACTGAATATAAAATAATGTACATGTATGAACTTCTCAGAAATTGAAGACTCCTTGAAAGCTTTTTTGTGTGTGTTTTTTTTAGAAGAGGAGTGTAGTTACATATATATATATAAATATATATATATATTTGCTATCTTCTTCGGCACACTGCAAGAGTTGGGTCAGGTGAGAGCATGTTGTCAGAATTTGGCTAACTATGTAGATTGCCACTGTGGACCTGCTTAAATATCACAGAGCACATGTTCCCAGCTGGAGATTTTTTTCTGTTGCTCATTCACTCAACTACAAATGTCTTTTGGCTGTACTCTGACAGAAAAACAAAAACAGCACTAGCAACCTCCTCCTGCATTCTTTCTCTCAGAAACCTTTATAGTACTATATTTTTGTTAGCAAGGGGTGACATTTTGAAATGTTTGCTCCATCTCCTGCTCTGATTGAAGCTAAATGCTTCCTATAAACACTATTCCTTTATAAGGGGTTTCTGCACACATATTTCCTTCATAGTGCTTGTGTAATAATTTTGTCTAGAAGATGCACTACTTTGTTTTGGCAGAGATGCCAAGGAGTAAGTTAGAACTATCAAGTAGCAATTTGTTTATCTGCCTTTGGAGCTGGTTTATAGGTATTTTTCTTTGTCTGTTTGCAAAAAGAGTTCTAGTTTGCGTTACTGAGGAATACACTGGGTAATTTTTTGGACCAGAGAGTGTTCTACGAGGATGTTACAAAACCCATACAAATGAAAATCAACCTACAGTTGTTGTTATACAGTCTCCCCACAGTGGAACAGCTGTAAATAGACAGGATTGACAAATTAGTTGTTTATGAAACTTTTTCATCAGTGGATAGTAAAAATATTTGATTTTAGGAATCATAATTAAGACTCAAGAGTTCATCATTAAGACCTCAAGAGTTGCATTAAGACTTCAAGAGCTGCAACAGTTCCTATAAAATCAGTTTCTTAGGACTGTGCCTAGAAATTACAGCTTCATAAAATAATTATTTTTTCCCCAAAGTATATTGTGAATATACCTTACCCTACTTTTAAATTTCTTTGACTTTACAAAGTTTTTTATTATTTTTTCAAATACACCACTACTCCTTATACTTTGCAGATAATAGTGTGTATGTGTGTGTGCACTCACATATACACTTATTCTTTTAAATTATGGCAATATTTCCACTAATGTGTGAAGGGAAATAGAATGAAATTTAAAAAGTAATGATGAGAACTGAGAACTTTTAGAAATGTATGCTTATTCACCTTGTATAAGAAAATTCTTTTTTTTTTTTTTTTTTGTTTGTTTTTTAAGTTGGGAAATTAATAACTTTGTAGCAGTATAGGAAACAAGAAGTACAGGCAGAGACCACAGAGATTTTAGACAGAGATTTAGTTACTGTGTTTCAAACACATTTGCTTCTCTCTGCTTTTTGATTCGGATCTTTGATTATAGTCTTCTCCCCTTATTTTTGCTTAATTCTGTCTTCTTCTTCCTCTTTTTTTTTTTTTTTTTTTTTTTTTTTTTGACCTTGTCTGTGGTTTGTTTTTAACTTTTTTAATCCCTGAGTATTTCTTGTTGGCTGTGCAGAACTTTCAGTTTTGCCATCCATCAGTTCCACTTCGTCTTTATATCTAACCTTTCTACCTCTCCTAGAGTCAGTTTTTAAGGGTCTGTGAAGGGTCTTATGAAGCTCCAGTCTTTGGATGTTGGTTCCACCCACTTCTGTTATTCCCGGGAGCCGCTCAGAGCTCTCCTGGGGCTCTGTCACTGCTGTGGACAACATGTCATCACCCAGACCGTGTGCGCCCAGCAGCCAGGCCCGTGTCTTCCCTCTTCTCTGGCTGGCTCTGTCCGCTCTGGCTGATATCCTAGGGGCTCTGGCCAACACATATAACTAAAGACCAGGACCACAGGGTGAATGAGGAAGAGCACCAGCACCACAGTACAGAAAAAGCCTTGGCCACCCCATCTACTGTTCGAGTCAACACTGTGGCTGTGAAAGAAGCATGTCCTTGGTAGGCTGCAGGCCCAGGACACCCCTTTTGAAAGTAGCCCAGATGAATCGCAAGTTTGTGTGTCAATATGGCTTTCTGCCCTTAATGGGTGATCATTGAAGCACAGCTTTTCGGCATGTGATCTTAGTCTCCAGAGTTAAAAATCACTCCCTTATTTTTTTCCAGCAGACAGAAGCTGCCAGATGGCATATTCACAGAGAGCCCATGCCCCCGGCTTTACCCAACAGCACTGTAGCAATTATATTGTTTGGAGTAACCTGAAAGGGCTGCAGAGAGCCAAGACTACTGATGGCTACTGTAAGCTTCCATCAGCTCATAAATACATCCTCCTTACCAGTGATTTCAGTAGAATAGCTATGTAATTAAATGAAAAATAGAAGTGGTTTTAGTTCTCAAATCAAAGGACATTGGGACTCTGATCAATATTAATAGCATCATATTTGGAGCAATTACAGCCTTGCTCTTAAAACATTCTATTATGGATGTAATGTAATATTTATTTCTATAGATATCCCATAGGTTTTGGTGTTAAATGAAACAAATAGAGCAGAAGACCTATACAATAAAATCCTGTTTCCTTTCCAAACCCTCCTTTGGCTTTGCAGCAGGTCAGTTAGTTGAATGCATGCAGGTAACGTAAGAACCCTGTCTTTCTATCTTCCTTTGTAGCTTCTTGACCCCAGTTATGACTTTTCTGATCTCATGTTGTTGAACTCATGGCTTATTTTCAAATATCTTAAAGATTTCTGGATAATCTGAGCTTTAAATAATACATATAAGCATAGTAGACTCAGAAATTGTGTAGTTGTAATACTGGAGACTTGAATTTAGGATATATATATATATATATATATGATTTTTAAAGCCTGAACTATGAATGTCACAGGTTGCTCTTAGATTGAATAAAATGTATAGGACAGTTTTGAGCTATTTTACCTGGACTGATCTCCAGATGAGAGAAGAAACATGGACTGTTCATAGCTGCAATATGCCTTTTTCTTGCTGAATCTCACAGGGTCCTGGGAATGATAAGCTAACTGGATACAGCTACTTCTGCCCAGTCACTGTTATTTGACGACATACAATTTCTTCTTAAGTAATTTGCTAAACATATTTAAGTAGGATCACTTCTTTTGTGTTCATTGTAGAGGCTTGACATAGTACAGAAGCTGTATAGATCTGTGTATTCTCACATTTTGCATGAAGACAAATTTTGATAGGTCACTACAGGTGATGAATGAATTTCAAAGCCATTTTAATATTTTGAAAGTTTTGAAATAACTGTTTAAATGAAAGAGGACAGAACTGACTACTTTTGTGTTTGTCTGACATAACCATATTTATAACCTTACAAGTGCTTCATTCTATTTCTGCTTTATCATTCTGAGAGTTGTTTTTCAACATACTTTGTAAAACATTGTTACTATGATGAAGTATAAAAACAGTATTTACTGTTGTTTGCAATGCATATTACTTATTTGCAAGTGAAATTTGCTTCAAGTGTTTTAGAAACCCAACTGTTGTGATGAAATTGCTTGCTTGCAACTTGCATTGCTTGTAGAAGCTATATGTCCAGTTGTATTACAAAATGCATGAAGTTGGCATTTTGAGACAGGCAAATCATGTTATCTGGATGCCTTAAGAGGAGCCTTTAGGGCATGATTATACTCATCTTCAAGCTTTGCTACACTGTAATACACTGTTCTAGATTTCCAATTGCTAATGTGAATTAGCTACAGCTGGAATCCTGAACTCTAGTGATGTTTATGTTCTAAGATGCTTCTGCTGATCTCCATCATGCCAGTTGAATGAATATTGAGAACAAAATTACTATATTTATAGTCTACTTCTCAGAAAGAAAGTGAAGCCCTGTGTACTTCAATATTTTGTGATTAGTATGACATAATAAAATTCACTGAACATAATAATCTAGTGTCAGTTCTAAAATATTAAGTGTTTAGCAGCATATTAGGAAGTTTGAAACATGATTACAGTTGTTTTGGCTTTTTCATTTCAATATAAGAATTACTTCTCATTATCTGTGTTCAGTAATTACTATTTTACAAACCTATTTTCCCTTGGGTTGGAAAGATTCTGAGTGCCAGAAAATGCTCTTTCATTATCCGATATTGAATTTTAGAGTAAAAGCATGGGTTGGAGGATCAAAACGCTGGAACCTGTGCTTTTTCTTCACATTGCTTTTCAAAGTTTCACCAAGGAAAATAAAACTTTAATAGAATCTCTGGAGTTGCTGCGTTCTGTTGAGAAAGCTCTTCTTGAAAAGAAGCTTCTCCAGACAGTGTTCTTTCTCACAGAGCAGCATACGTTAGGCAGTAGCGAATGCTCTGATTTTTTTTTCTTCAGTTGTTATTTTAATAACAGAAGAGTCAGCTGTTACTGCCAGAGGTAGCGTGATGAACTAATTCTTTGTCTGTGTGTGGTTGGTTTCTAGTTCACAGATTTCCTAGATCCAGAGCGGTATGATAGCATTTGTCATTAGTGTCTGCACATTAGATTGTAAAATGTGTGTGTGGGGAGGTGTTGTTTTGTTGTTATTGTTGTTTTTCTCCTTACCTACACGTTTTATGGTGTGTTTAGAAGGAACATTAGGATGGATTTCTTTTTTTTTTTATTTTTTTTTTTTTAGCAGCAGAATTCATAATTTGACTGCAAACTATGGACGGAGTGTAGACATATTGAACACAACCCAAGTCCTTTATGACCTTACTGACATTGAATTTGAACGTCTGCAGCTGCTACCGAGAGTTATTCTATTCTTCAACTACAAAAGCAAATAGACAAAAATAATGTGATACAGTATACTTCTTCAAAATAAATTTGTACTTTTTTAGATTCTGTTCTATTGGTATTTATTAGTGGATTGGCTCTGTTGGTATTCAAGAACTTTAAAGCAGCAATATTTTCTATGGACACGGGGGATTCCCTGTGTTCAGAAAGGAGAGAACAGACACGTGAAATGGGAAAGGGCAATCGCTAGGTGTGCAGCAGCCTGGAGAGGAGGAGCAAGAAGCCCATGGTGTGCCTGAACACAGTGTGGTGCTGTTCCCTTAGAGCCAAGTGCTATTTGGGAGACCCTGGCTGAAGGGTCCCTGCCAGGTATCATAAATAATCATTCTGCTTTGCACTATCTCCACCTTGTCTGCAGGTTGTAACAGGTTTTAGATGAATACAGACAAGCAGGTGACAATCCCAGCAGAAAGGAAAAAGAATTTTGAGGATGTTAGAAATATTAATAATGTGTGGAAAAGCTTGATTGTTTAGTCACACAAGAGAAATAGTAAATTTTCCAATATGCAAATGGATCATTAAAGAAATCCATGTTCTTTTGTTATTTATATGCTTTGGAGATAGAAGAAGGATTAATTAATTGCCTCAGTGTTTGTGGTAATGGTCAGGTTATATGTCAAGAAAACAATTTGCCATTAAAAGGACAACTGCGCGCTCAAGCACATTACCTGGGGAACATGTGGAGTCCCTGTCATCTAAGGTTTTAACAATATGTTAGACAATCTGTTAGGAATGATCCAGACATAATTCTTGCTGCTTCAAACCCAGAGGATACACTCGGTGGTTTTTTAAGAACACTTCCAGATTTGCATTTCTGTTATTTCTGTCCCATGTCTAATTACATCTTCAAGAACAGACTTGATGTTCTAAAAGGGAAAATAACTATAGATGTATAATCCTTATATAGCATGTTTACTGTTATGTCTTGTTACATATTTAAATTTATAGTTAAAAGGAACAAATCCACTTTTTTTTGTTACTGAAAAATCATATACTTTTTGCATACCTGTGCATTCCCAGGTTTTCGCTTTAACCCAGAAACCTAGAGGAAAAAAATAAATTCTGAGAGCCATAAATGCTATTTTTTTTTCTTTTCTGAGTTGTATCTATGAATCTATTAAGTGAAATCTGTCTATGAAATAAATACCTGATTGTCATTTTTGGAGCTTGTACTATAGCCAAAATGAATAAATTTTAAATAAATAATGGAAGTTGACCTGTTTGGATTATGTGTAATTACATATACATGAACATATAGATCTTTAATAGTTATATAAATAAGCAGGAAAAAATGGCTAAGGGTATATATACTCTGATTATATTAACAGAGGCAGCTAACTGATATTTTAGAACTCTCTTTGGATTGTGCAAAATTCGCACGTAAAAAGAAGTTGGCCATAAAATACATAGTGATTAGCAAAGAAGAAAGTTGTGTGAGACCAGATTCATCAGAAAAACAATAATAAGCAAATAAAGCAATGATGGTGTGTGTGCGTGTGTGTGCTTTTTATTTGTTTATTTTGTTGGTGCCTTTAACATGTAATTTGGAAAGAACTGCCAAGACCCCCTGCCTCTCTGCTGTCTATAGGTGGCTTTTCAAACCTCCGTGACATTGTCTGCCTTGATGCAGGAAATCCAAAATCTTGGGCAGGACTCCTGGTTGTGGCTCCTTTCTCTTCCCCTGGGTTTTGGAAAATGCTGCTTTTGGAAAAGAGGCTGTCCAGTGTGCTACAGTATAGCTCATACTGGTATTTATGCCAAAACCTCTGTCCCACATGTCCCATCATTTGACCAATGATGATAATAAATCAGTATATCCCAAGGGGAAAATGTCATCATCTTCATCATCATCCTAAAGATGGTAGGAAACACTGTGTCAAGTTGCATGAAAATTATCTCCTTTTCTTTTGAAAATTGGAAATCTGCGATGTATATCCATGTACGATTTTTTAAATTAATATTTCTTATTGAATATGAATCTGTATACAATGCTGCTTATTTTTCAAGTCCCTTGATCGTGTAAACTTTTAAGACTGGAGTAAACATGCAGTTGAATAAACAGCTCTCTTGTATCAACATTCACACCTGTGGTTTTCATTGGAGATGAGAGGACCTCCCCGTTTGGTGAAACTATAGGTTTAGGAACCTAATATGGCAGTGAGCTGTATTCAGGAGAAATATAATGTACTTTAGGATGATCTTGCCTCATTTTTTGAAAAGAGGTTATTATAACACTTAGCTTATAACACTTAACCAGCTTTTCAGTAGTTAGCTGAGTTCTTAATTAGGTATAATAGGGAGATGAAATGAAAAAAAGAGACTGATCTCAAGTCTCATAGTGTTTTTGTTTGTTTGTTTGTTTGTTTGTTTTCTTTCTTTCTGTTTAAGATAAAAGGTCAGGCAGGCAGGATGTCTAGAGGAAATGTTTTTCCCTTTTTATTGAGCTATTGAAGTAATTGCAAAGACTTTTCCTTTTTTTCTCAAAGACTAAAGATATATCCTAAATCAAATAATAAATCACATATAAGAGAAAAATAAAATAAATCCTATATCAAATCTGTCTAAAAATGTCCACAAAAAATGAACAGCGTAGAGACAGCTGTGTGTGGAAAAAATATTGAGCATCTTGTAGCCACCATTTGTCAAAGAATGTAATTTAACAATTGTTGGCATCCAAAAAGCAAAAAGACAGAAAGATATATCATGGCAAAATAAAACCTAATATATTATTGATATTTGAGATCATGCTTATATTAGAGTTTTCAGAATTTGAATCCAGCCTTTTTACGTACAGAAAATGTTTTTTAAAAACATTGTTTCAGGTGGAACTGTTGCAGGAGAAAGGCATTTCTCATCAAACAAAACAAAACGAAAAGTTAAGTACCTGAGTTCTGTGAAAATTAACTGTCACAATGCAGGGTATGGCACATATTTTATCCTGCTCTCTGAGTGAACTCTCCTTAGGTCTCTGACCTTGAGCTCCTGCTCTCCTTTGATTCTCTCTCTCTGAGACCTTTTCTTAGGTCTTAGAAAACAAAATTTTTGTTTTCTTGTACTGTGACCAGAAAAACCTTCAGAAAATAAAATATTGTTTAACCTTAATAGAACTGAAGTTTAATGCAGCAGATATTTTTCCTCTCCTCAGTCTTACCCAGAAATCTAGTATGTCTGTTGGGTCTGAGAATCACTTCAGAGGATATGGCCTTTTTTTCTTCTTTTCTCATCATTAATATTGTCTTTAAATTCCAACAGTGATCATTGCTCTTTGTTTTAGTTTTGTTTTGTTTTTGTTGCCCTCCCTATCCAAAAGAAGGATATACTGATCAATATACTCAGGAAGAGAAGGCAGAGTAGCCTAAAGAACATGTCTTTGCAATATGTTAGGTTTTTAAAGAATATTATGAACTTGGGGCAAGATCGGAAGTCATTGCCTTTCCTTTTTGTCCCTTTCCTGATTGACCTGTTAATTTATCCAAAGAAAATGCCAGAAAAAAAAAAAGAAAAAAAAATCCATTTTTCAAGTTATGTGTTACCTGGAAGTTATTGCTGACCTTTAAAATCCATTTCATGTACATTACTGAAGTTTCAAATTTAAACAGTATCTTGAAAAATACACTATGTTGGGGTAACCGTTTTGAACAGCTTGTCTTTAACCAGCAAGGAAGTAAGAAGTGGGTAGACAAAGTGCAGGGAGATCAGCTGACTTCCCAAAAACGGTCAGAAAGATTGATACTATGACTATATGAATGATACTATGTTATTTAATAAGTCCTTTTTTGTTTGTTTGTTTATTTGTTTAGCAACTGCAGAAAACCTAGTTGCAAAAAAACATAGTCCCTCTATATCTGGTGTCATAACCAAGAAGTCAATCTCCCCCTACTAACTGTTGATGATGCTCATTTGAAAAAAAAAAAAAAGTTATCTTTGCTTGTCTCCTTCCCTGACCTTTCAGGTAGCAGTAATAAAGAAGTGGGTACAAATTTCCAAATATTTTGGATAGAAGTTAAAATAGTATCTATCTTCTTTACATCAGAAATACTACTTTGTGCAGTAAGCATCATTGCATGCAACATAGTCGCAACCTGCTCAAAGTGATGAGAGAGAGAAAAAAAAACAAAACAAAAAACAAAAAACAAAAAAAAAAAAGAAGAGGAAGAAAAGAAGTATCTTTCTTTCGGGGAAAAAAGAAAGAGAAATACCTACCTCAGTGACAACAATGAAAAGGAATTCTTCCCCATGCTAGTTAGCAAAAAGTTGGGTCATTGATGGAAACGATTCCAATTCCCTTCCTTAGACAGAATTATATTCTGAAAGTTCCTTTTCAGCTAATTTGACTGTTGTGTAGTGTGAACTTTACCAATTGACTTGTAATTGGACCACACTGTCAATGGAAAAACTTACAAGTATTATACATGACATTTATAAGAACATTACTGTCATCTAGTCCTCTATTATTGAATATGCAGAGAATTATAATTGGTCTAACAAGCCTAGTAACCTGTCCTACTTCCAATTATAATGTACAACTTTGTTTATGTCTTTTCTTTATTTATGGTATCTAGTGGGTAATAATTCTCTAGTGCTCATGCCCCAACATAAAGTTGCCTAATCATGCCTAATCAGCTGAAATATTTAAATCTATATGTGTTTATAAGTGTGTGTGCACACACATATGTGCGTTATGTGTTTTTCCTTATTCTGAGTCACTCAAGTAAAAGCCTCCTGTTCCTCTTAAATTACCCAGGTGGCTTTCCAAACATTTGTTAAGTTTAAAGTTAGGTTTAAATTATTATTCTGGCTTGAAGTAGCAATGTGTTCGTGTGGACGTAATTCTCAGGACTGAAAAAGAGGGGGAAGCATATGAAAATGAACAGGTTGATAAGCTCGATACATTCATTATCAACTTATATTTGCATGAAGGAGAAACTGTTCAGTTATTAAAAAATTAGAATGGCACCATTAATTTTGTTTACTACTCAAGCGATTTTTAGAGCATGTAAGATTTACTGGATGTTTTGCAGCTGAGTATATCTTGTTAAACAGTTTTGTGGAAAGCTAATTTTAAGACCATAGCTCTGCAGAAAAGCCTGCATTTGTGGTATCTTCCTAAAGCAGAGCTGTTCCAGGAGTAGCTGTGATTTTGGATGTCCTGGAATTACTTGTTTCTTGGGTTTTGTTTTCACTACTAAGCAGACTGTGGCAATAGACAATGGTGCAGTTGGGAGTAGAGGAAGTATAAGGGAAAAATGACAAAATCCAGGGAACTGGCATTTCTTGGATGCATTTACACAGTGTTTTGTTTTGTTTTTGGCTTCTACTTATATAGTAGCTTGGCCTTTGCTGCCATGTTCTACATAACCTCAGTGAGGACTGGCTTGTGAGGTATCTGACAGCTGAAAAACAGTCAGAGGTGGGTGTTTAGAGACATTTGAACAAGAGAAGCAAGAGAGAAGAAATGGGATTTGTTCTTTCTCCTGTTTTCTGTGTCTTGATCACTACCGTAATTGTGAAGTTGTTACAAGTTTCCTCTTATAAGAAGGAATTATGTTATTTTCCTGAGGTACCTTTCCTTCATAAAGGTACTCTAGAATTAATGCCTTTTTAAAGTGCACTTATGTGTTTAAAGACCCTTGAAGACTTAGTATCTGTAGAGCTAGCAGAATGATCCCATTTTCACTTCAGGTCCTTATTAATACTCTGTATCCACAATATTAGTCATGAACCTCAGAAAACAGGAAAAGGTAAGGCAGGGAAGATGATAGAGAGGGACTTTTTACCCTCCTATCTTATTTGTTTTTATGACAGTGATGTGTCTTTGGAACTAATAGCATGAAACCACGCTTTTTCAGGGGAAACAACGGGAGCTATTTTGTCCAGAAAACCAGGACTCCTTTTTATTTGTCTTTGAATATTGATCTATTTAACTATTAACATTGCTTACTTCTTTTGGTTTGTGAATCCTCAAGCAACAATAGATGCGTGCTTTAGTAGCGGTGCAAGAAGTATTGGAAACTATATGCTCTGTTGAGAGAAAAAAAATAAAAGGATTGTATGATGTAGACTACAAATGACTGGAATACCTGAAGTTTAACTGGTGCGTGTTTGCATCAGCTGTACAAAAGGTTAAGATTTCAAAATATAGGAACAAAGGAC
>JAWLRI010000950.1:1208277-1222177 GCA_034781795.1 Crypturellus tataupa | reverse complement strand
CGCGTGCACAGAAGTAGATTTCCAGCACGAATTATCATGTCCTCATCAGCATTCAGCGGTTGCTTCGTGTACGCACAGCAGGAACTGCCCTGGAGGCACAGGAATTATATATAAAACGAGTCAGAAGTACTCATGGGCTCTGCTCGTCTGTGAACATTAGCACACCCTGTGTTCACAAGTGCACATGCATATTGAATAAACAGCTGAACCTATCTATAGCAAAGTGGGCTTGACGCTACAGGAAGAGCAAGTCTCTTGCATCGTAGCTCGGTGCCATCTTCTGAGTCCTCCTGTTCAATTGCCTGCAGGAAAGTGTCAGCTTTTCCTTTGGTCCTCAGCAGCCTTGGTGTGCAGGTACCTGATGCCCATCTGGAATTCAGTGCCGCAGCTGTTATTTCTTAATTTACCCAAACCATGAGACCCATCTTTTAATCTCTGGTGGTGCATGAAGTCAATGACTTTTTATTATTTTTTTCTATTGCTCTGGCTAAGCAGCAAAGAAGTATTTGTTCTAAACCCTTTAAAGAATAACACTTAACTAGCAGGGAGTTGCCAGATACTATACTGGCATGCTTTGGTGAGGTAGGAGTGTCTTCTTTGGCGTGTATCTTCAAGAAATCCTACTCTTTCATATCTTTGCCTTTATTTTGGGGTGCTTTTCTTTTTTCAAAGCTCAGAACATGTACTGCTGTCTTCAGCAGGTGGGGTTTATGATCATCCATGTCCTAAAATTTGAGTATTCTTCAGGACTTTAAGATGGTACTTTATGGGATGTTTCATGGGGCTGAAGCATCTTGAAATTTGTTTGTGCTTTGTTAAAAGATCACTGCTCATCTCCAACATTTTTTCCCTTTTTGTGATTGAACATTGAAGCCATTATTCTCAAAGATAGTGCTTTCTCTTGAAATATTTTCTCAGATTTTTTTGGAAGTTGAATTCAGTGATATAAAGGGGCTGTTGAACTCTGTGGTTAGCGCTTACTTAGGGGCATATAAGATCATAGAATAATTTAGGTTGGAGGGTGATAGAGTGGTTTTGTCCCAGGCAGCACACAGTGTAAGGTCCAATTACATCATGTTGAGTAGAGCCTCACAGTCAAGGCTGTGTATCTTCAAGGTCAGAGATTGCACAGCTCCAAATTAGAATATGAGCAATATTTATGTAGATAATTTCTGTTATTGAGAAGAAGCTACTTATTAGTGTTTCAGTGTGCTTCAGACAAGATGAGTTCCTGTACTTGGCAAAGAAGGAAGACTCATGCTGTGGAGCCCCTTAGGACAGAGAATGCCAAAGGACACTTGTATTCTGGACAGAATACATTAAATGAACTGTGTTATGTTTCCAAGAAGTCTAGTTCAGAAGGATCTGAGTCTGACTAAGGGCTAAAACTTAAGCCTGAAAAGGGTCATTCACAGTGCTAAATTTGATGAATCGTGAAACAAAGATGCACGCAAATATCTCTGTGTATCTGACTAGTTTTTCTTTTCATTGTGCAAATATATTCAGTTATTTTGCTACTCCTTAATGCACTGCATCAGACTTGTTCAATTTGATCTCTATAAATTTCTGTCATTTCCTCTACCAAAGTACCAATTTGGACACCTCTTAAGAAAGGATGCTTTTACATTCTTTATTAGTGTAGATATCTTCTTGCAGGAGTTAATGGTTTCCAGGATCAGTGGTGGCAATAAGGAGTATCAGAGGTGGTAATGATGCATCAATTTTCAGTCAGTAGGTGAAAGAGAGAGGCAAAGTGTCAGTCTTTATTCAGAGGTAATTAGCTGAGCTACTCAATTCTGTGCTCCATATTTCTTCTTGTCTGATGGTGTCAGCTGTTATTAAAATGTTATTTCTGGAGTTGCTCCACTAATCTTACACAGTCTAGGCATTTGACTTTATAACCTTTCAAAATTTAAGTAGGAATTTCTGATAGTTGCTAGTTGCTTTGGAGGTTGGGAATGATATGGATGAATATGGCAACTTCCCCTCTCTCTCTCTCTCTCTAAACATATATATATAAAGGAGATGTTAAAGGCAGCTATTTTTGTAGGAGGAGAAAGTCAGCCATCCAGAAAGATCTATCAGTATTCTGTTAAGAAATATAACTTGACTGTTTCTAAGAATCCTGAGACCTTATATTAAATATATCAAAGTTACTCCCAAAGTGACATTTTCCAGAGGGAAGAGGTGTCTGCTTACAGATCTGCAGGATCCAGACTATCTAATCTGTATAAAATAAGTGGTGGATTAGCATCTACTCCTGTCATTCTCCTTTTTTTTCCATTTTAGCCAAGTATAAAGTTCTATTATCTTAGAGACAGCTCACACATAGTCCCACAGCTTAACAAAGTACTACTCACTTAGTCCATATATACATATAAGGCTATATTCTTTCTTCTAAACCATTGCAAAAGCTGTGGATGGATTCTAGGGGATGTGCAACTGAGGCAGGATATCTTCAAATCTTTTTTCTTTTCTTTTTTTTTTTTTTCCCTGATGAAAATTCTGACTTAAATTGAATCTGTATCCCAAAGAAATTACTCTCATTTTTGGGAATCATTTGAAAGTAGTTACTTTATTCTTTCATTCATCCATTCTATAAACACATTCTATATTTGCTTTGCTTTTAGAAGAGGACTGGTTTGCCTTTATAAATAAAAGATTAATTTAGCTTAAACAATGCTACTTAAGACTTATATCTCAATTTCTTTATATAAGTAATCATAGCAGTTAATATTCTGTCTAAACACATCTTCTCAAAAAAATGCAAAGATCGTTCCACATCTTTGATTTATTCTGCTTATTCTCATTATGCCAGCAAAATAGGTATCAAATTACTGGAAGTTTAAGCGAGGAGAAATTGTGTGCAGTTGTGTGAGTTTTTATTCTAGGAATCAATGTCTATCTTCAGACTTTGCTGGGTCTTCATCAATGGTGACGTTCTATCCAACCATTTCTGTGATTTGATTATGTCGTATGATGATTTAGCTCATTGCTCTACATTAATATTCATTTTCTTGTCAAATAATAGGTTTAACTCATCTCATCATTTTGACTGAAAATCAGACAAACCAAGATAAATTGTTTTGAACAATTCCCTGTATGGAAAATCTACACTCTAGATACTTCATTAGGTACCCATATACGATTAGCCAAGCATATTTCTCACTAGATTTTTTTTTCTCCCCCCACTCTGGAACCAAGCAAATAACGCAGAAGCTATGTGCATTAGGGGCAGGAGAAAATAAACGTGCATGGAAGACAGCCAAATACTGTTATTTGTCTTCTTTTGCCTTATCCTCACAAAGTTCCAAGCTATTCGATTATTAACATCAGTCAGGCAGTAGATCTGGTGGTGCAGGATGGTTCATTACTCAGGGATAGATAAATCTGGGTATCATCTGCATAAAAATGATATACTGCAACATAATGGCAAAAAATGCAAACTAGTGGTAGTGTATGAATGTTGAAAGTGTAAATCCAATAGAGAGTCCATGGAAGCTCCATAATTCAGGAGTAGTTTGAAAGAACATTTATTTATGGTTATGAGCTTTCACCATAGAGACATGTAGAAATGAAATCCTGTCAAATTCCACCTTTAATACAAGGTCATTACAAAAAGCTTTCCAAGGCTGTCACTGTAGCATCACACGATCTGAAGCTGATTGAAATCTTTTAGCTAGTCTGGTACTATTGAAATAAAAGAATATTTTCTTCCAAAATTTTCTCCTGATATATTTATTCCACATATAGTTTCATGCTCTAAGGGTAGAATCTTAATAACTAAATTGAAGGTAGTGAAAGTTCTCTTTTTTTTTTTTGGAGGGGGGGAGGGGTAAATCGGAGGGGCAATAAAATTAATGATGCCTTAATAACCATTCCTTTGCTGTCTCCTCCCCTGGGATTTCCTCCCCTGTTGTTCAGTCCCTGCTTCCAGCACTTACTCTCAGAGGACCAGTGCTTTTCTCTTCTGATTAACTCATGTCCACTGGTTCAACCTGTGAGTTTCAAAGGTCTGTATTTGATTCCTCTGTCTGCCACTTTTCTTCCTCTGTGATTTCTCTTGGCACTTAAGGTCAGAGTTTTCTCCTGTTCAAGGGCTGTGATGGAAAAGTTGTGATAAAGAGAGAAAGTTGATGACTATCTGTGAAGGGATTGCATAGAGGGAGCGGGCGGCAGCGGGAGAAGTCTCTAAACGTGTCCTTAGTAAGAGGGCAGAGGAAGGAAGGACTGTGAGGGCTTTTGTGAAACGTACTGCTCTTCCTTGCTCATTTTGCCCTCAGCAGTTATGGAGAAGACGCTTGAGGGAGGAAATTTAATTAGGCAATAACTTTGCTTGCTTAACATTGTGTTTCTCCATTTTTTTTTCTATTTTGGTGAAAAGAACATGGAGTTTTCAATTTTATGATTAGCTTCTAAAAACAAAAAGTGCTAAAAATTAAAAAATCCCCTTAAATCCAAAAATTCACATCAGATCAAGGCAAGAGGTTATCCCATATCTTCAGATTTTCATCTGATAATGGTAAGGTGTTTAATTGCTTTGGAAATTCAACAAAATCATAATCTAACTAGCTATCTTAGTGTAATGAATGCTATAAGTCAAAAGAGATTTGGAAAAGAAAGCAGATGCCCGAGTTCTTGATGCTTTTAGGTGTTTTGGGGTTAACAAAATATATCTGCTGTATTCCTTTCCTCACAAGCTCTAGCTGAGCCTCTGTGGGAGTAGCATCATGATGCTAATAGTTCTAAACAAAGTTGCTGACTGCTTTTTGCCCTTTGTTATTATACTGGGGAAACACTTGGCCCTAACATCTGTCAGAACTTACCAGTATTAAGGCTTTTGGGATTCTCATGTGATATGGTGTACATGCAGCCCAAATACTCACTGTTGTACTTCCAGCCAACATGCCTGTACTGCTCAAGGCCCTAAGTTTTGCTCCATGCTACGGAGACTGCCAAAATGTGCGTCAGCTTTTCTCTTCTCAGACGGAGAGTGCATGTTAGCAGCACTAGAAACAAGTCTTACAAGCCTGCATGGCCTGTCTGCAGCTTTTAATGCATCTTATTTCAGTATGTTTTCCAGAATAGGTGTAAACAAAGCACCCATTAATAGTTTTAGTAATATAAAATACTCAATAAAAGTACAGATCACCATGGAGCAAAGAAGCTCTATTAGCACAGCAAAGAAAAGCACAAAACCTCACTGAAAAGAGATGGGCAAGGGCAGGCTAATGCTACCAGCCTGTCTTTCTCATTGGAGAGAGACCTTCACTGAGTCAACATGTCAGTCATTTTATTGACTAAATGGCATACTTACCAGTTTGCCATGAAGTGTTTTCTTCCCTGTGAAAGGCAACACCGTGAATGGGCTGTGTGGTTTGGGAGGATCTTCCCTTTTGAGGGGGATGCAGCTAACACTGAGCAAAGCTTTTTGTCAGGTGTCTTTAATATTGACATGTCAGTCTTTCCTTTATTACTCTGTTTAACTCAAGGGCACAGTTTATTTTAATGCAGTAAATAATTTATTATTCTATTCCCCACTTTTTCAGATAGGTACTCTTGCTTCCAAAACACTAAACACAAATTCCAGTCACTTTCTTTCAATTGGTTTATCCTCATTTGTTAAGTATTTGGGATCAGATTATCAAAGGAGCTCAGTAGTTTTCAAAGCGTCTGGGCCAATTACTCGAACAGCTTGCCATACTTGATTAGACCCATGCTGAAAAATTAGCATTGTTTTATTTGTTATCTAAATGGCTATACTCTTAAAAATCTTGACCTTATGGGCCAAGAGAACTGGAAAAATGTTTTATAGACAGCACAAGTGGTGCTGTATCTTAATACTACCCTAGTGTCTTGGTTCAGGCACATGAATATAAGAAAGGAAGGTAAAATTTTACTGTGTGTACCAGCTTTGTTTTATAGAAGATCTCCATAAATTCTTTGATTTCTATAAGTATGCATTACTTCACCATTTACTTACTGGCTAAAAAATTATACTAGCTTTTTTTTCCCCATAATTTAATTACATTGTGGGCTGCATATATGGGAAAAGCAGTGGAAACCACTTGAATAGAATGCTACATAGGGATTTCTGTTCCTCCTGCTGTTCAGACACAGCTGCCTTAAAAATCTAGTCTCATTAGAAGCAACCATTGGATTATTCACATAGATCTATTGGCCACAACATCCTATAGACCATTAGAGATAGAGTGAAGGACTCGGTGTGCATTCACCATGCACCTTGAGTTGCTGTCTCTGAATTATCATCATTAGTCTCTGCTTACCTGACTACAGAATATCCAAATCCTTTCCCCTTCAAGTAAATTTCATCTGTTAAAAAAAAAAAAAAAAAAAAAAAAAAAAAATACTAGTACAGTGTATAGCTTTAATTATTTAAAAATTATGTTCAAGTAACTGTTGTGTAAATGTTCAAGTTTAAAGTTAAAGCAACAGAGCCAGGAGGCTGTTTGGCTATTTTCACTAGCTGCGTATTTAGGTAGGAACCTAGAACATTTGCATTTTGAAAACTGCTGTAGGCTCTCAGTAGGCTAAACAGATGGAGGAGAAGGAAAGGGGATATCTTGTAATAATAATAAACAAATGAAAAAAAAATATTGTGAACACTCACATTGACAATACTTTTCAAACTTATAAAAAGTATGGTAATTAAGAAGAAACACTGCAGGTGTTGGATCTTTCTTCTTTTAAATCAACATGCTTTTTATGGGCTGCCCAAAGAGCAGCAAAGTCATGATACTAAATCTAACAATGTTTTAGGTGGCTTATAAAATATGTTAACAGTCTTTAAAATGCTGTATTTTGCACAAAAGCCCTTCAAAGGGAAATGAGTGTAGTAATTAAGGAAGTCAAAAGGAAGAAAAAGTAAGTGAAACTCTAGAAGAGACAGAAAAATTGGAAAGAGGCTCATGGAAAAGATGTGATAGGTGTAAATTAATGACCGTCTGGAGAAGTCCTAGCAGAAGTCCTACCTAGATAGTCCTACCGTGTATATCTTACCAACCCCTGTTAGGAATTATAGTCACTTTGCCAAGTTTGGACTTTTGTAATTGCACTGGTTTTGAGTGTGTAAACAAAGGTAAAAATATAGTTTCCTGCTTTATATCTATATGCTACAGTATATACAATTGGTCTCCCAGAGGCTTGCTTTTCATTTGTAAGTGTGCTGGGAGTACTGCAGCCCTTTTTCATTTGTGCAGGGTGGCTTTTCTCTTCATGCGGTGTTTCAAATTATTATTATTTCCTGTATACATCCATAATTGGTGTTCTGTATGGTACATTGAGAGAAATACTTAAAGATTTTATTGTAGTTGGATTCAGAAACAATCTTGCACAAACATAAGTTTTCTCCACTAGAAACCTGTTTTTCATGAGACACTTCAAATATATAAATAACAACAACAAGAACAAAAATTCTTGTCTTTGCCTTTCTTTTTTTTTCTGCATAATACCTCATAGACCTCTATCCAGCTTTAAGAGGTCTGTTATTTGCTGATACCTTTATTTCTTCTCACTGGTACTTTTCTTTCTGAAGAACTTGTGTGTGTGTGTGTGTATTATTCTATTTATTTATTACTGATTTCTGGAAATGCAAAGCACAGAAGCTACTGATACCCACATAGCAGCTCAAAACTGAAGATAGAGTAGCAATCCCTGTGTTACTGTCTATTTACCTTTTAGGAATTTTCTGGTGGACAAGTGAGTTAGTAATTCTACTTTCTTTTCGGACAATGTTATGTACAGAAATGAATAGGATGAGCAGGCTGCCTTCCAATACTTCGGCTTCTATTACAAAATTTAATTATTGTAATGAATATCATAATGGACTGCCCATCCCACTCCAACAATAAATTTTCCCCAGGAGGCAGACTAATAAAATAAATGCTTCTCTAGGGCAGCCCTAATAGAATTCCTCTGATCCTTGGTTCATTCTCTCTCCAGAAGCTCAGGAATAAAAATGTGCCTTGTAGCCCCGTTGGGAAGGTTACAATTTCTGGTTTGTGGTTTGCCAACTAAAGTGAGTTCCAAAGGCAGGTAACGGCACTCAAAATATCCCCTGCCAACATCTTACCTTCTATTTACATTCAAATAGCTGAATGGCCCCTGCTGATTTCAGTGTTTGCAGGAGAATGTGCTGTATACTTTTATCTACTTATTCCTCCAACCAATACAACATGTTTTTCTGGCCCTTCCTTCCTGTTTCATCCTGCCACTTCTTCCCCCTTTTTTGGTATGATTCAGTACCTTTTCCCTGAAATATGTTAGACAACTTCCTCCTCCTGTGTTCAGCTCCCACCTTTGATTTGGTTTAAACACCTTTCAAAGTATATTAAGTCATTTGTGAACATTATTGGCAACTGCTGTAATAACTTTATGCTTTTTAAAATAAATGTTACTTTTCTTAGTGCTTTTTTGAGGAGCAAAACACTCTTTCCCATGACAATTCCTTCAAATTAGATGTCATATCAGAGATTTCTTCTATAAACTTGTCAGTCTTAACTAAAGCATTTGCATGTTTTCCAAATGACACGAATTTATGATTGACTTTTTAAAGCACAATATTCTAGTCCTTTTGTTCTTTCACAAAAGCAAATTGTGCACACTATTCAGAAACTTAAGCAGCTATAAAAGATCTTGATAATCAAATATACTTCTTATAGGCATCTTACCATATATGTGTTATTCTCAGCTAGCATTCTGATTGGAGAAACTGACCTCTATTCATGTGATTGTCAGGCATTGTCAGGCACTCCAGGAGTTCCCCTTTCCCTTTTCCCCTTTCCCCTTCCCTCATTTTAAACTGACCATCTTCTTTCTCCTTGTTAACTCCATGACTTAATATATGGGTTGTTATGCTATCTTCTCTCATTCTTTGTTCTGATTGACTAAATCAAACAAATATTTTTGGTCTCCAATTTCCAGGACAGCCTAGGTTATTTTTCACTTTTCCAGTGTGTTTTCAGGTGAACCAACTGGTCTTGAATGAAGCTGAGAGAATAGTATGCAGTATTTTACATGGCTCCCCCTCTGTCTTTTCTGTCATAGCTTTCTTGCATCTACTGAAAATGCTTTGACTGGGACACCTTACGACTGCTTGCTTTGAAGCAGCTTCGTGTTGGTAGTTCATAGTCATCCAGTGATAAATTAGTAAATTAGACTTCTTCCCGCTCAGTTGAATCTCATCAGCTGAGAACTAGCGTATAGCTGAAGTTTCAATTATTAATCCCCAACTACATGAATTTCGTTTCATTTCCATTACATCCAACCTCAAGGTTATCCAGTATTTTCTGTAAGATTTCTCAGGGCTCTTCTGTATTGACAGTGTCTTTGAACATTTTGTTATTGACTCACTCACACAGTCATGGCAGTTAATAAAATTATTATTTTATTAATAGAAAATGAAAAACACTATTAATTACTTCCCTTGAGGGTCTTTCTCTCAGCCCCACAACATTTCCCATAAATAAGTTCTTTATGTTTCTACTCTTCCTGTGCTGGCACCAATCTCCTGCTTAATTAGCATGGATATGGTAAGATCATATTCTAACATATTTAAGATTAAGCTACCTCATTTCTATTTCTATAAGCAATCAAGATAGCCTTGACTGATCTTCCTTTCTGCCCCATGTTTATGTATAGGCCTTAGCTGACTATGCCAGAGATTTACCAGGTGTTTTCCAAGGAAGAATTTCACTTATATTTGTCAATCTCTACAAGATGACTGGATTTATCAACAACGGCATTTTCTTTAGTCAAGGCAGTTGATATTTAGCAACTATAATACTGTGTAGTGGTGATAAAACAGCATGTGGTAGGATTCAACCATTCAGCAGCAGAAAATACAGATTGTGTATAATCTAAATTACAGCTATACTTTGTATGATTGTTTCATTTGATTTTCTTTTCATTATCATTTTTATTGTGCATTTTTCATTCACTTTAGTTGGCTTGTTAGTTTATCTGTATATTAAGTACATATACTTCTTGTTTTGTGTCCAGAGTGCTCATGTTTGATTTAAGCTGTGTGCGTATAAAGGGGTTTGATATTCTCTGGTCTTTACATGTTTTTGCACATAGGTCCACAAGTGTCTTGGAGACGTGCATAGGGTCACAAGAGTCAAGGTAGCAATTGCTTTCCCCATTATTTGTGGTAGAAGAGAGGCCCAAAGCAAAAGCAGTGACAAGTCCTCTGTGTGATTCCAAGCTAGAATGCCACAGTCTTACTTCCTTCACATAAAATCTATTGATTCCTTATGACTTGCCACTACAACAGCATTTGGTACTGCTGAGGTTATATCCCATCTCTCACTTTCAGAAGTCTGTTAATTTACACTAGTATGAGCGGCCTTCATTTAAAAAATGAATGTATATATGTGATGAAAACTCATGCATCATGTCATAAAGATGTTATATGCATGGTTCCTTGCTAAACTCATTAGTGATTCTTTTTGTTTAAATATTTTCTGCTGAACACAATACCCACAGCATGAAACCAAGAATAAAGAGTTTCAGTTTAAGAACATCATTCTCAACTTCCATGTTGGTTTTATAGGTCTTCTTCTGTGAATATCCTAACACTAAAACGTCTTGCCATTAGTAGTGCTATTTGTTTTCTGAAAAGTATCTCATTGTATCAAAAACTTTTAAAATTGTCCTTAACATCTTTCTCCTCCACAACTTTGTCTTTATGTATACAATCTAGAGTAATTCAAAATAAAATCCCATCTACTAGCCCTTTTCAAAATGAATTTGACCCAACAAATTTCTGTTGTCAGAATTCTGTTTTCAGCAGACATTCCTGAACTTTTCTTCAAGTGCTAGTTCTTGAGCCATTTACTACTCTTGCTAGTTATTTTTCCTTACATCCCCCCTTATTTTCTTTACAAAGAACAAGAAGAGTTATCCAGATTTATCATGCTTTTGAATGTCTTTTTTTCTTCCTTTTTTTTTCTCATTGTGCTCATTTTTTTATATTTAACAACATGGAGTTTTGTTTGTTTGTTTATTTCTTAACAATATGTAAATATCGATCCGCTCATAAGGTAAGCATGGAAAAAATAAATTAGGCCAGTAATTATATGACCATGCTAGTGGATCTTTCTAAAACGCAAGGAGGTTGCTCTGTTAAAAAGAGGAAGATAAGCTTTCTTTGTCTGTGATACTTCAGATTTTGCAAGCTATTTTACTAACAAAAAATGTATAGGTCAGCATTTTGAATTGCTTTTTGTAAGTGTTTGTATTTGTGATTTGCCAGCACTTTTCTTTTCTCGTGAATAGGATTTAATCTCTCAGGTGAAGTGGTAATTAAACAGAAGATTGATCTGTCCAAGAAAGAATCGTAGCATTGCCAATCTTTAATGTTTGTAAGATCTCCAAATCTTTTGATATAGTAGTTGTATTAATTACCCTGATGCCATATGTTTGCTTTTTGTTTGTTTTGTTTCAGTCTATCTATGTGGATCCCTTAATATGCCAAAACTCCTGAGATGAAATCAGCTTTATGGGTGAATGGGTGGCCAACAGCAGTTTGAGCCATAGGTGACTTTAGCACCGTGACTGACACACAGGGATCTCTGCACCCTTGTTCTTCCTCGTGTTTTAGCCAGTGCCAACAAAAGGCAAAACTACATGACTGACTGAAGCAGGGAGTAAAATATTAAATGACATAGTGAGAAGGAAGTGGCTCGCAGTGATGATGGGCAAAAACCTTTAAGATGATCTTTCTGAGCTTTGTCTCAAGCACAGGATAACTGCCTGTCTTCTGTCTCCAAGTCCCAATATTAGGTGCATCTAGCCAGCAGACCATGCCTACAGAGAAGACTTTGCTTTTTAAAGAGTCATACAATGAATTTATTGCCAAGTTAAGGTTAAGTTTGTTCATCTTTTCCTTTTAGCTCACTAAGGAAAATCTGCTTGTATGTTTGAGCCTTACCACTCAATCAGACAGCATCAGAATTCACCCAAATCCTTTCCACCCTCCAATGACCTCACATGTTTTCCCTTGTTAGTGGAAGGCTGCAACATTTACTTGTTCCAGTGAAGAGCTGCACTACATAAAACTTCATTTTATTGCAGTTTCTTTTCACAGTTGGCATTTTTAGTGACAGTTGCACTAACTTTATATCCTGGTTTGAAGATAAGCATAGCATGCTCTTCTGAGAGATCTGCACTTGAATTAATCACTCAAAACACTCTTCTGTGTTGTACTCTCTTTTTTGTCACTTTCTTTTCTTTATGACCTCTCTTATGCAAAATAAATTTATGGAAATATCTCTTCAAGTCTTTTTCTTGTCTTATCCTGCTACGTTTTGTCACAGTTGTATGCCTCTTGTCCAATTTAATAGATAGCCATTTAACCAGTTTCTTTTAATGTCTAATTTTCTCTAATTTGATTTTTTTTTCCTAATTTGTCATCATCTTTCCCTTGGAAAATGAGTTCTATATCTTCCTTTTTTTTCTATGAGGCATATAAAATCATTGTAAAATTTCTATTTTGCTTTAAACAACCATCTTATCTATTTCTTGCTGTCTTGAGAAAAATGAAATTTCTCCCTCACTTAAACCTTTGTGCACCTTTAAAAATGTTTATTGTCTTAGATATTTTTGAATACTTGAATCTCATTTTTCTCTTTTGTTCCTTTAGCCCAAGGGAATAAAAAATAAAGACTAGGAAAACCCAAGTAATTTAAAAACTCACTAACAATAAAGAATAAAGGTAGATGCAGCTAGACTATCCTGAAGTACTTTTTGACTAACAGTGCACCTGAAGTTGGAAAAGAACACAAGTGAGATTTCAGCCTTTCTCCTGTTTTGAGAGTTGTTTTATTACTATTTGTTTCAGAAATATAACTATTAACATAATTTTTTAATGTGCAAACACTAACATAGCAAGAAGGTAGAGACTAGAAAGATAAATGAGAATCAGATGTTGTGTCTTAAATTGATTTAAAAAAAGATACAAATGACTTGCTTGCTGTTTCTTTCCAACTCTAACATGGGAAGGTTAGGGTTCAGTGAGTTACTGCATCTGAAGAATGATTATATTAGAAGTACTTTATTCAAAGATACTAAGATCCTGAATATAACATGTTTTGTAACAATATTTAATGTAAAACGCTACAAAACTGGGCACATAAATGTGTAGGTCATATAGGTGCTCTGGATACCTCTTTCTCCATTCCGGTTGCTTGTGTGCAAGTTATAAGCAAAGCTGGAGTTAAAAGGCAGAGAGAAAGAAGAGGGTTTATTAACCGATGACATTAGCCACACACTGTGCTGGCCAGTCAAAGTGAAGCCCTGCATTCAAGTTAATATCCCTTCTTTCTCTGTATGACAAAATTTCAGCTGGGTACAAAGTACTGAAAAGCATCCTGTGCATAGCTAGAAGGAACCTCATTATTACTGGGAGGCAAATCAGTGGATAAACTGCAGAATGAAATGGAAAGATATAAAAGCATGTGTTTCAAAAAACTTTTTCACATCCTTAACCTTTTAGTGTTTGGAACATCTTAGAGATGGTAATAGGATGTTGCTCAAGGTAAATCACCTGCAGCCCCCTAAGTGCGTGGCCAAAGGAGTACTGAAGCCCCCACCTCCCTGGCCTGTCCGTCTTTGTGCTGCGTTGTAGTGCTTCTAGCTACAATCTGTATTTTCACAAGTCCTTCAGAGGTGAGGAGAGAGCTAGGCTTGCCTCAGTCAAAGTAGGGCAGAGCTTTCATTTTATCGTAATGCAGAGTTGGATTTTCACTCAAATGCTTGCTCAGTATCATAGAATCATTAAGGTTGGAAGGGACCTCTGGAGATCATCTAGTCCAACCCCCCTGCACACACAGGGCCACCTAGAGCACGTGGCACAGGGCTGCATCCAAGCGGGTCTTGA
>JAWLRI010000950.1:1163711-1198624 GCA_034781795.1 Crypturellus tataupa | reverse complement strand
GAAGGAAGGAAGGAAGGAAGGAAGGAAGGAAGGAAGGAAGGAAGGAAGGAAGGGAGGGAGGGAGGGAGGGAGGGAGGAAGGGAATGGAGGGGGTTTAATGTGTGGCTACATAGGAGGAGTGTGGTATTTGTAAATAACCCTCTTGCCTCTTGGAGAAATGGAGAAAAAACATCAGTATACAGCACCATGCTTAGTGAAGCCACAGCAGCTTTTTCCTGTCCCTGTTGCTACGTGGCACACATCCAGATCTCTGCTGTACTAACATTTGCTCCTGGGAGGAGATGAAGAAAAAAGGGTCCATAAGGTTTCCATTGGCCTAGACAACCGAAACATCTGCTAGATTCATGAGCAGCTTGCTGGCCTAAGTCAGCAGGGAGGGTTGCTGCAGATCAGTACTGCTGTATTAATAGATATTTCATGGGCCAGAGGGAAGGGAGAAAGAAAATCAGTAGAATAATGTAAGTGATTTTATTTCAAAGTGCGCCAGTGTCTTGTGCAGTTTTATATAAAATGGTATCTAAATTAAACAAAATTAGGACCACATCTACAACTTATATACACACAAAACCCATTGGGGAACAAGTGCATGAAAGAATATTAGGATGTAATCCTAATCTTCTAATATCTTCTAATAGAAGCAAGTCATCTGCATTCCCAGATGAAATTTGATGGAAATCAGTAATTTGAGAAAATATTCCATTTATTCAGAAACTTAGACAGTCCCCAAGCCTCTACCATCTTTCTGAAATAAAAATGCTGTGTAGAGGCTTCTTGGAAGGAAATCAAGCATTCATTATCAGGATATGTAACAGAGGAAAAGAGCAATGTTTAAGCAGTGGCAACAGGCATGTATATACATTCTCATCTGGCATGAATTGCCTTTAATCACTTTAATTCAGGGACTCTAGCACCTGAAAATGTCGTCTATCCCTGGAAGTTTTGTGCGGTTTAATTTGGTGATACTTAACGCTCAGAGGATGACTTGAACTCCTCTCAACATTTCTAGTGTTATTTTATTAGATAAATTGAAAGAGGAGAAGCTAAGAATGAAGTAGTTTTGGAACCGATGTTTCATATTAGAACTTCTATTTGCTTCAACAGAGCTATATTTCAGAGAGCTCATCTGCACTATAAAGAGCTGAGTGTCAAAGAAGATAACCACTGACGTGATGGATGAGATCTCCTGATGGGAATGTATCCCCATGTAGATGGGGAATGTTCCCAGTTGGTTGAGGTGCTTGTAGGTAGTGATCAACAAAAAAAAAAAAACATTAGAGGACTGCCTGTTTAGATCAAAATCATCTGCAGGTGATATTTTTTGTTTGTTTTATTTTCCCTTAAGACTGTCCTGACATTTATCTTCTCTTCATTTTGACAATAAATTTTACAGTAAATGTATTGGTGATGAAATGAAGCTTACTTGAAAGTGTATTTATCCCTATTATGTTACACTGGCAAAAACCTATGTGCTTCTTCTTAGTATCAATCTCCATTTACCACTAAAATGTTTTAATTGGGAATATTTACAATTGCAGAGTTTTTCCCTCTGGTACATGTATTAGGTAGTGATAATGCTGCATCTAGCATCTATGATGAAAATCTGATTTCCCAGCTTTGCTTTCCTTTCATTTACATTTGAGGATTATGTATAATCTGAAGCAAACTGAAGAGAATGATGAAAGGTCTGAAGTCTGGGTAGCAAGGATTTATTTTATGTACCAGTGAAATGACAGACGATTCTTATTCAGATTTGTTTCTAAAGTAGGGAGAGTAAGATCATCAGGTTCAGTGTTTAAACACGCTGTTTTAGTCTAATCCAGATAAACAACCTGAAGTGTAAAGTGGAAAACAAAAGGAAAAAAAAAAAATGGTATTTTTCATTGATAGAGTACTATTTTCTTTGTTTTCGCTTCCTTTCAGTTTCTTGCTTTATGTGTATGGAAACACGTATATGATATGTGCTTACTTGTATATTTTAACAGGAATAATAATTACTGTGTGGGCCCAAGTAGTAAGGCAAACCCAGGGTGCTTTTGGTTTATACTCTTGCTCAGTATTCAGTGGAAAAGTCCAGCTATTGTATAAACACAGAAAGTTTAAAACTCTAAGTGAGCTTTGTCAGTGTATATATATACAAAGCTAAACAGTTCAGTGACACTGCTGTCTGGGGTCAGTGTAATCTCTGTCAGATTCCCGAATCCTTTTGTGTTTAAGCTACAGCATGATTTGGAACTTACTTGTATAGCTGAATCTTCTGCAGTCTTTTACCATCTCTCTTGGGTGAAATTTCAAAAGATGGTGAAAATGGCAGATTTTTAAACCTTGATAATGCTCTGCTCAAGTGCAAAGAGTGATTGAAGAGCCAAGGCAGATAAACATAAAAATAATGGCCTTGCTAGATTTTGGAAAAATTCTAGATGCAAGAATACTAATATAGTAATGATTCAATAGTTGAAAAAATAAACAAACATACAGAAGAACTGTATTTTCCAGATCATTTGAAATGTGTCAGAGATGGGAGCATAGAAAGGATGAGGGGAATCATGGCAAAATGAGGAAAAAAGGAATCAGATCTATTGATTTCTTTTTTATTTTTTTCTTCCCTCTGGTTGAGTAATTCTCTTTCAATAGAATATACGATTTAGAAAATAGAAAATGTAAATATTTGATTTTTACTAACAGAAATGCTTTGCTTTTAACACTTTGGGAAAAATTTAATATTGCTGATGGTTTTAATTTACCCCCCCAAAACAATTTGCTAAATTATGTCTAAAGTCTAAGTAGTTTCAGTCTTCTTTAACCAATACCTTTACCAGTATATGTACTATTTGCAAAATTATCTTCCCTCAAGATAGAATGTAGATGCTCCGTTATATCTCCAGAGTCTTACAAACCAAGATTTCATCAGGCTGTGACTGTGGGAAAGGCTCTGCTGGGACTACAGGAGTATCTCTGAGGTCACCATTAATTCTACAAGCAGATTAGCTAAATAACTTGCTTGAGTGAAGGGTTATGCAGCTCTCAATAATACTGGCTACTATGAAGCTGTAAGGAAGCTTGAATAACATCAGTTTAGCTACAGAATTGCTCCACGACTATTGCGGACAAACATCCGGTGAATAGTTTGATCAAGCGGTGAACAGCTGTTGATGCTATACACAGCTTGTCAATTCACAGGCAGGCTGAAATATTTAGGATTAAAGAGAAAATTGTGAAAGTCCATGTAAATGATTCATCTGCTGTTTGTGGTACATTAGCTCGTATTCATCCCATGCTCCATATTGAAGCTGTATGGGATATAAATCTTTTTAGTTCTCAATAGTTCCCCACTATTGCATCCTGAAAAAGCAATTTCTACAAAATGATATTGCACCTTAGCTATCTCTCCTTCCTATAAAAAAGCAAAGCAGAAGAAAAGCTGTATTATCCTAGAGGGGCTGAATCTTCCCACTAATCCTGAAGAGTTGAGGCACCTGACTGACATTTTTCACAACACTGACTCTAGGCTCACATCTCAGGCTAGTGAGGGATTTGTCCTCTTTTAACTGTTGTTTTGCCTAACTGCCTTTCAACTGTCCTTGTTGCAAGGTGAGATAGAAATCTGTTGGTCTTGATTATCAGCCTTCCAAAGGACATTTCAGAGGCATAAAGTCTTGGCTTTACTAGATGTTCACTCTAAGCATATGATAATTGGCTTTCTGTGAGTTCGAAGTTGCATGTCTGTGCCATCCTTATAGTAATTCCTTTGTCTAAAAAGATTAAACTCCCCAATTGATAAGAGTTGCAAAGATGTGGTTGCCCGTTTCGTATTCTTTTCCACCCTTCTTACCCACTTAAGAAACTGCTTCTGAATGGAAGGGTTACCAGAGTGTTGCCAAAAACTTTGAGCATTGCTTCAGAGCACCTTTTTCTGTTTGCACTTGATTGGGATTTGAAATATTTGTTCCTAGAATATGGAAAATGAATCTACAGGCCCACACTGATCCCATTTTAAGTTATCCTTGGTTTCACGCTTTCTTTTTAAAGAAAACTTGCTTTAATGCTGTGCACTTGAAAACCTAGACAGGGTTCACTTTAGCTTCAGATAACCCATGTCACTCTTCGGATGCTTATCTCTGTTTCCTGGATATTTTGACGGCAGAGAAGGGGAAGGAGAATCTCGCACACAAAACACTCATTCCGTGAGCATTTTCCCAAAGCAGAGCCCTGGCTGCGGGAGCCCGGAGTGCCTCAGCACAGCTGTGCTCATTTTCCATTCGTTTGTTTGCACTTGCTCAAGAGCAGTGGACCTTTAGAGGGTAAACTGCTGGGTCAGGCCAATGCAGCACCAAGCAGCTATGGCTTGCAGTGAACTACCAGATGGAGAGAGGGGTGGAAAATGAGTGAAGATTGTGTGCTTTAGATTGCATTTTGTTGCAATCGGTTTTAGAAGTGTTCTAAGTAGCTGTTAATATGTCGTTTGTTAATATGTTGTATTCTTTCAGTGTTTGTAAATATATTTTAAACGGTCATGTTTTGTCTTTGCAAAACATCTGCATTATAGTTGTTAGATGTGATGCATAAAGAGCTCTCTGTAAAATTGGAAAGCACGTGTAATCTCATGCTTTATTTTTTAACTGATAATATTGGAATAAGTCTTCTAGATGTGTAGGTTCAGATGACTCTCCTGTTTTGCTGCATATCAGAGTGATTTTGGTGTCAGAAACTTTTCTTTTATAACCTTTTGAGTAAACTGTTCATATTAATTTCCCCTAAAGTGTTCCTCAAAATAAGGCACTTGGAGACTTTTCATTCTGAACCCGAGTAAGGAGAAGTCCAAGCTTTCCTGCCACCTCACCACTGTCGAATACCTCTAGTGTGTGTCAGTGTATAGGGCCTGGTAAAGTGACACGAGGTTCTCTTGTGCCGAAAACAGAGATTGTTCCTAATAATGCTACCATCTCATTGGTAATCAAGTCATCAATTTAGTGTGAAATTAAGGACTGATGGAAATTAAGGACAAGGTAATACCCAAGTCATATGAAGAGGGATGTTACATCATACTTCTTGTATGTATGTAAATGAACATGCACATGAAAAGTTGGGGATGACACAAACTTATGCGCAATATGACTCTATTGCTGGCTGGTCATTGCTGGGCAGATAAATTGCAATAAGTCACTCCAAAATGGGATTGATTGTCCCTCTCCATGAAGCTTGCCGTCTAGCAATATTGTGACAGTGGCATGTTTGAATAGGAATCTTTTGTAAGGAAGGCCTTTATAGCCTCATGTAATTAAGAATATGCACATATAAGTAGGGTTGGACATCTTATTTTAACTTGCCAATTCTTTTTTTTTTTTTTGCTTTTTATTCTGTGGATCATTTACATAGTTCAAGAAAAGAGTTTCCAAAGTAATATATTTTTATACTTTTTATTGAGTATTCGTTATAAGTAAGCAATTAATGAAAAGACAGAAAAACGTTTAGACAGTGCATTGCCTTCACCTTGTGTGTTGCAGCATGCTAGTTTTGACACAGTCCCCAAATCACAAACTGAGAGTGCTCTTGAGAAGTCACCACATCAAACACTGCTGTTGTTAAATTAAAATAAGAAAATGTGATGTAGGAAAGACACATTTTACAGACTGACTGACCTCTGTTTTTGATTTTTGTGTTTGTTGATTTTTTTTTCTTTCTTTCTTTCTTTTTAGAAAACCTGAATCGGGTAAGGTAGGAGTTGAGCTAATACGATTAGAGTTTGGCACCTATTTTTATAGCTTCTGTTTTCTTGCTACATCATATATTTGTACCTGTTCTACTCTCTTTAAGCAGTGGAATGTACTCAAGAAAAGATGGTGCTGAGGTGATTAGATAAGCTAGCTCCTTGTACGAGCAAAGAGAACGCAAGAGAACGTTTACATTTCTTTCCTTTTTAAAATGATGTATCCTGAACTTCCTTTCTTTTGCTGCTCCAAGAAGAAGAATGTAACAGGTTAGTAATCACTGCAGAAGAACATGGTGGTACTAGAAGTGCCAGGCATATACATGATGTAAATCAGTAACGCCTGTTACAGATTTAAACCAACAGAAATTCTAGCCAGGCTTGTTAGAGATCTCCCTTACTTTTTAATTGTATTAATTGCAGAAATTAGTGTGGTGAAATGCTTCTATTTTGGGGAGAAGAAAGTGCATTGTGTGTTCTAAATATGTAGTTAAGTGAAGGATTTGACAGGGTTTGTGTGTATTTTTCTTCTGACAATAGCTTTGTATACTTATGACTATCTGTATTCTATGTAAATTTTTATGCATTTTATCTTTGGAACACTGATATGAGGTACACAAATGCCATTACTCTCATCTTGCCTATGAAATGAGGAAACACTGAGGCCCAGACCCTCAAAGAAATGAAAATGCCTAATTCCCTAAAGCGCTTAACAGTTTGTGGAGGCACTGCACAAACCTTTGAAGTAAAAAAGGACACTAAGCCCTAAACCATTTTTGCTCTTATGAGAAGCTGAAAGTTCAGCAATTGCTTATCATAGCAGTGGGAAGATTTAAATTCTTTTTAATTGTTTCTGAATTTGTACGTGCATTATTATATTTGGAATGATGGATAAGCATCCTTTTTTTCCCCTTTTCAAAATAAATAAGAAAATAAAAATCACTAGATACTCATCTTTATTGCAATTTTTTAGCTCATAAGAAAATACTACAGCCCTAGTCTGAAAAGAGTAAAAACAGAAAGTCATTAATGCTGGATTCCCAGGAAGTGTCACTGTTTGCGTATGCTTTTTATTCTGTTGTTCACTTTTATTTTTTCCTATATATTCTAATGTACTTAAATGTATTATTTTTCTCAAATGTTTGTCTTCTCTTTCCACTGAAAACTCTAGTCTGAATCAATTAGATGCTGAGTTATTCCTTTTTGTTGTAGAAAACATATACCTGAAAGGTATCAAGTAAAGTATGTAATAAAATTTCCTCTAATTCTGTAATTGCCGTGTAACTTAAATTCTATAGTCAAAACAATCTGCAATAACTGTATGTTCTTGTCCTTTGAAACCTTTTAGTTATGTCTTAAACAACTTAAGCCAGAAAGCAAAGTTTAGGAGGTAATAACAGTTTTGTTTCTTCTCACTCTCCTAAAACTCTCTTTTTATAGTAAGTTTCTGCAATGTTCTTATTAACTCTAATTTTCTCTGCAAGTGGTTTTGTTACTGGAGCATGTAATGGTTAGGAAAGCACACAGTTGTTTAGTTTAGTTTTGTTTCTTTTGTATACAGTGTTTCAGCAAGTAGTATGTGAGCAAACAACATGTCATTCTATCTGGGGATTAACTCTATATTATACCTTTTTTCCAGATGTGGGACTAAATTATTGTCATTTAAGACAGCACATTAGGAAAGGCCATTTGACCCAGTCAAAGACTTTAATTTCCATGTATCAAAATACATTCAGGCAATATTTTCTTTAAGTGTGCTAATGGCTAGTTTGACACAGACTGTTTTGTCTGGTTCTCTTTTGTAGTAAAGCAAAACAGCTCATTAAGTATCATAAATTAAGCTGTATTCTTTGATCTGCGATTAATATTTATCACACTATTAAGACTGTGTTTAAAAAAGAAATAAAATTATAGGACCAACAACTACTTTAATATTGTTTTTTGAAATTTTCAAGAAACTTACGTTGTAATACAGTCTGTATATAGAAAACAGCAGAGGTAGATTAATTCCTAGTGATGAAATACGCGATAGTAGCAGTACGTGTTTATATCTGTTTTAAGGAATTTTCTGAAATTCATTTTACAATATAATTTCCTCTAAATTAGATATAGACAAACTAACGGCACTTTATTTCCTTTGAGATAGGTTTGCATTATTTCATATAAATTAAGAGAGAAAGATGAGGAGCAGATTCAACAAAATTAGATGTTTCATCATGCTAGTTCTTTGTTTCTAATATTTGAGTTTCTTTGTCAAGACAGGAGGTCAAAATTAATATGTTCTCCTCACAAATTCTCCCTACATTTTTTTAACCAGTAAGTTGCTTCCCTCCCCACACAAATTTACTCTGTGGTTTTCTCTGTTGAGGCCTGGTCCTATTGAAATCAATACAAAAATTCTGACCAATTGGAATAGTAATTTCCTCAAGACTCTTTATTTATTTACACTCACAATTTGATGTTTCTTGCAATTTTATTTCTCACAGTTTTAAGTGCCCAGCATTTGACTGCTATCATACTCTGAACAGGTCAACTTAAGAACCCATGGCATCATGATTCTATGCAAGACTGGAAAGAATAAATGATTTTCTTGTGTAATCTCTGCTATAGCCTTCTTACATAAGAACAAAGTAAACTATATGCTCTATTTAGCTGCCTCAAATATGGTTATAAAATTCATTTATCTGATAGGACTGTTGGGTAGCCAGGCTCATGGCAGAAGGTAAAAGCCAATGTGCCAAAAAATTGCTTACTCACCATTTTCCAGTCCATTCTGGAAACATAACAATATAACAAACAATAACATTAGTAGGCAAAACTTGCTGTATTGGTACAATGAAACTTCCTAACTCTGCATATAACTTTTCTTTTAGAGAAATGTATCTCTGCAGAAACAAAAGTGAAGGTTTTTTTCTTTTTTTTTTTAGTGTTTGCTGCTACAAAGTCACATTTATAATTAGCCTGCTACATGGAACAGACTGAAGCTTGAAGCATTGACCTCATTAGAGAACTTTTATTTTCCTGCAAAAAGTACAAAAATAAAAAAAAAATATAAACATGATAATTCACAAAGCAGATGTTTCTAAACTGGACCAAATAATGATAATTATTCTGCCACCCATGATCTTATCACATACTGTGATAAAATCAATTATAAAATCTATAAAAAGAATTTGAGCTATGAACCTGTCGTTTCTACTGGAAAACTGCATTGGTCCTCCTCAAAGCATCACAAAACATTTATGTGATTAAATAGAGTTAATTATAGTTCATCTTGGCAAAATAACTGAAATAATAATACTAGGAGAGAGCATGATGATCATGATATTCAAATGCCTCCATCTCCTTGCAATAACTTAAATGCTTTTAAAATTTACCTTTGTAAAACATTGATGTTTGACAGCAAACCTTCTGAATTTTTCCCTTGATATAAGGGAACTGGTTTTCAGTGCATCAGAACCAGCATTCTTTTTTTGCTAGTATACTCTGAACAGTGAAATAATACTGTAACAGAATATACCTTAATGGATGTGTGTGTCTAACTGACCTGATCTGCCCATGGAGAGCAGAAGGGTTGTTGTCTAGCCACTTCTCATAAAGCAAGCAAGTTTTAGAAGACATCACTGTAGAACAGGGAAAATACGAAGTCACATTCATTATCTTGATCCTATCTGTCAGTCACCTCAGCTAATTGAAATCTGCTGTGTACTTTGCTTTGAATTTATCTAAAAAGTTGTGTCCAGCACGATGTTTATAGTCTGGGAAGGTCTGAGTTTTCTACCTGCTTATAAAAATAAAATCTCCCTTTAGTTAGCATTTTGAGGGAGGGAAGGTGTTTCTGTTTATTGGAACCAGAGTAAGAATTATGCAAAAGGCCTCAATTTCATTCCCTTCCTGCAGCCCGTTTATATCTTATTCTCCAGCTTACACTGCGACCTTCTGTCTCGTCAGCCAACAGGGTTAATTCCCGTATTCCGAGCAGCTCATCTGCATCACGCGCTCTTGGACCTCCCCTAAAGCCCTGAGAGTGTGTGTAGATGCTGGCTTCCCAGGGAGTCTTGCCCTTTGCAAGCCTGGCGTCCTCTCCTGACCCTGCAGTCCTGTACGGTAGTTTTCCTTCTGACGCATCTTCTAAAGTGAGTCTCCATATCTGCCAAGCACTGAATTTGGTACTGTACAAGTATGAAATTCCTTTTTCTTTCCCCCTTGCAAAAAGAAAGAGGGAATTATAATGCCCCCGTATAAGGTACTGGTAATATCTGCTCCGGAGTGCTGTAGGGCATTCTCACCGCTCGTATGCAAGGAGGAGAAGGGCTGCTAAGCCCTTTGGGGAAGGCAGAGGCATGTGGTGGCAGGCAAATAAAAGAGCTTGGTTTGCTCAGCTACCGCAGTGCCAGCTGAGAGGGGAATGCCACTGAGAAGTGCTTGATGCACTCATGAGCAGTGTGGGAAGCTTGGAGGTTTTCTGGTGATTGTTGTAGTTTCACTTATAATTAATTATTAGAGGGTCAAGTGCTATGTTTTTAATTCCTTTCTTTCTCGTGCGTATTGACCATAGGAGGTTTCCCGGAGTGAGAAATAATGTAGTTCAGTGTTGCTCACTGTTGATGGGATTGTGGTTTTGTTCCTGCCATCATTGCTTTAGTTTTTGAACAAGATAAATTAAGCATGAAAAAAATCTTGTAAGACAGTTGTATTTGTGACATTGCTCAGTCCAGTTTAAGGAGATTTAGATAGAGTTAGGATCAGTCCTAGAATTTTGAATTCTTCATTATATTCTTGGAAATTCTCCTGAGTATGTCCCAAATTTACCCATCAAATTAGAAAGAAAATTCCACAAATAGGAATATTTATCTTTTTGGAATTAGTTTTCTCACCAGAAGGTCTTCTGCCTAAAGAAGAGCTAAATTTTGATGAGGGAATAGAAATGGTATGAAATCACTTGCCGATTAGTGAGTATAGAAGTGTTGTTTAACAGTATGTATGCCCAAATCACAAGTTGTATATCATTTGAACAAAATATCAAAGAAAATAGTATAAATTTTCTTCAACAAATTCAAGTAGAAGTATTCTAAAGTTAATTTTATCATTTCAGACCCCATATCCCTGTAAGTGTGTATTTCTCTCCCATATCATCATCAGCATGTGATGGAACCAGATGAGAAATAGGGAAAACGTATGAAAATAAAAACTATGTTTTCTACCCTGGTTAAATCCTTTTCATAAGTTGAATAGCATCAATATTTCTGTTGTACAAATTGGTTAGAAAGGCAGTGATCGACTGGATTGCCTGAGGCCATGTGACAAATCAATGGTAGATTTAGGAATCAGTTTTAAAAACTGTGATTTGGGTTAGTTCCATGAGTTTATGTCTCACTTCCATCACCACCATAAAAGGAAATAAAAACATTACTTGACAACTGAATATTCCACAGGAACAGAGAATTGTATCATGTTCTGTTTGAGTTTCTTTACAGTTTTTGAATATGTTTTTGTAACCTCTTAAATTATAGATATATCTGAAGAAGGAAACAATAATCTTTAGTGTTTCCATTCCTTTAAGGCCCTTAATTTAAAACAGGATAGCATCTCGATTAATAACAAAACTCATTCAAAACCAACTTGAGAAATATTAAGCAGATTAGAAGCTGACTGGAAGTGGTGGTGAAACTCTAATGATACATAAGAAATCAACAGGACTGAACAGTCATATTTCTTTGCATTTTCTGCTTTGGAAAGAACAAGTGTTTCTGTACTATTCATGTGTTTTGGGGGGTTGATTTTTAGAAACACCCTAGAAAACCAAATTGTTGCCGGTAAAGATTGCACGTGCCACAAAAACTGTGATACACTACATACTGGCAAGCGCGGTCCCTGTACTCCCAGAGATGAATGTTTCGGTGCAGTGGGACATGGGGACGGGACAGACCGGGAGAGCCCCGAAAGGAGGCCATGGACAGCGAGCGAGAGTCTGCCATTGGAGCAGTAGCTGTGAAAAAACCACCCACATTATGGGAGACCCGGTAGCTCGGTAGCGTGGTAGCATTTAGAGGACTCATTTAGATATATAAACAAGAACATGAAGTGCTGGTAGAGAAGTGATATCACCTTTGTATTTCGTGCTTGTGTGGCTGTTACAGTGGGGCTTCCAGGTCTGGGATTCACACTTGAGTAAAAAGATGACAAATTGAAGAGGGCACAGAGAAGAGCCACAGACTAATTAAAGGATTAGAAAAACATGCTTTCTGCAGAAAGACTTAGGAGCTCAATTTATTTAGCTTATCAAAGAGAAGGTTAATGGGTGATATGATCACAGTCTCTAAGTACCTACAAAAGAAATAAAAATTTGATAATAGAGGGCTCTTCAGAGCAGGAGAAAAAGGACTTAACAGGAACTAATAGATGCTAGGTGCTGCAGTCAGACAAATTCAGGCTGGAAATAAAACATGATTTTCTTTTGTAGACGATGATGGCAGTTGTTCACTGACTTGAGTTATAAAGGTGACAGTAAGTTTTTCATTTGTAGACTTTTTAAGTCAAGGTGGAAAGCTTTTTTAAAGGACATCGTCTTGTTCAATCTCTGCTCCCAGACTTAAGGAAGTAATTAAGACAAGAAAGTTTAAGAACTGTATTAAGACGAGTTCATACCAGAGAACCACAATGGTAGCCTCTGGGTGTTGTAATGATGATAAAAGATGTGTTTCTTTTAAAGCATCAGTCCTATTCAATCTACATACACTGGCTGCAGTCTGGCAATGGCTTAGGGCTTCCCCCCTCCTGAGGCTCACCACCAACCCTTCTTGTTTTAGTGGGGCTACCCATGTGGATCAGCACTAGCGTACTCAGTGCTGGGCAGGTGAAAGCTTTTTGCAGTGCTAGTAAGTTACACCAGCACCAAAAGCGTTTACTTTCACAACCTTTTCCTCCAGCTACTCCTCTTGCTACTTCAGTAACCCAAGAAAGAGGCTGACATAAGTAAAATTAATTCTCATGCATATTTCTATCTCTTCCCTCTTCCACACGATTCCTTCCACTTTGGGCTAGTTTTTAGCTTATATGAATTTGATTTCTCTGTACTTCGTTTTCTAGACCAAGTTTCCTGTGAAGCTATGTACTTCTGCTCCAGATCCACACAGCTTCGGTAGTGGCAAGGGATGAAGGGAGGAATGCTTTTGTTCCATTTTTATATGTTTCACTTTTTTATATGCTAGATCACTATATATATATACTAGATTGATATATAACTGTTAAAATACCATCACTCACTAACATAGTCAGAGAAAAGACAGTTCTCCTGACTTCAAATCACATACAATTTCTATTTGAATGGTTGATCTGCAAAGTTCACCTACCATCAGCTATGGTGGTTGAACAAGTCTGTGACAGGATCATTAGTAGCAAGTGGGAGATTGTATGCACACCAAGACTGTCCATATAATGACTCTACAATATCAAAAACAGAAGAAAGGGTAATTCTAGAGAGATTTCTCAATTTGTGTTAATAGGGTTATGACTCATCTTTGCACAGCAGTCCTTTATTAAACCATCTTCTGTACCTACTCTTTAATGTAAGTGGGAGATTTCACTGTACTTTGCTCTGGAACTAGGTTCTGGTTAATGATATGAAAGTTGCTTTTTGTATGCAAAATATATTTTAGCCCATACAGCCTCTTACCCAGAGCTTATTCTTCAGAAGGTTTTTTCTTTGGTAAGATGCCTGTAATTTAGTGGAAGTAATAACAGGCTGTGTGCATTTTTTTTTCTGGATTTTTAAAATTCTAATTTAAGCGATAAGCAATTTATGCAATATCTTGAGGTTCCTTGACACATTGGAATTGAAAGAGGAGATATGGAAGGAAATGACAAATCTTTTCTGCTTTCTTTTCCATCCTTGTTTATAATTTTTCACTCATCAAGTATTTCTCAACATGTGGTTTTCAAGAAGCTGGGTTTGATTAATGAAGTGTCAGATACAGAGGATGTCATGAAAACTTTGGCATTTATTGTTTGTATCTCTCAAATTAGCAATAGTATTTCCAATATTCTTTATTTCTTTTTTAGAGTAGATTCTTTTACAGTAAATGTCAATATATAGCAAATTTTGATCATTTGACATCTACTAAAAGCTAATATTTATACAGAAATGATGCAGCTCTCTTTATCCAATAATCTCCAGTATCTCCAATACTACCTATGCAGATATACCATTTCTATGAAAATCCTTTCATTTTTTAAATTCATGTCAAGAATTTGTTTGCTTTTTATAAAGATTTCATGTAATTTCATTATCAGCATTGCTAAGGAAAGGCTACCTCTATAACTTACTGTTTACTTTAGGATGTTAAAATATAAGCAATCATCAGATTTTTATATATATATATGTGGAGTCTTTTTAAATGTGCCAAACTACCAAAGCTGTAGTGGTTTCTGTAATATAGGTGCTCATATACCGTCTTAAGGCCATCAAAATCATTCTGTGTAGAATAAGGGACAGCTATCAAAGCCTGGCTAGAATTCCATGTTTGGAAATATCAGCAAGTGAAATAGTAGCTTAGTTATTAGTTCCTTACTTGTTAATTCCTTGTTTTGAGCATCTGAAAACAACATATATGGTAAATAATAATTTAAATTTTATTGTGTCTCAGAAAAAAAAAGAAAATAAGTAGAAGCTGCTTTCAAGATTTTAATTTAACTGGGAACAACTCTGAGGAGAGCCACTAGAGCGGGATTACTCTAGTAGGGTTTAACTTCTTTATATGGGACTTCCTATTGGTATAAATAGTGGATATTTTATATTCCTATGCTCTTCTTTTTCGTGTACATATGTGGCACATTTATGAACAGTTTCACTCCTGTAGAACTGTAGAGAGCTTTTTGACTTTTGGTGCATCCCACCTGCGTGTCAGTCTTGGCTGTGTGTGCTAGCAGCTCTACCTAATGTTGAGTGGCTTAAGGGATTAATGGGACCTGAGGTATTAACAGGGCCTGTACAAAAGGAGTTGGAGAAAGAGGGATTATTTAATTAAAAAGTAGTGACTTGGCTGCTTTTACATTGCATGTGTGAATACATTAAACATACCTGGCAGGTAATGCCGTTTCTTGCTTGTCATTGGGGAACTTTTCCTTACCCACGTGAAAAACCCTGGCGTTTACTACGCGCCCTTGTTGTGTTGTTCGTGCCAGGTGTGTTGTACCATTTGACAGACCATGCGACACCTTCACAATGCACAAAACAACACGTTAGTCCCACTACGTCAGTCGAAATGCTCGCAGTTCCAGAACTGCGTGATCCAGTTCCTACCTGGTGCAGAGGCTTTGGGAAATCTCCGTGACTTTTCAGCACGCGCTTAGTGCGAACCACGATGCTCCGGGATCTGCTACATCATCAGTTCCATTTTCATAGGAGATCTGGCTCCAGCCCCTCGGCAGCTCATGTGCCTAGCATTAAATTCACATTACATTTGCTCTCCAGCGACATTCCAGAGCTGCCAGGAAACGCAGTGTACCGAGTCTTCTTTAAAAAGCATAAAAAGAGAGAGCGAGTCTAGACTACCCTTTCTTGCTGATTGGAAAAAAAAATCCTGTGTGGATTGTAATGCTGTTTTTTTTTTAGTGATACTTTAAATAGCCATTTAATTATACTGTGACTCCAGAGACGTCTTTGTATGTGTGTAGCATGTGAGCCTCGTGTAGAGGCATATTCTGGATGCTTGGGTTTTCAGGAATGCCTGAGGAAATATAGATTGTGGAATATTGCCTTAAATGTAATTGATATGACTTAAATAATAGTAATAATAACCCTAACTCTTAAATTAAGCTGCCAGTTTCTCTGATATGATCTCTATTGCTAATATATATATATATTTCCATTTATTGTACTATTTTTTTTTGACAAATCACATTGAATTCAGACTGTCATCTGTGGGGAGCTGCTACAACAAATTCAGTACTACAGCTGAAATGCTAACTCTCTTTTTTTCTGCTCTCTCTTCCCCTCTCCTTGCCTCCCCTCCCTTCCCTCCTTAGGCAGCCAAGGACAGTTTCCACTTACACAGAATGTCACGGTTGTGGAAGGAGGAACAGCAAATTTGACCTGCAGGGTCGATCAAAATGATAACACCTCCCTCCAGTGGTCAAATCCAGCTCAACAGACGTTGTACTTTGATGACAAGAAAGGTAAATTATTTCCTGAACTCATGGTTCTGCATCATTTTTTTGTGAAAAAAAAAGATGTTTCCTTTTCCACTTAATATTTTAATACGGCAATATTGGCCAGAAATAAATGCTCATGGCTATAATTACTGAATAATCTTCAGTTGTCAGGTCACTCACTGAAGTGTTTTCTTGTGCGTAAAATTGTATATTTAGGGGAAAACAATAATATTTGAAATTTTTATTGCAAACTGTTTAAGAAAAAGTTGCAAAATATCTTGGAAGAAGGTTTTGAGGTGATGAGAGGTTTGTAAGGGGAAAGAATAGTCCACAAATTTGCTTTAATGTTTATGTGTTTATGTTTATATTATGCTTTTTTTGCTCTTTTTGTGTAGAGAAGTTGTGTTTCATTGGTAGTGTAGTATGTAGTTGCTATGATAAAAGTATTTATAGCAACAGTCAAATCAAAATTACTTCTTTCTATATAAATACAGGAAAATGACAGCACTTTTAAAAAAGGGCATAGTCAGTGCAGTAGGATGTATTTCTAAGACATACATTTTCATCTGAAATGAAAAAGCAAATGATTATATTTTATATAATGTTAACTTAAAGATTACTTTAGAGTCCATAAAGAAATGAAAAAAAAAGTTATGAGGAATAAAATCTCCACCTTGCATCAGAAATGCAAAGGCTTGGTGTTGCTTTCCATGGTACAATTGGGCAGTATTTTATACTTAATTGTTCCTTATTCTGAAAAGTACTACATACTGTGGGATGTAATTTAACAAATGCAGTTACTCCTCTGCTTAAAATTAAGTGCTGTCCAAATGCTTTGTGGAATGATTACAAAGATTTGCAACACCTTGCAGGATTGAGTTTCATGAAGTAAATGTTTTGTGGATCTATGCACTTGAATGGAAGTGTAAAACCTGTCATTTTATAACAGCAGAAGCTGCAATCAAAATATGCCTTTTTTTTTTTTTTGCTATTAATGTAATAGTTGAATTAAATCTCCTTTTGATATTGAAGTGGTTCCTTTTTCTTTTATCTAATTTCCTCTAGTATATAATCATTTGACTTGTAATTTCTTTGAAATCATAAGTACCTTTTGAATGTAGCGCTGAATGTAAGAGGTTTATAAGGTGCCAACTTTTGTGTCCGAAGTCTAATCCTGTAGCCTTTACTTATACGGACTCCTTTATTTTATCTCTAGTATTTAATGCTGTGAGGTGAGTAAATAATATCTGCAAAAGCAGAGAGAACCCATGTCTTAGAGGGCATACATATAAAATACCTTCTATACCTTCTATAAAATATGTGACATTTTAAAGGATGTCAAGAAGCACACAGGAGGACTGCGAATACATTAATTTTAACTGTGTAACCATTTTGCTATGAACTTAATTTGCTGTATACCTTAGATAAATCTCTACTTTTAGAAGAATAATTAACATTTGTACTACTTTTTAATATAATGAATTGAAGCAACAGAATTTGATGGCATGCAGCATAGTAAGTACTTAAAAGCAATCTATATTCCCCACAGGAAATGTGAAGAGTTGAAGTGTGTAAACTTAGGGGACCACACTCTTTATTGAACTTTTGGCTCTGTCCTAGAGACTGTGAGGAGTACTTGAGGATTAGTTTATAAAGGGATTACTGTGCATGTGTTATACAAGAAAATGTCTAACATAACCAAGAAAAAAGTTGGGTCTTTCAAGCAGAGATACTTAATCTTTTTACACTGACAAAGCTTTGCATTTTGCCTGTGACATTTCCAGACTTGAGCATACCTAGGGGAGTGAACAGCATAAATCCTACATGGAAAGTTTTCTGCCATCTCTCTCAAAATGGAATTACATTTCTTTTTCTATGTGTGTATATTTATGTTCTTAAACTGATATGTAGGAGGAATTTCCTTTACAAAGTGATGCTTTTGATACTTGGATTATTGAGCCACCACAAACTATCTACTAGTTCTGATGTCTTGGTGATACTCTTTAAATGTTAATGATAGCATGTGAACTCAAGAAAGTATCAAAAGAGGGTCCTTGCTGCAGCAGCAGTCGAGGAAGATGACAGCTGTCAGCATGTGGCAGAACAAGTACCAAAAATAGAGCAAATTGTCCATGCAGCGAAAAACCTTCTCCACAAGATCGTCCTTGTTGAGACTCCTTCATGTTTACTTCTTTCATAAGCAAGTTGGTTCTCCTGTCTTGCAAAGACGTTTTCTGACAGAAGTAACATTTGGAGCATGCGAGCAGAAACAGTCATTTGGTCAGATGGGAAGAAATGTCTACCTCTGAGTCTTGTGCCTTTTGACAAGGGGTTTCCTATTAGTCTCCATTTTATTCAAAATGGATGACATATACTGTAAAAAGCACATTCATGTCATTTTACTTCTGAAATGTGATTCAGTCATTGACATTGAACTTAGTAATCCTATTCTTTTTTATAAAAAATAATCCTAAGTATGGAAGTGGCACTCAGCACTGAGCCAAATACAGTGCAGCTTTTGTTGTTAATGTTACATTATTCTTCTGCTGGTCCTTACATGCTACAATTCTTGCATGTTTTTAAGCACAGATTTTGCTCAGTTCAGGAAGGTTTATGATTGGTAAGGACACCTCGTTTTCTTCCCTCCTCTCTACCTCATGCATGCAATCCAATTTAAAGTTTATGAAGATAAACATATGTAGCAAGGACTATATTTAACTTGAGATATTTTGAGCATCTGTCCTGTATAGTCTTGAAATGATACAGACAGAGAAGGAAGAGTAGATGCTTGTTTTGGGAAGGCCGGTGCTATGAGTTAGTGAATGTGAGATCGCAGTTCTCTGGTGATTTTCAAATCCTCATCATTTGAAGTAGAAATTTTATTATGTATTGTAATTTTAGAGCTAATATGCATTTGATTCATTATCATGATGCAAATAGGAGAAGGGAAATCCAACGCTCTAGCTGCTCTAGCTGCATTGCCAGGACATTTCTTCTTTGGAAATATGATATATTGCTAGGACAACTAAACACTTTTCTGTTATCCTAGTTTACTTGCTGTTATTAGTTGGCAAGTTGTATTGGAAATTGCCTCAAATGACCTATTTTCCTTGGATTCTGGAGTATAAGAAAATGAGCATATAATAGCACAGATGACTGTGCAGGCTCCTTCAGAGTCACAAAAATCTTCGTTAGGATTTTTGACATGTTCTTCCCAGCACAAAAGTGTGTGTGAAAGTCCTGAAAGAGGATACACATGAGCATCATGTGACATGAGCATGTCTTTTTTCCTACCTTAAGAAAGTAGATTATAGCTTAACTTTAATAGCTAAGCGAGGTAAAAACATTATCTTCCTTCCAAGTCTTATTTTGACACTCTAAAATGTTTTAAAGCTGGAAGGAACTTTATCATTATTATTATTTTAACACATGCTAGCTAAAACATATGAAAATAAATACACTTGATCTTGTGGATGTGGTCTTGCTGATGAGCCATCATCTTCACTTCAGTGTTTCTTTGTTGTCCTTCCTTGTACTATGTATTTTCTTCTTCCTCTAACCTGTAGCTTCAAGGACACTGTGTATCCATTTGATTTTTAGCTGTTAAGCTTTTCCATTTGAAGCATAAAATCTTTATGTGACAGTAAAAATTAGAGTCAACTCTCAAAAATGGATAAATGGTCTTAATCTTTAATTGGCTAAATAAATCTTAACAGAGCCCCCTCAGGTAGCTTTGCCCTCCTATCCCCATCCCTTCCCTGGCCTCTCCCCTAGACTGAATTTTGAATATTATCTCTTCCTGGGAAATATGAATTCACAAATCACCCTGAGCAAGTTCAAATTCTTTGGAAAACAGATGCAAATTGCATGCTGCACATGAGAGTTTTTCCCTACACAATTTTCAATTAAAATGAATAATTACCATAGAAGCCTCCATATCACTTTATGCACCCAAGTACCTATAATTATATAGCTGCCTTTGGAAGAAACACAACTTGCAACAATGCAGAACTGGCAAATGCGATTTTAAATTTATATAGGTTATTTTATTCTATCTCCACTGGTGGTACTTCTTAAGGATGTGAAATGGGCAATGAACAGCAAGGTATAAATATAAATGCAGATGTATATCAAAAATGTTGTACCATGGAAACAGAGAAGTGGTTGATAAGGAGAAGACTTAAAGAACCTCCATTCACCTTGCTGCAGCAGCCTCTTCTGTTCTCTTTTGGCAGCAGATACAGATAGAGATAGAGCAGGCCATTGAGCTATAAAGCACAGATGTTGCTCCTATGTACTGTGCAACTGAATGATGGCTGTTGATGCTGAAGTAGTTTGATCTCATCAGTATACAAACGCACAGTCAGACCATATATATTACAAAAAAAAAAAAGGAGACAGTATCTGGTATATCAGTTTATCATTTTTTTCTGAGACAGGCAAATGAAACTGAGGAAAATATTTGCTCTTAACCTTACTATGAAGGTTGGAGAGTCTGTTGGTAATAAAACACGTGTTGCATTGACATTGATTGTAACAAGTTTGCCACAAACCCACAGAACAAGTTTTTGGTGAGACACCTGTGTGATGCTAATCAGCAAGTTGCAGCGCTTCCATGCCTCACTAAAAGAGGAGCAAGCACATTGCAACCTCAGGATTGGTCAGCCTTCAGCAGCAGCACGTTTCTTCAGCTGACCTTTGCTTATGTTACATGTGATGGTGCTTGGCATTTATCTAACTCCCTATCACCTTGACAGTAGCGCTGTACTAGGCATGGGTTGTGAGAGGGCTGTGCGCTTGCAAAGCTCCTGGGAGCTTCACCATTAGCAGAGTGTCTCAGGTGAACTTGGAGAGCGTGTTTGGGTATCACAGCGGCTCTTGTTCCCTCTCAGGGATGGCAGCGTAACATTAGTCCTTGTGGCGCGTTTAGAGGTAGGGATGTGTCTCCCATCAAATCATCCTGCCTTTTGGCATATCTAGATGTAGTGTCAGCTCCACGAAAACAACTCCTAACCTTTTCCTTCCTCCATATGAAGACACTCGTGGGGAGGCTTTGTCACGCTCCGTACATGAGGTACAGGATTTTGGCAGCAGGCCATGTATATCAGTTCCGAAGGAGGCATTATTTAGTGCAGATGATTTCTAGTTCACACTGTAACACTATCAAAACTAAATTTTGTAATAAAATTCTCTCAGAGAATTCTCTCTAGCCCCTCTCAGCAGGCTAGTGTTTCCTGACATTAAAATCTTGTCTCTCTCTCAACATTGTAGATGTTTTTTTCTTCTTAGTTAGCTTTATTTATGTATTTTCCCATGTGAAAGACAGACTCAGTACTTGAATGAAGGTATAACCCCAACCAATAATAGACTGTGGTTTTCCAGCCTCAGATTCTGTGAGCAGAAGCATGTACAAGTGCCAAAAGTGATTTCAGGAAAATTCTGTGGGGAAATGTTGAACATACTTCCCGTATGCTGCTTAGCAGTACTAGTGAGCAGTTGGATTTAAGATGCAGTACACACAAACAATATTCAGACAGAAAGAACTGTCTCAGGCAAAACAAAAGTCAGACACAGAAGCAAAGAAGTAATGTGTCTTTTTGCAACAGAGAGGGCAATAGGAAATGCATGCTCTTGATTATTTATGCGGGCAAGGAAGGGCTGTTATCGGAAGGACTGAGAGTTAGCATCTGAGTAATGTGAAATCAAGTAGCAATGATGGATGGACTTACGTCTCCATCTTCGCATGCTCTGTTTCCTATTGCATAATTGAGTGGAGATGGTATCAGACAGCAGACGATGAGCAAGCCTAACTCCATCCCAGGGTACGTGTATAAATTAGAGATTCACTGTTCCTTAGCCTTTAATAGACTCATTCAATAACGTAATATCTTGTAGTAGACCTATGACATATATTGTAAAGCAATGGCAAAAAACAAGAAAATTATACAGAGAAAAATTGAAGTGTGACTTAATAGTTGGAAAACAAGAATGCTGAGGCATAGGACTTTCTTCTCCTTTTTTTTTTTCTTCTTTTTCGGAGGAGAATAGCATTATAAATAAATGTCTTATATAACATTTGACAGGCTTTTATCATTTAAAGGAAATATTGGAACATAAAAATCAAGTTTAGAGGATTAATATCTTTCCACAAGGAGCTTTTCATAAAAATCTTTTAGACTAGTTCTTCCTATATCTGCAATTAACTTTAATTTTACATGTAAGTCAGGTTTGTTGAATGCACAGTCATAATAAAGGGCTTCTAACTGTCTGTCATTGAGACCCATAGTACGCTGTATAGGGATAGACAACTTGGTCTGAGTGTTTCAGCTACAGTATGTGTTCTTGCTTGCCTTAGTTCTGAGCTGTGGGTGGGAAAGCAGATAAAACGATTTTGGATAATGGTTTCTTAGTACTCTGAAGCAAAGCAAAAAAAAAGACTCTTTTGAGCTTTCAAGATGAAGAAGTGTCTTGCTGGATCCTTAAAAAGTAAGGTATCAAAAGCAACTTGCAACTTTTGAAGGCCAGAATGCTTGTATTTGTGTATCTTTAAAAAGAGAATGTGATGAAAGTGAATAGGAGTCTGTTAAAATATCTAGCTATTTTCTGTGTGAATATGAAAATCCTACTTTACAAATGTGTAACAATACATTAGAATAATATTTCATTGTAATATATATATAGAACTCCTTCCACTTAGACCATTTTTTTTCATTTCTTAGTAATATTAAGGGAGTAATTGAACATATTGTAGAGATGGCATTAGTGGCTCAAATTTCCTGGGGCTTCAGGAAAAAAAAAGACCTATTACATTAAATTCTGAATCTACCCACCCACCCTTTTTTTTTTTCTTCGAAACAATTTTAGGACAGAGAAGGCAAGTTAGTCAACGTATTGTTTGGCTGTGATAGGCAGTAGATAGAAAAGCAGTAGAGCTCAATATTGTACTTCAGTAGGATCATCATAAAGATCTTAGGGAATGCAAAAGAGAAATTTTGTTTCTAATCAGGAACACAGTGAGGAATGTTCCTTAGGGAATGCGCATTTGTTCTTATGTATTTATTGTGGGGGGGAAAAAAAAAAGAAATAACAACAACAACAACAAAAAAAAAAACACTAGCTGACCAGCGAATTACCAGATGGAGCAGAACTTGGAAGTTTTGTGGTACATATGAGTATTAAAATCACAAAAACTTTTTATGGAAAAAAAGATCATACTTTGCAAAGAGTGGATGATATGTGCAGGGCTAGTAACAATGATGGTCCTCAAATGAAAACATTACCAGCAGTGGAAAAAAACAGTAGTTTAAGTATTCAAAAATGGCATATCATACTGTAAAGAAATGGGATAAAAGCATTAAAAATATATATAATTAAGAGTAAAAGACAATTACAGCCCAATCAGATGCCCAGCACAGAAAGATATCATAAAGGAACAGAACCCAAATACATGGTAGTGTCTGCACAGCACAGTGTGTGCCATGAAGAGACATCTGTGCTAGCGTCTACAAAGTTGCTGCTGGCAGATCTCTTCCTGCTCCACAAAGTCCCTCTACACAGTTTAGGTGAGCTGAGGAAGGGTATTTTAGCTGGGGAAAGCATTGCACCGAAGTCCTTCTGTGGCTTCTGGCATGCTTAGTAACTACCTTGCATATCTCTGTACTGTCTTGTACTGTGGCCTGTAGGCACGCGTAGTAGCTTAACACATTGAAAATACAAGGTTGTGTAACACACTGGCTACTGAAGCCGGAAATAATCAATCCAAAGCAGACTTTGAAACAGAAAGTGAAATCGAAGGCAGGATAATCCCCGCAGCCGCACGCTGACAGCAGGCGGCACAGTGCGTGCCGCTGCAGCTGCTTGTAGGAGGGTTAACCTGACGATTAACTCTCAGGCAGAATTAATTGCATGGCTTTGCGACGGCTGGAGCAATAGAAATGCTGCAGCCCAAGGAGAAATGGAGCCCAGAAGAGGGATTCTGGGAAGCCTCCTTTGACAACATATTTTTAGCCAGTTACCCAGCAGGCTGGGAAAGACTACTGTATGGGGAAATAGTCAAGCGATACAAAAAGCAGTATCTATCGAGGATCCCCAGTCTGAGCAAACTGGACTCCAAAGCAGTTCCAGAAGCAGGTTTTAGGGCATAATTGAAACACCTTTGAAGCTTGGGAGCTTCTGGAGTGTCTCTGGACGGAGGAGGACCTCTTGTCTGATGAGACTCTGTGGGCTCCTCCTTGTCCTTCAGTCCCCAGGCCAGCTGGGCGAGATGGCAAGTTCACACAATACCGCCTCAGCCAGGCTTAGGAGTTCATTAGCTCCAGCAGCTTAATTGTTCCTGGATTGGAAGCTAGCTGGCATGCAGCGAGAGTGAATGTGCCTGCACCATGTTTTCCTTCAATTCTCCTTCCATACTTAGTAATAACAAAGACAGCTTGGGCTTTTTTCACTTATAGCATGCATTTATTTTTATTTAACCCGAACAGGGAGAAAATAGTAGTAGAGGCTCACTTCTCCCTGTGAAACACACGAGGTCTTAATGTTGAAAGACTGAAGTATATGCATAAAGACTAAGATAAAGTTGAGAATTATATTTCTTTTTAAAAGTTTCCATTAAATAAGTCTATATTAGCATGAACCATATACTATGCAGGAATAAAATGGGAAGCCTTAATTTTACTTATTATGAAGAGCTGTGTAGAAGCAGATAATTAAAGGTACATATAATCTGATCACTGAAGCAAATCTGTGAAAGACATTCCCTGAATCTGAATTGAAATTATTAAATACTTGTCATACTTTACAGTCAGACCTTGTCATGTGAATATAGATCCCATTATATCGTCCAAAATAAAATGCCTTATTTAAGTTGCAGTGGACAGTGGAAAACAAATTAAGGCTGAACTTTACCAGATAGAGAGTAATATCTATGTTACCAAATCAATTCAAATGCTAGATGATTGGGCTAGATACTTGGTGATCACAATATTAAGGTCTCTTAAGCTAAATATTTGAATATATCAACAGATTTATATAAAGAAAGTAAATAAAAGTCTTTTGTGCCTGGACCTAAAAATGTGGTGTTTTTCAGTTTCTGAGGTTGAAGTTAAGGCTCTCCTAAGTCCAGCTAAATATAAGTGTTAAGTTCCATCTCTCTTCTCCCTTCCTAGGGGAAACATTTAAGGAACTTCCTTTCATGAGTGTTTCAGCACAGAAAGAGTAACAAATCATATCCCGGATCTTTAAGGATCTGTGTGCAGAAAAGTAATTGCTGATGAGCTGCTGATATGGGGTGAAAATCCTCAATAACTCAGTGAGAGACTGTGTGATGTTCTGCTGTGAGCCAAAGAAAATAACTTTAAATTGAACAGAAACGAGAACTGAATCAACCTGAATGAGATTACTTACAAAGGTACGCACTCTGAGTAAAAAGAGCTTGAGGAAACACAAAACCCAAGAGGCAATTGTGTATATCAAGAGAAAAACCCAACAAACCAAAAATGCACATGGAGTTCAAGACACATTAACAGATATTTCAAGAAAAAAATGTAATAGCTAATCTATAATAAGTAACTGATAATTATAACTTATTTGTTGCCTTGCTGTTTTCAGAATGCTGCTTAAGGAATATAAAACAGTAGCGCTGAGATGACTGGGAAGAAAAGCGTTCAAAACTTAAAAGAAAAACAAGATATGTGCTAAGTGTATAGACCCTAGCAGAAGTATTTCCTGAAATAAAAAGGTAGATGTGAATTCCCATCGTGGGGTCTGAGAATCAGAAAAGGATTTTTTGTATATAGGAGCTCTATTCAGGCTGTGTCCTAAATGCCTTCAGGTTCGGTGAGATAGGGACATACTGTGGAGAGCAACAATTACCTTTTCCTTGTTTAATCTCAGCTTAACGATTGAAGCAAAGGCTCACTGATAGTCTGATCAAACTTTAAAAATATAACCTGCCAAAAGCTATCATTATTTTAGTGCTGTCTACAGCTTTATTGTCCAGTAGTTGAATAAGAGAGTATCATATAACTACACTGACAGCTCAAGTATATACTGAATACAAACAAAAACATCTTCAGTAGAATTTCCGGTTCTCTGAAACAGCATATAGAAGAAAAGCTATAATGTCATTTTCTTAGATTGTTTTTCTCAAGCAAGCAGACTGGTGGTGGTTCAGTTTCCGGTAGTGAAATAAAAGCTTGGTTTATAAAATGCACACTGTAAGATATAGTCCTCACACTTCCGTATTTCTGTTTTAGTTTTGACAAGAGCCTATTTTCCTTTCTGATTTTTTTTCAGATTTTGTTGTCCATTTTGAAACTGCAAAACAAAGTGCTTGTTATCTGTATTCTTGCCATCTTGAATGAAATTATAGCATCTTCCTGTAAAAATTCCAGCATTTCTATCCTAATACTGTGGTTGTACAGCTTACTAGCAGAGAGGAAAAAAAAGCTTGTCTAAAATTGAGCCATATTCAATGAATGTGTTAAATTTGATTGGGCTTGTGTGAAACTGTATGTAAAATGAGTAAATATTACATAGAAATAATACTTGTAAATGATACAAATAAATACAAATAAGACTTGAAATCTGCCTTATTCAAATAAAGAAAAACTCCAGTCAGTTGCAGGGCAATTCACAGGGATAGAATTTAAACCCTTAAACCCTTTTTTACTTCAGTATTGGATTCAGTAAGTGGCAGCAGCCTCTAGAACAGGAGAAAAATGAATAGTGTGCACCACTGTCACATTGTTTGTACTATAATCAAACAGTTTGGGTTTTCCTTGCTGTTTGAGTAATTGAAGGGTAAGCAATCTTAAAAAAATATTCTATGATAAATACATGTGAATAATTCAATCCCTTAATAGTCAAAGGTTGCTAAAAGGAAGCACGGAGCAGTCACATTCCATTTCTTTTAACAGCATGGTAGAAAGCTTTTGTATACAGTTAATATAGTGATCAGCTGAAAATGAAGGATAAGGTCTGAGAAGTAAAGAATTGCCTCTGTTGAGTTGAACCATGGGGAATTTCTGGAAGGGTTACAATTGTATTGGCTCATTGCTTAATCAGATGGCAGAAAGATGTTCTCAGTATGTATTCCCTTCTCTAATGAAAGATGTGATTAACCTACACCAAATTTTCTACGTTTTTGTTTTTTTTTTTTTGTTTTTGTGGTTTGTTTTCTGCAAGTATCTAGCAAAATTTTATATAATCCTGCTTTTGGCTTTCCGCAGATATACACTGTGCTCTGCTGACATAGTCGATAAGGGCCATTTCTGATCGTTTTTACAATTTGAAGAATAAATGCTCATCATATTCATACTCTTGTGGGAAAACCAGATGAGACTTGGAGAAGGACTCCTGAGCTCTTGGCAAGTCTAGTAGCAACACTTTAAATACTGTTGTCTTTAATTGTCTGTCCTGCCCACTGCCAGGGGTTAGTTAAAGGTATTATGGAATCATCGACAGAAGGAATTTCCTATTTCCCTTACTGGAACACTTGTGTAGTTGGTATCCATTCCTTTCCTCCCTCCTTTGGGACGGGAGATTGTTTCTTGAGATCTCACTACTTATTTGCTCAAAGCTCTGATGTCACAACTCTTCTTTACAATCCTGCAGTCCACTGGGGGAACTATGCTGGCAGTTTTGATCCTCTGGAGAAGTAGAAATGTCAGTTTAAAAAGCCAAGCTTGTACGTGCAAGAGTCAAAACTCTCTCGGCAACCACCTCACAGATGTGGAGTTTTCTCCTTGTGCAGATAAGCCCAGATTGTGAATGGGTATTCTTTGTGAATGGGTAAGTTTCCCCTTAATAGCATCTTAAAAATAACCTATCATTTTCTTCCATACAGTAGTATGCTGTGCTTTGATGCTGCCTACTCAGTTCACTGCATTCATGTTGCTCTCCTCCTGCAGCCGAGTGTCTTGGCTGGTGTAGGCAGGAAGGAGGGGACAGCTCCTTCTTTCTGTTTGTCCACAGTATGCAATTTTCTATGGAAATTGTTCTTGCACTCAGCTGGAAGGATCACCTTAGAGCTGAGGCAAGCAGGGCATTGAAATCATTCAGCCTTCCCTTCCGCTGGCTCCAAGGCTGAGTGGCCCTGGTGGCTGCGTCGACCTCCGTCCAGCAGTTCTTTACTGAAGCATTTGACAAACTTCAGGGCTGAAAGTGCCTCATAGTGCAGAGGGAAGAATTCTCCCTATGCGATTTGCAAATCAACGAGCTGATCACCAGACATAAAATAGGAATTTAGTTTTATTTCATAAACAGCTAAAAGCTTCAAGCTCCCGCTGAATGATGTATACCCGATCTTTCATCCAGTGGAGGAAAAGCATCTGTGTACAGCTGTGAAAAGGTAAAGTCTGCCACAGGAAAGTACAGAAAGGTTTTGAAAGAAAATACCAGACATCTGTACCCTCACCTTCTGTAACAGGCATCCTTAGTCATCAAGCTGTCTGGCCTTTGTCTGCCTTGCAAATGTAGCTCCACATTCATGACGTGTGAACTTCTTAAGTTGCTGGGCATTGATAAGAAAAAAGTTTACCTTTTTCTTTTATTTATTTTCTTTAAATGCTCGGAACTTAAACTTAGTAATAGCTGGACTTCCTTTTGGAAGGAATTATCATCATTTTGAATTCTTACAAAATATAGCCTCAGGTGTTTAAAATCTTAAAAAAAAAAAAAAAAAAAGAAGGAAAGAAAATTGTCTAGTATAAACCGAAACATTTCCTTTCATTTAAATAAAAATATTTATTTCAGTTCAGGCTTTTATATATGAAATAAAAAAAAAATGTTTTGAAATGACAGTACACTATTCTTATTTACTCTTAAAGAGTGTTTTTTTTTAAAAAAAGGAAATAAAAATGACACATTACTCTGTCAAATAATTGGTTTAATTTTCAGTGAATAATCTATTTTTCTTTTGTAGTTTCCATTTAAAACATAGCAGCCCTTTTGCATACATAGCTTAGTGTTGTGAAAATAACATAGACGAAAATCTACGTTCACTGGCTTCAAGTCTAACCTGTAATTAAATTTAGGTTTTGGCTTCACCTGCAGAGCTCTTCCCTTACCCAGATAGTACCCCACACACATGACAGGTGTGGTGTATTGGAGCAGTGGAAATGTCAGCTTCAAGAGCCAGGTTCACATGTGCATGAGTCACAGTTTTCTCTGCAATTGGCCTACAAAAGTGAACAGAAAAGTGTCCTTGAGGAAACAGGAGCGAGGCATGAATGTCATCACCCCAGAGTAAGATGCCATCAGACCAATCCATTTCTTGGAACAGCTCTTCCCAGAGTGGTGCCACACAAAATATCCCCACCCCTTAGCTGAGTGAGACTGTGCTATCAAAGCAGAGGGGAGATCAGGCTATGGGGCTTGAGAGCCGAGCCTGAGCGTGGTCCTCTACTCTGTCACAAATCCCTTATGGGCTGAGATGCATTTGTGATGCAGCTAATGAATAGATGCCACTACAGTGTGATGTATTGCCACAAAGCATTGCTTAGCGTTGTACACCCAGATCATTTTGAATTCCTTTTGTGTCACTTCTCTGGTTAAGCTCATTTTTAGTAGAAACAGAAGCAGAAAATGGCTACTGCTTCTTTGCTGGGGGTCGCTTAAGGCTATTTCTGCTTATTTCCATAATAAAAGCAACACCAGTAGGGAAAAAAGCAAGCTTACAAGTCATCAAACTACTCTGCTCACTCATTAAAAATTAGTACCTTGGTCACATGTGTGCTCTAAAACAGAAGAGAAAAATAATAAAATGGTTTTTTTTTGTTTTAATGCTGTTTGCACTTTCTCTGCTTTTTTGCTGACTTCTCCTAACCTCCGAGGAAATTAAAAATGCAATATAAAACATGTTGTGGTTTTGTGTACAATACCTTACCTTTAAAATGTGAGCCTTTCAGAATGCAGATTGGATTGAGGATTGAAGTTACCAAGGAGGTACATACTTCCATCCATTTATAGATTAAAGTGGGGAGGAAGCAAAAAGACATTTCACCTAGTCCTGCAGTCGCTCTCCTTGAGGTGCTACTTACATTATTCTCCATCTGCCTGTTAAGGCGATGTAAGAACACATTCCAAACATGCCTCTCTCTCTGTTCTGTCTCTGCTACTCAAGCAGGAGTTCATTGCCACAAAATGATGCAAGGCCACATCGGCGCACAATGCCGACGCTCCTAATGACAGTCATAAACTCTTTTCTGTCGTGTTATATTTGAACCACTGCTTTTGAAAGCCTACATACGAATTCAGAAAAGCTAATGCAACTCAGGTCAGCTTGTGCTATTTCCCGGATTTTTAAGCCTGGATGAGTTTAGGCTCATTCTCCAGATCGATGTGTCCTAAAGCGTATATCATTTCTTTTTCAAAAATGAAAGGATTTACTGTCCAAAAAATGGCAGGCTTATTGCTGAAGAATTTAAGAGGACCTTCTATGTTTAACAAAATGTGCTGGCAATGATGTTGTCAATTTGTAATGAAGTAAGTTAAGGAGTCCATATAAAATCTATCAATGTATTGCAGCTTACTGAGAGAATGTTTTTCTCTCAGTGAGTTTTTCTTATACTGGTAGTAAACCCATTTTGTTGAAAAATTCAACACCTATTAATATAGACTACCGCTTTCAGATTGTGACAATCTTCCTCTCTTCTAAGACAGCTAAATAGCCTACGTCTATATCTGTGTTCTCAAACACAGGAGAGAACAGCAGAGGAAAAGAGCAAATGGCAGTGATATGAAAATGTACTTACTCATTTTACGTGCTGGGTAACAATTTTCAAGGGCAGAATAGATATTCAGGTATTCATGTTTTCTAGCTGATTCCTGTTTCTTCGTCTATCCTTTTTACGACCAGCAATAAACAGATATTTTTAATGTCAAACTGATGAAGGCACAGTAGATCAGAACCTTCCTTTAAGATGGAGAAGAGGTAGACGGAATTATTTTTTTATTTTAAAATGTGGAAATTACTCTTCGTGTCTGAAAGCAGTGTGCCACCCAACCCTCCCCCATCACCACCTCTTAACTGTGTGATAAAAAAGGCCTTGCATCTCACTGTACGTGCATGACATGAAGGAGATCTATTTGGAAAGATTTAATAGACCTGGAATAGAGGGTAATAGAAATTGAATTGGTGTAATTTATGTGGTGCTGGCAAGAATATGATCTGGGAAACTTCAAAGATTTTCTCTTCTGCCATGGTTCAAAATGAAGAGACATTTTCAAATCATGTTCCTGCAAGCCAAATGCTCTCAGTGTGCTTTTTCAGAGTTGTTCTAGATTTTGAGAATATGTATGTATTTAATTTGAAATTAGAAGCAAATCATTTTTAGCCAATATTCCTAACATTCTTTTCTTCCACTCATGCCCTCATTAATGTTTGAATCTGCTGTCCAGTTCCAACCAAACTGATAGAAAGGCACAAGTCTTAAATATATTAAATTCATTTGGAGTATAAAAGAGTGATCAAATTTTATTTTGATAATGTGAAAAGGATGGTGGAATATAGTTCTTTTCCATTCCAAGAGGTAGAGATTGCCCAAGCAGTCACATATGCAGATGAGGCAGCCAGTCAACTCAAGCAGAGCTCCAAACTGGGAGCTAAATGCTGTTGTTTCCTACCCAGCAGGGAAGGGATAGAGAAGGAAGCTGAAAGTACCATGGAAAAAGGTGTGAATTAGTTACTGAGATATAAACAGTATGGTGTAACTTCTGGGGAGTTTCATTAGCTGTTGGCTGAACAGCTTGGTAAGAAATAATGAATAGTTAGCACTTAAAAACGTTTCTGTATGTTCAAGGACTAAAACTATAACAGGTTGAAGTCCAGGCTTTGTCATAAGGATACATACATAGCAGGAGCTACCCAGCAGACATTTTTTGTCCATATCAGTCCAAATTATGACCTAGTGAAAGTAGACACGAGTCTGTTCAGTAACATAATGCTTGCTTATGTAAGGAGTTAGTTTAGCCCTGTGTGTCTAGCTTTAATCAAGTCCTGCCACCTGGCTGCTGAAGTCTGAACTATGCAAGGAAGAAAGTGCTGTCTCAGTTGAATCATTTGAAGTCTTCTTGGAACTTATTGACCTGCTGTTGAGGTGAGCACAAGTAAGGACAAGCTCTAAGCCAGGGGTTTTTCCCAGCGTAAATGAAAAAAAAAAAAAAAAAAAAAAGAAAAAGAAAAAGAAAAAAAAGTTTAGAACCTTCTTCACTCGCTATAAAGAAGAAAAAAAGACCAAATTTAAATCAGCAGATCTAAGCAGTTTCTCATTGAAAAAAAAAGGTAAATATCTATATTAATGAAGTAAAGTACCTGCACAAGTAGAATAGATGTTGTGAGAGCAAGCATAAGGGCAAGCATTTTTATGCAAAAGAAATAGGACTGAAAGATTGTGCAAGTAATGAGCATCTTTCTTACTGCTAAAAATTCCTAGAGAGTAAAGGAGAAAGTCAACATCTTTAAACAGCCCAACAGTCTATTTTCACATAAAAATCTTCCTTAGATGTATCAGTAATATAAGATTGCAGCTTTTTGAAACTGAATGATGGGCTTCTGCATTTTTGACAAATGTGCACCAGAGAGATGTTTCTTTTTTCTTCTTTTTTCTTTTTTTCTTTTTAATTAGAAGAGGAAGTAGAACTTGAAAGTATTAAAACAAATTATAGGAAATTTTACTTTTCAGCTAAGGAGATTGTCTTTGTAGGATTTAAAGTCCAACAGTCAGTTTGTTGGGGTTGCTCCATTTGCTAATGGTCTTAGTATTTTTCTTTTAAGACTGACTTTCATTTGTTCACTGGGTGGGTGGAAGTCTCGTGATGGTAATTTTGTAGGATGATTAAGGGGTTAGAGATTTCCAGGGCAGAATTCTTCAAATTGCTTTTCTACTGTGATCCCAGGTGAGAGGTGCTGGAAGTTTAAGGTTTTGAATGAGATTTGCCTAATTGGGGTGCCAACTGTGATCTTTCTTATAGGAATTACAGATATATCCAGAACAAGTTCTGACAGAGAAATTTGGTTCATGTTTCCTCCTTATTTCTAATTGTATTGGGTTATGGGAGTCTTTGCTTCTCAGCCTGAGTTGTTAGATATGTGAGCTCAGGGCTGTAAAAAGATTATCAGTTTTACCTAAGAAATGGTTACTTCTATGTGTTCACAGAGAACATGATTTTTTAGTTGTGTAAACTATAAACTTTTAAAATATTTTAAAATCTGTTGATGAAAGGCATTTATTTCCTAATATTCATTATGCCCTTTGTGAACATCTACTTTTTAATTGCTTTTGTAAAGTGAAGACTGTGATATCTGAGTTTACTGGGAAAAAAAGAGGTATAGCTAGATAATGCAAATGCAAATGCCTTATACTCAGTACAAATAGACCCCCTTCTGTATTTGCCACTAAGAGTTTTTGTAAGAAAAGAATTTCTGGCAGTTGGCCACACTTTAAATGATGCTTGACATCAGGAATTGGGTTTTGCATCATAATCCTAAACAAGTACAATCCTAGATGTTAATTACTTGCTCAAGGCTCTGAGGCACTCAGTTTTAAAGGCAAGTTGAAAATACTAGGAGTTTCTGGCTTCTAAGTAAGTGCCCTGTTAGACAAGACGTTCTCCTAAATGTCAAATACTAGTTTACAGAATTAGCTGATGTAACAGTAATAGTCCATTGTTGTTGATTCGTGAGTCATGCATGTTTATGTACAAGACCTAGGAATTACTTATAAAGTTTCTTTATTAAGATCCTCTTTCTTTCACAGGCAGTTTAACACAGCATGTCAGTCCTTTTGTCTTTTGAGGTAATGACTTGAATCTTATTCTGTAAGTGTCACCCAGAGAATAATTATCTTTGCGTTACTATTCAAAAACAGAGTTTGGTTGATTTCTTTTAACTTGACAGCCATGTTTCTTTGGTTCAATAAATGTTATCAGGCATTCTTTGGCTGCTCCTATTGCATCAACTTTAATTAGTTTTTGATTGCTGTTAATTTCACAGCTTTTTTCCTTAATAAATTGCATCAAAAATGCCTTAGTTTTTTGTTGCATCAAGTTTAATTAGTTTTGTGCTTTGCTTACTCTTTTTACTGTTTTGCTTGCTCTTTTTAAAGGAACTTCCCCATAGAGTTTCTTCATCTGAATATACCTGTGAGTCACAGATTCTGATGTTGATGATTAAAGGAGCCTATAGAACCTCTGATCATTGAACCGGTCTGTCTTGGAGCCTGTGAGAATTTTCCTGTCACACTAGGCAAATGTGATACATGATAGAAAGGTCAGCAAAGGGCTTTGCATAATGGTGTGATTTACAATGTTTTTGTAGTACATTAGAATCAGAATTCTTCAGTTCTGATTTAAACAAGATATGTTGCAAACCTTAAATTCAATATTGCTTCTAAGCTACTTAAAATGAAAGCAGTGTGTCATTGAAGTGAAAGTCTGTTTCCTTGATAAGATAATGTCAAAGTGAATTGCTTAGCTAGCTTGGGAGAGTGATAGAGCCATCTCATTAGTTACTAATAAGTATTTTTTGGAAATATGGCCATCAATCTTTCTCAGCTTCTGCTTCCTGCCTGCACCATGGACACTAAATCTTCCCTCCTCATACCTTGGCTTTGCTTTATTTACTCTAACTTGGTGCATCTTTGAGGGACGGGTTCTTTGTGAGTGTGCAGTGACCCAAAATCAAAGACAAGCTTTTAAGTATTTGTATACTACAACAAGTAGTAAATGTGATTTTCTTAGCAGTTGGCTTGAAGATTACTTTGCTTTCCTCAAGTGGAAAGTAAGTGGCATGTTCAACAACCTATCAGAGTTTTAAGAAGACAAGTTTACTTCCCTTTCAAGGGTCTTTCAGTGTTTCCGAAGCTAGAAAAGATGCATTTTTTATTTCATCTGTGAGAATTTATAGGTAACTTTTTTTCCCTTGTGAATCTCTGGGTTTCTATCAATATCAGCCTTGTTCATAGTCTTTTCCTTAGCAACACCACGTATAAAATTATTACTGGTGTTTTAGACTACTGACCTATTCTCAACAATGCCTACATTTTTATAATTCCCAATA
>JAWLRI010000950.1:969408-1163611 GCA_034781795.1 Crypturellus tataupa | reverse complement strand
AATTTGCTGAATCTAATGCAGAAGTAATCAGATACATGGGAGTAACCTCCAGGATGCTTCCTAGCTGTCAGTGTAGGTTCTTCCATGTAGAGCTGACAACTATCTGGAGCCAAAAAAAAAAAAAATGACAGTGAATCTGTAAATAACAAAGAGTAAAAAAATAATAATAATAATTGAAAGCATTATGAACTCTGTGCTTAAAGTTCTTTTTCAGCATTTTAATTTCAGGTTGCTAGCACCTAATATGTCTTGATGCCACGTAGGCATTGCTTAATGACAGTTTCTCTATTGCAACCTTTTTAAAATTCAGTTGCTTTCTACCAGCATGGTTTCCAGACTCGTTCACTGGAGTTTTCACTCCCTTCTTAAATGGGTGCATTGACCCCTCAACAAGACACAGCATGTTGTCCTTTTCACGGCGGGTATTTTGCCTATATGTTGCACAAATTCTCTTTTGTTAATGAAATTGAGTAAATAATTCATAGCAATTTTAACATGGCAGTTTTATAAAGTCATTAATTGCAATGCTTCCTGTGAGTTTACAGTGTATGTTAAAGCTTGCAGTTACGTAAATATCAGAGATTTTTCTTCTTTATATATATATTAGACTAATCTTCCCTTTCATAAATGCACTGTAGATTTGACTGTAAGAAAATATTTTCTCAAGATGAAAAACTATCTACAGGTCACATGCAAGCCAAACAGTTTATGAAATAAACTGGTGTTTTTCAATGGAAATGAAACAAATAGTAGTTGAATACTCAGCACATATATTTTGTAATTGGGAATTATTATTTTGATGCTTTCCTGAAAAACAAAGAGAACAACAAATGAAAAGAGAGAGGAGTGGGGTTTTTTCTTGTTTGTTTTATTTGAAATATATACATACAAATATAAACATTTTGATCTTGTGTTTTACTTTGGCTAAGTATATTTAGAGTTTTTGTTCAAATGTACAAGCAACTGTCTTGACCTTCAATCTATGATGAAACAGCTTGCTAAAGTGCAGACCTGAGAGTGAGCAAAGTCTAGTGGGTTCCATGTACCCAGCAGACAACAAGCTGGACAAGGGGATGCCCAGATTATAGTGAACCCCTTCGGTCCTTCGAGCATTAGAGTTGTCTGTAATTAAGAGCTTAAGGTATTCCTAGGATCTTGACAAGCCTGAAGTCTGCATGCCTACCCTATTATATCTATATGTCCATATGGAATAGGTGGTGCCTATACTAAGGTCTATAGTGAGAGCAAGTTTTATCCTCTTTACTTGCCAGGAATCATTCAAAGCTTGTTCTTGGGGCCAGTTGCTTTGAAGGCCAAGTAAATCTGGATTTCTGAGCAAGCTCAGGCTTGCCATCAATGGGATACAAGTATAAAAAAAGAAAGTAGGTAGTGCCAGGAACACTGCATGATAATCAGTGTCAGAGGACCGTTCGCTGCTAAACCCATGCGATTGTAACTGCTCTTCCAGTGGCAGTAGTAGTAGGCTGGTAAACCTGGATATGGTTAGCCCTACTTGACAGCCCTTGCAGCTCACTTTTTCAGCGTTGGTTTATAACATAGAGTTCAGGAACATATTAGATGTAGAAGGATACACACTGATGAAGGATACACACATTGATCAAGCAACACAGATCTATAGGAAATGTTACATGAAAATACATAGAGATTTAAGCAATGGTGGTTTTGAATATGATACAGAGACATCTTTTTGTTTCTTCAGTACCCTGAACATCTCATAAATTGCCTTGCAAATGGTCTGGAATGCCTAGTGATAAAACTAAAATAACATTGTTTGCAAGCATTGAAAAATATGATATCTGAAATACAAAGCCACACCTTAAAATTCTAACTTTATGATATTTTTAATTTTAAAATTGTCATACTGTTTGACCAATAGATACTTAAAGGTTTTAGTGTGAACTTAAACCTAGGTGTGGACTCAGCCCTTAGCTCCAAGAATTCATCATTAACTAATGATAAAACACAGGAGGATGAATGCTGCTTATCGTTGTCATTCCAAATAAGCTTTTGAAAGATCTTTTCCATAGCTTTGTTTCTTTTTTTTTTCTTTTTTTTTTCCCAGCATGCTTTTGTGACAAGTGATGAGATAAGAAATATTCAAAGAAACTATAAATATACTGGCAAAAGATTTTGCAAAAACAAAAAGTTGTATGTATTTTCATGAAGGCTATTTGTGGTAGTTAGAGTGGCAAACTTAACTTTGATCAGTCATAATGTGTGGAGTTTATTTTCCCCCTCCACTTCAAAACCTTGGCATTGCACACGTCTTGTACAAGCAGGATTGGCAAAGTTTTCTTGTTTTTTTTTGTAATGGAAAGTTTAGCCTTTTTTATTGCATTCACTATTGACTCTTGATATGTTCTTGTCTCTGCAAATACTGCTGAAATAGCTGTTCTCATCTATTCTTTGATATATCTTGGCTGGGCAGGTGCTTTAGGGTCAACTTATAGCTCATTCAGCCAATGCTGTGGTAGCAGCAATAGCCAGCCTCAGGCCAGTTATGGTAGTTAAACATTTTGAGGGCTGCAATCTGTGATTATTTGTAGCTCGTAGTCTTTTGCTGCTGCATTGCTTCTCTGTATTAAAAAAAAAAAAAAAAAGGAGAGGGGAAAAAAAGAGGGAAAAAGATACATTTTACTTGAAAGAGATACAGTGGTATCCCTCATCTTCACCAGTACATTTTAATTATGTGGATTATAAATAAAGCAAGCAAATGTTCATATTTTGCAATGCTTCCTGGATGAGCCACAGCACGAGGTGGCTATGTCCGTCATCAGAAACTAATTAAAACCTTAGTGACTTCCATGAGGTCAGCACAGCATAAACACCTGATGAGATTGGCTGCTTTTTGTGTGCATTTATTATTCATGAGGTCCTTAGCAAGTTGGAGTATAGAAGGTGACAGGCAGAAGGTAAAGTTTTCAGTAATAAAACCATGGGTGTTGGGGAAACACCTCTGTTTTCTGTGCTTGGTTTCCTTATATTGACAACAACAACTCTTTGGATAGATGGAAATTCTGAGGTTCTGAGATAGGTGTAAATGAGATGAATGGGGATGAGTCAAACACTAGTGATTCCTAGGTTAAGAATGTCTGTAGAAACAGCCAGCACCTTAATGTTACAATATTTTGACATGATCCTAACTCAGCATTCTGATGAGATGACATAAGTTGGATGAAATGGGATAGGCCTAAAGTCAAAACCAGATAGAGTTAGGCATGAATTTCTCTTTGGCAATCAAGCCAGAGACAATAACATACTATTTTAAGAATGACTAGTGATTAAAAGCAGCAAGACTTAGATACCTATGGCAGCCAGAAGCACAAGTGAGCAGAGTTTATGCTCAGTGTGCTTGTTGCATTAAGATGACAATCACAGAATTTGTCTTAAAAACTCTTATTGTAAAGGTAATGTAGGTAGAGCAGGGTTTTTTTAAAGTCTTTATTCTTCAACTGCATCAGCAGTGGGACTTCACAGTAGTGTCAGCAAGATCTGACTTCTTCAGTGGAAAAGGTTTAACAAATCTGCCCATTTCATTCTGGTCTGTGGGTCCTTTTTGTATTTACTTTTGTTTTTTTTTCTCATTGTCTGTAATTTTATGTGCTGCCATAGTTGAAATCACAAGCTCTGATAATGGTTATGATGAAAGCCAGAAACAGTTAAAAAGAGAAATCTCCATGCAGCTGCTGCTGTAGACTGTGACCTTGTTAAACTCCACAAATAGTAGCTGTAAGTAACAAGAGTTTCTGTCTCTAAAAGTTTTAATCACTGTAAGAGTGTTTTTTCTCAGTGGTTTGGAAAGGCTTACCTGTCTGCTTCACAGTATTCTTAAACTTATTGGCAGTAACATTTGATTACTTTCTTTAAAATATCTGATAATGAAAACTCCATGTGGGTTTATGCCCTGGGCTACATTTTAAATATCCAGATTATTGACATACTTGCACTCTATTCTGATGCACAGTAGCAGGATATGTGTTCCTTACTGCTACTCTTGCTGCCATTTCTAGTTCTGTCAACACTTTATAAAAATATAAGCACATCACATGATGCTTTGTTCCTTACCCCAGACAATGCAGGTAGGTGTTGAACTCTTTCAGATGTGATGAAGTCATTTCGAACTGAGAATTCAGTGTGTCATGAAAACATTCACTCATTTTAGGGCGGGGTTCCAATATTTTCCTGAGCTCATAAGGCATTTCATCTCCATTTCTTCCTGTTTTACTATGGAAGACAGTTATTACAGTGCGAAAACCCCCACTGCCTTAGGTTTCACTGCCATTTTACAATCTCTGCTTGAATAATAAAAGGAGTTACTAAATGAACCATAGAGGTCAACTTAGATATTATTTTAAAATAATGTGTTCATTTAATTAACTTAAATAATTTTAATACTTTTAATGCATTTTATGAAATCTTTTACAGAAAAGAAAGCTCCAAATGACCCTGGATGTTTTGTGAAAATGTTATGGTTAAATTCCATCTTGAAAATAATCCTCTGGGCAGGCTCATCTAATATTGGCAAGTGAAGGAATATCCATCAAATTCAATAAATTCTATCTTAGTCCTAAAGATGACTTAGCTTTCGAAATCTTGATTTTTTCAATTATGCTTTTTGAATTCTGATTTTCAGTCATGTTATCAGCAGAAATAAGAACCAAGTACAGTTTTGTCTATGTATTTTTCACTCTGAGCTCCTTCTTTCTTTAGAAAAGGGTGTCAAAAGATATTTTCTCTTCACTTCTTATGCCTTTCTCCTTATAGAACACTCATTTACATTTTACACTAAAAGTTTATGGAGAATAAGGTTTTTCTCGTCTAGTGAATGAGTCACTATGGCAACATTCCAGTAAAAGAGTAGTATTTTTACATTCATTATTATTTTAAGTAAGTGAATAAAAGCTACATAATTAAATAGATCAATGCATTTATTTACAATATATTCTTTTCTTTACGATTTGTCAGTAAACCTCACTAAGGTAGATACAGGAAAGTAGCATAGCTTACAAGGTATTTGAAAAGCTTGCTACTCAAATTTGAATTGGTTTATATAGTTCTATTATTTCACAGAATTACTGAATTTTTTTTTTATAGTTTGTTCCATTTTTATTGTATTATTTTGTCATAAATGTGATGACTGTTGTCACTTTCAAAATTAATATGCACTAAAAGCAGGCAGGCCTGTGTGTGAATAATGACATAAGACCATTGCCTTGGGCTTACGAAGGATTTTGTTGCTCGGTTGTCATCTTTGTGTAGGTTATTTTTTTTTGTTTTGTTTTTTTAAAGTAAGTGCATCAGTGTTTCAGGCCTCTGTGCACATATTCGTGTTCATGCAGTGATAACAAATATCATCCATATGAGTAAATGTTTGTGTGATGCACCTAAAAAGACTGACATCACTGGATTTGGCCTTACCCGCTATTGTTAAATAGCTCTCAGAACCACCTGCTTCCTAATTGACCTTGATTAAAATGAAAAGTGTTCCGCAAGCTGTCCCAAGGCTTCATGCTTTCCATCATGAGAAGGATATAAATGTACCTCAGTCGAAAATACTGGCCCCTGGCACACTCAGGAGCAATGACTTGAATTTTTGAAATGATTTTAACAATCTTGATATTACAGGTCATTAAAACTTGCATGACTCCTCATGACCTTAAAAAGCAGCAGCCATCATGTTAACAAAAGTCTTTTTTTTTCTGAATACAGGTAAAATAGAAATATTTCTCTTTTTTATCCTTCTTATTTTAGCACTCTGAACCCTCACTTGCCCTCTGTTCTGAACATAGCTGTATTTCTAACATCCGAGTATTTAAAGCTTTAGTTAGAGAACAGAAATAAACCCCTCCAGTTGGACTATACATAAATTCAGATATTGTAGCTTCTTAGTAAGAATACCAGCAGTACAATATTCATTTCAAATATAAAAAGAACCACCCTTCTTCGGGAAAGGATAGCTTTGAAAAGATCTTAAACTATTGGTCTGTTTTTGTATGTCCCCACAATGATACAAGAGAGTGAAAAATAACGAGTCAAACAGCATGTCTAAAAGGAGGACACCAGCTCATGTGGCACCACGTCCAATGCGGAGAAGGACTGTTGCAGCACGTGCTGAAAGTCAGCAGTTTTCATCAAAAGCACGGGCAGCGCAGATTTAAAAACTGTTCATGCAAGACAGTTTCCTGTCACATTTGTCTATTCTACAGAGTACTTTTCAACTCAAGCATTTCTGCTTATCCTAACATTGCATAGAAAGATGCATCAAATCAACTGTCTACATCCCAGGCAACTAGGAACTGTGTGACTCAGAACATTTTATACTTCATCCGGAGATTCGCAAGAAGTCAAGGAGTTGCCAGACCAGCTGTGTGCACTTTTGACAAAATAGTCTTCCCTTGGGGTCTAACATAGCATGTGTCGTAGTAATATAGATAGGCATTTTTCAAGTGAGCCATGAAGTGCAAATTGATTTTAATTCAGAATGATATCAGTGCCTCCTTAAACTCCTCTTAAATGTGTGCCTTTTAAGCACAATTTCAGAGTAGTTGGTATCAGTAAGAAAATGTTGCATACTCTATGCTTCACAAGGATAAGTAAAAAAAAAAAAGAAGAAGAAGAAAAGCCTCTATATTGTTTCTGCAGAGTCATTTAGATAGTAATCTTCAAGAATTAAAGGCTGCCAGCACCCTCCATCCCATGAGCTGGTGCGGTCCTTGTCCCATTAGCCAGCTGCTCCTCTTGGTAGACAGCAGTTTCCTAAGTTCAGTTTTCCCGGAACTACAAAAAAAAAAAAGCCAACCAAACAAAAAAAGCCCCACATCCACTCATGCCCTAATCCAAATAATAGGTAACTCAGTAGACAGCAGTAGTTAAAATGAGCAAGATGTTATGCTGAATACCATGCATATAAAAGCCCTTATCACTCGTGTTCCATACGGAAACACAGATATGCTGATTGATAAGTATATTGAATGCGAACAGGGCTCTATATGAGGGAGGGAGCACCTTAGATGGAAAACTTGTGCAAAACTGCTTCCTGATTGCTTCAGAGAAACAAGCCTGCTAAAGATGGCTAACAGCAATCAGCGTAACTGATACGCAGGTTAGCTGGGGACAGCTCCCTATCTATGGGGGAAAGAACAGATGCCTCCCAATCTTTTCAGGAGAAGTCTATCTGCAGTACTTCCTCTAGCATTTATAAGGGTGAAGGAAGAAATGATGAGCCAATGTAGTCTGAGATACTTTTATTGTCATGACAAGAATAGAAGGAAAGGTATTCATAGATATGTGTGGAGTCTGTGAAAGTGATTGTGAGCTTCTGTATTCATAACCATCAAGGTCTTCCCCAGCCAATAGGCTGCTTATTTAGAAAAATTCTAGAAAAAGAGGTTTCTCACAGAGAAATACAAAAAGAATCTGCTGTTTCTCTTCCTACCTTGTGGAGCACTTTGTATAAGCGAATGAGAAGATGCTAACATACACATCAAATTATCACCTCTATTTCCCTCCTCGTCTGCTTAATACATAGCACCTCTCATTATGTAAACCACTGGAAAAGGGTTGAATATTTTGAGATGGACTTTTTCATATTCTTATTTCCTTCAGCAACGGGTAGCCTGAATGCTTGATGCCCAGTATGTCATTCATTTGACAGTTTTTCTTCCCAAAAGGGCTGTAGAGGACAGCAGTCTATTCGATGTTCTAGCTTTACAACAGTTTCTTGAATCAGGTCTGAGGCAGTCCCTCATTTTTCCATTTGTTTCGTAAATGCTTGTAATAGCTCATGGAGGAGTATGCTGCAGAATGTTGTGACAGTATTCTGCACGACCTAAGGCAGCCAGGCTTTTGATTTGTGTGAATGACCAATTATTGGTTTCTGTGATGTCTTATTTTAAGACCTTAGGCACGAGGTAAAGCTATAATATTGAATAATTTTCTTTGATGATCTTAGGCCACCTGCAGTCTAGACTGAGAATGAACAAAGGAGAAATCAGGCTTATTATGACATTATTGAGCAACCTTGTCAGGTTTGGTGAGAGTGAAGTTCTTGGCCATATAAATTTAATATTTCAGTATTTGGATAAGAGGTAATGAATTTCTTCAGTCACTGAAGATTGCCTTTATTCTGATTCAAGACTGTTCTCTGTTTGTATAGTTTCCTAATTACTGTATTGAGCTTAAGTTTGAAAATTGCCAAAAAGGAAAATCTACCATTTTTGTACACAGACTGTTCTGTTGTCAAACTCACTTTGCTTTTAGGAAAACTCCTATTTAGACTAAAGATTTTTTTTTTTTTTCCCAAGAAAATTGTTTGTATTTTAGCTATTGTTAGTCAACACAAAGTAATTAATAGCATATATACAGAGATATAGTTACAATGAGAAATATTATCAGCTTGTCATTTCATATAGTCTGTGCTCATCAGCCGAAAAGACATTCATAATCACACATGATGCTTTTTGTACTGTGGATTTAGGAAAACATACCAATAGAATCGGTTGAAAATGCATCACTTTAGCAAGGACCTGCTGAGCCTTTCAATTCTTATAGGATTGCAGATACAGGCGATATTTTAAGGGAATGAATATGAATCAAGTGTTTATTTTTACTCTAATAGAGGAAGTCTAATTTATTTCTGATTAAATTATGCCTGATTGAATCAATGAGAACAATCTGATATGATTGGCCCAGAACATTTCAAAGATACTGTGTTATGATGCAAGGTTTTATTTTCATAGATTCAATATGTTCCAGTAGGCTAGAGGTCTTATTTGTAAAGAGTTTTATGAAAATAAAAAAGATGCAGGGGGCAATATATGGTTTGTTGCAGAGAATGCTTTTTATCTTATTTTAAGGCTTTACAAAGAAAAAGAATAATTTGACAGGACATACTGTTTTCGTGACATAATATAATTGCATAACAATCACAGAACAGGAAGAACTAATTAGATTACCAGAGTAAGTATCATCAGAAGTGGGAAAGTTGTCAACTCTTGTAACATATTGAGAATAACATGGAAAAGTCTGAAAAAAAAGTTAAATAGAAGCATGAACTGGGATTTCCCCTCTCACAGTTATTCTACAGTCAGTTATAGATTAATAATATTAACAAATAATTATCATTAGAGAAATAATATTTGAGAACCTGTAGCTGGACAATAAAATCATTTGATTCTGTAAAACTGATTAATAAATCAGATTTTTTTTCACTATTTGGTAGGTTAAATATTTATTGTATAATTATACCTTTGAGTTAGTTATTGAAAATTTAGAGTCTTGCTATTTTATATGTAGATGTTAAATCACAACTGCATTTTTTATGTCATTCAGTCTTCTTTTCATATTTACATGAGATCAGTTGCATGTACATGAATAATTTAATTGACACCTTAGAACAGAAAAGTATTTGGAGGAGTAGGAGGCAAGGGGAAAAAAAAAAAGGAGAGAGAAAAGTTAATTAAATACCTGCCAGGCATTGTTTTTAACTCCTGTTCTAGCTGCCAAATAGGTAATTGTTACTTTTGTTAATTCTGAAAATGTTTTTTGGAAACAGGCTTTAAATGTCCTAACACCTAAAGTTCCTTGAAGAGCAAGCTCGGCACTAGCACGGGTTGAACGGATCTCTTCCACGGAGCAGGGCACGGGCCTGAGCCCTCCACGCCGCGTGTAGCACAGACCCCCTTGCACAGACCCCATCGCTCCATAGCTTTCCTGTGTCAGGCAAGGGAAGATGTGGAGAGCGCTGGGAAGCATGCAGCATAAATTCCAGCTGGTTGAAAATGTGCTAAAGTATTTCTGTGACTTTTTTTTTTTTTAATTTTCAAAATAAGTATTGAAATAAAGGGAAAAGAGCATGTGAAAGTGTGAGGAGAAAGAGACAGTGGAGCCAGGAAGATGACAGGCTGTGTTCTTTCAATGTGTTTAATGTTTAATGCAAGTGTCTCAAAAAGCAAGAATTTTTTAGTTCCCTTCACGTTATCTTCTCTCCTAATATGCCTGTCACTCTGATGTGAGCTAATAGCAGGGTACCATTTATTTAGGAGCATGTGCATACCATAACCATCATTGTGTTATGTGTGTATATCTATATGTGAAGAAGGGCAATTTACAAAGCTTGCAGTGTAAAAAAGAAAAGGCTAATGAAGTGATACCTCTGCTTACAGTTATATCCTAGAAGCAATTACCTCACGATTGCAGTAAAAACATGGGAACTGAACCCAGAGTATGGCCTAGTGCCAGGGTGTTACTTCCCCACCACCAGCACCACCCTTGAGATGTCCTCTGTAGAACGCTTGGAAGCTTCACTACCATTGACGCACCATAACAATACAAAGACATGAAGGGAGGTAAAGGGAAAACAAAAGAAAAACAAACAATCAAACAAAAGAGAATATAAAAAAATAACAAGCTAATAAAATTCTGTAAAACAAAGGGCATTTATAAAGTATGGTGTCGCAGGAAAGGAAAAGAGAATGAAAATGTAAGACAAGACAGTATGTGGAAAGGAATCTTTAAACAACAAAAATAAACATAAAATTTTAGGGCTTGATTTATCACTTCTGAAGTGGTGTGCCAGCCACAAAAAGAGCTGAGTAAAAGGAGAAACAGCATCATTATTCAAGGAGACAGTAACTGGAAAGCTTTCAAGCAGCATAAATTGGATGGGAATAGCACAGGACTACACTAAGATTATTGATGAAGGATTTTATGTCACTAACTTCCTGATCAATGATAATATTACAGCTTTGTATACCTCTGCGATGGGTTTTGGAGGATATTTTTCGAGAAATACATGTTACCTATAATTAATGTGAACTTTGGAAGTTGTGACAATAACTTCAAGAATTACTTTTTTCTTTTTTAAGTGTTTATTTATCTAAGAAATGGCATCTGTCATGTTTTCTTAGGTTTAAGCAGTAATGTCATGTTTACTATCAGCTTTCTCTCCCAGGCATATATTGTCTGCCCTAGTCGCCTTGCAAATTTGCATTACCCAACTCTGATTCTTTGTCCCTTACTCAATGTAATTGCGACTCAGTAGTGTAGTAACCTTATCCTACCTTGTATACACAACTCAGCAAAACTTATGAGTAAGTTTTTCACTTCCTTATGGCTCAAGAAAGGAGAACCCAATCTAAGAAGTTAAATAAAGAGCCAAAAGAGGCTCCCATCACTTTCATTTTTAAGTATTCCACTATATGGCCCACCTCTGATTTTCTGTGCACTAAGCAAATGTAGAGTTAGAAAGGGAAAATCACACAAAGCTATGAGCCATAGTGCTGGTATGAGCAGTGGTAAGCTATGAGTCCTTGAAAATGCAAGTTAACTGGAGAACTTGATATCTCAGATTGGATCAGTGAATGAACAGAGGAATCTCTCTGAGCTTAACTGTGACACAACTGTGTGAAAACTAAAATTGCTTAGCAATTGATTGCAATGGGACTTCTTGACAATTAAGACTTTTCAGTGTGAATAAAAGTGACAGATGTCTGGACTGAAAGAGTGTTTCAATGCAAATCTCAAATGTCAATTTTAAAGGGCTCTCAGTAACACTAACCTTTCATCAGATCTAATACACAGAAGTAGAGAGATCTGTAATAATAGCACTAATTCTGGAATTGTTACATTATGTAAAGTTATATTAGGTAACTTGTGTGCTTCTGGCAGAAGTTTTGTAACACACAAATATGTTGAAACTATAGCAGTTGCCTCTGTCTAGTCATGTCAGGTCACTGTGAGACCTGCTCTGCTATTCCAGAGAGCGCTTTTCCTCTTTAGAAAGTGGTTTATCTGGTCAGTGTGCTCTGTATTCTTCATGACAAGCAATCTTTTTTTTTTTTTTTTTTTTTTGGTGCATTGATTCTGGTAGTGTGATTAGTGAAAGCATTATATTGCAGTACCATTAAAATAATTCTATTTTCTGATTCTGCTTATAGAGTTAATAGCCGATTTTTATTCTGTGCAATAAAAAAAGTTATTTGAAGGACCACAACTCGCCAAATGACTTACAGAGATAATGAGGACAGGATAACTGCTCAAAATGAAATAAATGTCACAATAAATGAATAATACAGAATGATCAAATATTTAGGCAATCAATGATCTTATAAATTGCTAGTATGAGTTCTCATGTATGCTTGCTAGTCTGGCTGAACAAACAGTTATTAACCAACTTGGTAATAGTGTAATACAGTGTCAGCAGAATAAATGATTTTTGTAATATGAAGCTTACATCTTATTAATCACAGGAATAAAGCATTTCTCTATTTTATTTTGGGTTGGAGCAGAGAGAGGGACTCAAAAATCAACGTGTCATTAAAACTAGGTTCGATTCAGTGGATAGGAAAGGGCTTGGAAATTTACCACAATGAGGGAAATATCCAATTCAAAGGTTATGGTCCTGATTTTTATTTTGATGTAAATAACTCTAATAACCAGCTCAGGTCACCCTCAGCAACGGATAAATTGTGGATTTACAGAAGGGTAAAAATAACTGTGACATGAATTCTCTCTCTCATTTATTGGGATTTGTTTTTCAACTTTTACATCACTGAGCACTTGATAAAAAGTTAGCAAGAAGTCTTGGAAAGTATCTTTAATGCAGAGATACTGATTGAGACATGCAAAATACAGTGCAGAAATATAAACTCTGGTCACACAGTGGTATAACCACATCCCTATGTTTTTATTAATGCTACTGAGTCCAGCTAATGCAGCTGCACAGGTTGCAGATAGCTTTGAACTATGCCATCGAATACATGCTAGGTTGGATATTTTTATTCTGGTACCACGTTGTGCACTGCAGATGCGCCCTGTGTGGTGGCTCTTCTGCTGCTCCTTATTGCAATGCATTCTCTGTGGTGCTGTACATTCGGTCTATTTGAAAGGTTGTTAGTCTGAGCAATGACTACCAATAAGTTTGCTTACATGTAGAAGCACATTTTCCCTTGTTCTTTATATCCTATTTCAACCTAACTTCTGGATGCAGGTTAGCCTGGCTTTCATTTCAGTCCAGCCTCACAAAATGGCATTCAGCTATGTTGAATGAGATTGCACATTTGCAATAGGTGCTCTCCAAGTTTATTTGCAGGGGATCATGAGATGGAGACCTGCTTTGGACAGATCATAAGGAAAGGCTATATGATACACTTTTTTTTCATATGTTAAGAGGTGATGGGGTCATCTTTGGGTTTTCACGTGCCAGGCATGACCGAAGAAAGAAGCACACTGCTCTCCGGCACGGCGCATATATGAGATGCTGCTGCTGTGAATGAAGAGCAAAATATGTTCCACAGACTACAGTTCTGATGATTGAGCTGGACAGCACTGGGTAGATCTGTGACACTTGCAATATATACCTATATTCAGACACAGACACAGACACAGAAAAATGGAACATGGCTGACTAGATTTCCCTTGGAGGGCCTCTAGACTATGGAATCTATATCCAGTTCATATTAGAAAAAAAGCACAGATTTGTTAATCCTTAAGGTATGCTAATATTTATTTTGTCTTCTGACTTTCTATTTGAATTTTGAGAAAGTAAGATGGAGAGCTTTTAGATGGTGTAGTGCCATTAATTTCTCTTTCTTCAGAGACTGGTATTGCTACAGTACTGTTTTAAAATGTAGGATTTTATTTTATTCTGTAACTTCAAGAATTAAACTGGAAACATCTTTTTCTTTTTTTTCTCTTGAATCCTAGAAAAATTATGTTCTTCAATTGTTGCATGTGACTTTATGAATCTAGTTTACATTCCCTATCTAAACTAGATTCATATACATAGTTAAGCTGTGTGAATGTTATTTTAGAAAAGTACATAACATTTTGAGGTAGAAATTGAACGGATCCACTGTCATCTGAGAATTTGGTTGCAGTTAGGAACATAGTAGAGTAGGAATCACATGTGAGGAGTTTTGATTGAGTGTTGATTGTTATTTCAATCAAGATCATCTTCTTTCACAGTCACAATAAAATTACTTTGACAAAAGGCTGACACTAGAGTGTTAGGAGCCTAGTGTTTGCAGGCCTTCCTGTAATATTTTTAGGCTGGTCTTTGACACTGTAGATATGTGTAAATACTTTAATTTAATTGTGCCTGAGTTTCAGTATGGAGCTTTGCATGTGGAAAGGAGTAACAACATGATATTTTGGCAATAAATGGCAATAAATGCTAAATGCCTCGAATGCATCACACTAAAAAGTTGGTGTGCTATCAGATGATTTTTATTATACGATTAACACTAGCAAAACGTTCAGACAACAGAAGGGCAAATTTTCATATTAATGTGCAATGGTTTCTAATAAAATTTTTAGCTATGCGCTGATAAAAGGTAATGTCTTTAAGAGGGCCAGCAGCCATGCTGCAGAAGAAAAGCAGTTTGGCTGCTGCACACTTCAGCAAATAACCTCTCCCCCTATTCTACTCAGGAATTTCATTCACATATTCTACTCTCATACTGCCCCAAGGAAGACAAGATGGCTGAAACATTGGCAGATTCCTGCACCTGGAATGACAATAAAATACTCTTTTATTACCTGAAAGCTGTGAGTTGAATGTGAGGCAAGGGGAAGGCAGAAAGGTTGCCTGCTGCTAAGTTCACTGGCTAGCCATCTCTTTTATATTAGTCAAGTAATAAGACATGATAGGGCGTGCATTTTTGAGCTTGAGGGGGATTCAGATACTGAGAAGTGATGGCAAAGAGAAATAACATCAACAAATGAAATAACGAGCCAGCAGCATAGTGGTGCACACAGGCACATCCTGTTATATGTAGATGCATTGCAATGCAGCTGTAATACAGGAAAGAGAAGGGAGATTCTGATTTTTTTCACATTGTACATGGTTTATACCTACATTTGCCAGTGTTAGATATACTGCCACCGGTCAATCTTAAAGCAGAAAGGTTTGCTGAAATTTGAAGTGTGCATGTGTTGTCAGTCACTTGCTGAAGTGGGGGTGGTGGAGTTGTGTGGAGGGGAAGTCAGTGACGAGTTTGGAGCTGAATGTGGACCTACAGCAGTAAGATGCAAGAGCCCAGGGAAATCCCCACTCAGTTCAGCTCCTCCAGCCAAGCCAAGGCTTCCTTCCTGTCCTCATGTCCCCTTCCACATGCTCTGTAACCTTGAGAGATGAATACAGCTGTTACAGCTCAGCTAATTTGTTCTTCTGTGTCAGTAAATTAATGCTTTCCAATCTGCCCTGGCACCAGAACTGAATGTCCATGTCTCTCAGGCACTTTGCCTTTACACATAGGTAATGCTTTTCAGCCAGCGTCAGGACGAAGAAGTCACTGTCCCCGTGCTGAGTTAAGTCATGGGCTCAGTGAACTGCAGTGACTACAGACAAGGTCAAACAGCAAGTCAGGATGCAAAGGCAGAAGCAGACGGTGTGTTATTCAGCTGTATGCATTGCAGGGGAATAGGCAAGTCTCGAGAGGGGACACAGATGTGGTTCCTCAGTATTGTGCCTATCAGTCTCTGCATTAGGGGAAGAGCGAAGCAGAAACCAAATGCCCTATTTATTATCCTACATATTTGCTTTTAGAAGAGGGAGCCTCTTTTGAAAGTCTCACAGATGTACCTTGCTAGCACATGCCTATGCAGCCCTTCCAGTAAAAGCAAGGAATTGCAAGCCGCAGTGTGGTTCTAATAGGGTTAACTTCAATGGTATGAGGCTCTTCAATAATAAAGTACAATAATTTGAGATTATACTGACACTGCACACTGGTATGCATATGCTCATTTATTTAAGGGAAGATTTAAAATGCTGCCTCCTGTGTTTTAATAATACAGCCTTACCCATGCAATTACTCTGAAAAGCTATGAAAGATACGTTGTTCATTTCAGGGTATTTTCTACTAACTGTTTCCTACAGAGTAGCTCATGCAATAACCAAATAAGTCACTTATTTTTAGCAATGCTTCACTATTTGAACTGTTCCTCATTCTCTTTCTTTGTAGTTTAGCTGCCTTGTAGGATTTGTGTGCTAGAATTAAATGGTGTTGCCTCAGTATTACACTCTATAGAGACCTGTGTCATTTTCCATTATTAGTAGTTAGGAGCTGATGTAGCAAGTTGCATTTAGCCTTTGTTTTCTGAGACAGCTAAAAATAAAAATGTTTCATAATATTTTATTATTTACCATTTTAGTACCTAAGGGGTTATGAAGCACTTTGTTTTTAGCTTTGTTTTTAACTCAGGTGGGCACTTTTGCAGGAGCTGATATTGTTAAAAAAGTATTAATCTCACAATTGCAGTATCAACAATTATAACTAATAATCACAAATTTTCTTTTTTCTTCCTTATTTTTTTAAAAAAAAACAAAGCAATGGTAACTTTATAAAAGTAATATCAAAAGTTTGGGAAATAAAATCACAAAGATGGTACAGAAAAAGGCAATAACAAATAAGCCACCCTTAACTCCATCAATACATTTTTCAAGCAGAGTGCAAGCTGTATGCCTAGCACTGTGCCCATGTCTGTCCTGTCAATCACCAACCTCCTTTTATTAGTCTTAGATAGAAGATAAACAACAAGACTGACAGCTTTGTGTCCTTTGGCATTTTTGTGTCGCCATCACAGAGTAAGAGGGTATTATGTCATCACTCAAGTCTGTCAGGTTTAGTTTAGTCTGCTGTTTGTCTTAACGATTGTTTTCCTCATTTTTTCCTCTAAGTTGATACAAATACCCAGTATAGACTGTATATTGTTGATGTTACCAGAATCCATTTTTCAGTCTGAGAGATGTCTTTGACTTCAACCATGGAAATGTCACCCTTTTTACCTCTACACCAAAATAGAAATTAATCTGGTTTTCTTCTGCACTTGACCAGTTCTGGTCTATAGAGAACTTTTATACCAAGTTGATTCTGAACATTATTCATACCTCATCTACATTAATATTACAAGTAATTGAAACTTTGAAATGCTTAATAAAAGCTCTGTTAAGTTCATTAGATACACCTCTCTTGTGAATACTGTATAGATTTTGGCACTGTGCACTGATTTTTAGCTCAATGGCAACCATAGTTTCATCATGCATTACATGAAGTATTGAGAGAATCTTACCTAGTGTTTGACTTCTTTTTAAAAAGAGGCCAGTGGAAGAGTGATTGGGGAGTCAAAATTTGACTCTTTGACTTTTTAAGACATTATTGATTAAAGAAAACTACATTATTGCTTAAAGAAAACTACAAATAATTCCTAGCAGAGAAGCAAAACACCGGCTCCACAAAAAAACGGCGCTGGTACCTGTAGACAATAGAAGCCTCCAATTACACTCTCAATCTCTTAGAGAAACATCTGGCAAGAAGCAGCCTGAATGGAGACATTTATTCCTTGGGATGCAGGTCTGGCCTTCCCTACACAGTTTCCTGGTCTAGCTAACCCAGTTTCCTGGTCTAGCTAACCAAATAGAGCAGTTACTACTAATGGGAAGGGCAGGAGAGGCATAGTTTTGTTGTTGTTATTGTTTTAATCGCTACAATCGCTGATATGAGCCTAGTAATACCTTTAGTATTCTACTTTCTCAAAGAAGAACATTTTAGTAAACCTCCTTGATGGACTTTTCCCAGTATTTCACTAGCTGAAGCTATTTCCCTTAAAATATTCACAACAGAAAGAAGAAAAATATTTATTTGGTGAGCTAGTGGATGAGGGAACACAGAGCAGAATATAGTTGAAAACTTTGCTTCAATAAATATGCATTTTTATGTGTATGTATATTTATGTACTTATAAAAAGTTTTAAAGGAAATTCTGGGGTGTCCTACTTCTAAGCAGGGCGCTCTAGCCAGAGGGCTGGGGTTACAGTGAATCTGCAGGCCTCAAGAATCGCATTTTGCCTGCACCTCATGCACAAGACACCATCTAGCATGTAGCTGTGAGGATGCGTGCTGGCTACATTGGGCTTAGGGGTAAAATGGCAGGAGGAGCCTCTTGCTTGTGAGTCACCCTAGTGCAAAGGTGCCCCTGTGAGACCTGAGCTCTGGTGAGGCACCAGAGCTCACAGAATTGCCTGTGTGCGTTGGTAGCATCCAAGAGAGCTCAGCCTGTGAAGGATTTCTGTTCCTTAGGCACAAGGGTTCACGGTTTTGATGTTTGCTACGGTTATATGGCATAAGTTCAGGCACAGCTAAAACTGGGTACTATTCCTTAATTAATTGACAAAAATATGAGAGAGCAAATAACAGTGCAGAGTGCTGTTGAGCTTCCTCCACATTGTTTTAGTGGCTTTTTGACATGTCTCTCTTAGCTGACAAATTTATTCCAATAGAGATCACCTTAAAAGATGACACTTGATATACATTATCTGATTTGTTCCATAAAGGGGGAGATCAGAGTAGAGACTTTGATTTCATTTTCACAGGGAACAATATATCTTTAATTTTAAAATGGATGATCAGAGACTACATTCACAGAATAATTCAGGATGTTGCTTTGGCTACAAGGGCTCATGCTGCAGAGCAGTGTAATCATCATTCCCATCCTACTTTGCCTGTCGCAGGCAGTAATGTTTCATCTAGCCTCATCTGTAGCTGTCTGCCTTAGATCTAGACAGACACGCTGGGCTCAAATCTTCAGGTAATACCACAGTTTTACCTTCCCCCTGCCCTCCCCCTTTCTCTGAAAATAAGCGGTCTCCGAGGAACTTTACCCTCTAGAACACGAGTGAGGGACACAAGGCCTGCTTGCCCCTTTTTGATTTTAATCCACTTAATATTCTGTATCTGCTAGTAGAAACTGGAAGGCTGAATTGCTTATGAGGATTTCACATTTTCTTTCTCTCCTGAAGATCACCCTGTTTGCAGACTCTGCTAACTATTGGTGTAAAGCTCATGATCTGGATTTTACTGCATGAGCTTCCCTATGGTCTCCTAAAGAACATTACAGTACCTTTAAGCTATTAAGCCATTTAGGTGTGATTACCTTCCTCCTCCTCACTGTAAAGTGAAATATGTCCATATGCTTAAATTGGTAAATTGATAGGATTCTTTTTCTTTTTTTTTCTTCTATTTTTTGTGCCAGAATTGTTTTTTTTTTCTTTTTTTTTTGAGAGAGAGATTTTTGTTTTGTTTTTTACTTGTCACTGTGCAGAGATCTTCAGGATTCAGTTTAAGAAAATTAAATCCACAAAGGTTCAAATGTGTGAAGCACTTGAGAAAATGCTAGATTTAAATATTTTTCTGCAGAATTATTTTATTTTCATTTTATTCAGTGTTTTTAATTGAAGGTTTATAAGTATTGTCTGATTTGATTTCTTTTTCCCCTCTGCTTTCAAAATGGACCTCTTGAAAAGAAAGTAATCCAGTATGATTCTTATCTACCAAGTACAGAGAGTTCAAAAACATAATCAGTAAGTCAGCATTTGCAGGTATTTCATGAGTGCACCTTTAATAACTGGATTATAGAACTCATTTTTTGCCTACAAGGGATTTTCTTAAAAAGAGTTTTTTGGCTCCAGCTCAATCCAGATAACACCGTGTGATTGCTGGTCAGGGGATGAAATGCTTTAAATATCTAGCTTATAGTAACATGCTTTCTCACTGAAATTAACCCTGGCTACAGAGGTGCTTTGCTGGGTTCTTCAGTAACCCTGAAGATGTAAGTTGTCAGAGCTTCCAAAAATATCTCTGTCACTCATTTCTGACATTGATGCTGTAATTCCAGTTGGTGCGGATGCTGTTTGCTTGGAGGACTTCAGCTTGTGGCATCCTACTAGTAACAAAAGCAGCTGCAAACAGATCACAGCAACATCGAACACTATTTTGGAGCATGTGAGAACTCATACATACTTAATGAGAACATCTGGCAGCCTCCTTTCCCTCCAGCTCCTCCCTTTCTGTTGTGCTAAATGGAAACATTTTCAGTGATTTAATCAAACATGTTTAAATCCTTTAGTGCGTTGGGAAAAGACATATTCATGGGAGGATCTACTCAGTGCAACAATCATTTCCATGGGAGATGATGTTAGTCTCTAATTTCAACATTTTAATAATATCAGAAGATATTTTAATAATATTAATGTCCGTATGGACTAATAGTCTTTTAACAATTGTATCTGGCACGGTTCATACCAGTACTCTAGACATTAGCTGCAAATACCAAGTAATTATAAGAAAACCGTTTAAATTCTAAAAAAGAAAGAACTTACTCTTGAGAACTTATTAATTTTCTAATGTTTTAGATCTTTTCTTATGCTTAAGTTGAATTTTTTGTTATTTCAATTTGTGCCAGTTGGCTTTTGTTGTTTCACTGAGTACCAAAGAGAAGAGTCAAGCTCCATCTTCTTTACCCCCTCTCACCTGGAATGCATGTGGGGAAGATTCCCCCAGGCCTTCCCTTCTCCAGGCAAAACAGTCACAGCTCTGTAAGCCTCTTCCTGCAGGAATGTTGCTTAAATCCCTTAATCATCTGTGGCCTTGCACTGAACTCGCTCTAGTATGTCCATGTCTTTGTGTTGGGGAACCCAGCTCTGGACCCAGCACTTCAGGTGTGGCCTCATAGGTGCTGATTAGAGAAAACAAAATCTCTAAAGCTGCTGATGACACTGTTCCTAGTACAACCTGAGTTGCCAATAAGTAAATTAAATTTCTAAATAAAAAATATGAAATTTGCAATAGATATATTTGTTATGTTTTTCTTTTCTGTAGTTTTGTTCCAGAAAAGATTGAGTGCACCTGAGAGTTTATACTTGGAATCTAAAATAAAGAAGTGCATTAGTTTTTATGTATTCTTTCCTCTAAAGAATTAATGAACACAGTTTCTGATGTACACTTCATATTCAATCAGTTTAGCCCATTCTCAGTCTCTAACTTCTTTCAGTAGCTTCATTCCCATGTTGAAATTATGTGTCACATAGAGGAATTAAAATTATTTACTGTAGAAAATGGAGAAAATGTTATGAAGGGGGGTACCAGCAGGCTTCTTGATGAATTTCAGAATAATGGGTAGAGGAGGAAGAAAGTAGATGTAGGAAAAAGTGGAGTCAAAGGAAACTTATTCCAATGATAGATGAAACCCAGGTCTATATTCAGTTAGGAAAGATTCCAAATAAAACAATGAAAGGGAGATTAAGAGAAATAAGGAGTCTGGAAAGGATGGTATCACTGAAGCATGAAAAATATTGAGCACAGGAAGACGACAGGATCTTGATTATGCTATAGGTTGCTATCAGTGAAATAAATGAGAGGTAGTATTTAGTTGAGTAGGTTTTGTTGAAGAGTTTTACAACACTGATTAAGGAAGGACAAGAATGCATGAAACTTGGCCAGCAGAGTTTACAAGAAAAAGAAAAAAAAAGGAGAGGCAAAAAAACACAGATTGCTAGCAGAAGAGGATTTAATTTCTGAATTTTTTAAAGAACAACTGCACTTTCCAGAAATTGCATAAAATGGGAAAGGAGGTTCACATATATAGAGCACAGGTTTATTTGTATAAATACTTTTTAAACCTTAGGTCTAAATTTTTTTGACTGGCAAAGAGGATGAAGCAGTTAAATGCTACAGAAAAGGAGTTAAGTGAATCACTTCTGCAGCAAAGAGAAGTAGAAATAAGGAGGAATCAAGGACAATGCAGAACTAAAAACTTTTATAAGATAAAGACCAAAAACATTCATGTATCCAGTGTTGCAGATTGTTAATCTATCACTCTCTATTATATCTGATGCTGCGAACATATTATCCTCTAAATGTGCAATTAATGTCCTTTGACGGACACTTTCTCGACAAGCCTATAAAACTGTACAGTTACAGTCCCTGCCCTTAAGGCCAGTTGCCTCTTTTGCTTGTGCCATGTCACAACCAGCTTGTAAGGCAGAAATTGAAAATCACTTTTGATTCATTATGTGCAATTCAATAGTACTGCAAATACAGAAATCACTCTTCAACAATTGTTCTTGAATTGTTTGAATACTGCTTCTGCAGCTTTTAAATGATTACAATCCATTAAAAAGGTACAAAAAGCAGCCAGCATTGGAACAACTTCTTGCAATTTGTTTGTAAATATTCAATGCTTCTATTCATTTGACAATCATAGTATACAAATCTGTCTTTCGAAAATAATAAATTGAAGACAGGTTAGGTCTTGAGGCTCCTTAGTAAGCCTTCAAACTAAAACAGGTAATAAAAGTGCAATAAAAGCACAAATGTTATTATTTATTTGTTGCAAATATGAAGGACAAGTACATGCTGTTACTGGGTAGCTTTAAGTGGTTTTAATACACCTACTTTTTGAATTATCTTCCACCTTTTACCTACTAGTATGATTTGAATGGCAGAAACAAGCAGAGGAATGTTTTCACAACTCTTTTTAAAAATGCCTGCAATCAGTTTTTAAATTAAAAAAAATAGGATTCATCCAGCTTTCAGGTATTTCTTCTGTTATTCCAAATGTTTTTCAGTAGAATTTGGTGAATATGTCTGGTCACTACTTTGGACTCCAAATACTGCTATGCTCATGAAGTCACCATGCCTTTCAAAGATAGTGGCACAAGAAGCATATTTACAAAATGTAGATTTATCTGTTTTAGCCTAGAAAAGATTTTTTTATCTCTCTCTCATTTTGTAATTGACTATAGAACAGAGAGACAACCTCTTTTGAGATCAGTTCTAGTTGGAAGCCTCCCTGGGGGAAGATAATCTCTTAGAAAATGTGGTGTTTCTTTCTTTTACTTTTTTCATTCTTTCTTGACTGGTCACATTCATGATTTTTGTGATATGCAGGTTCTGCAAAAAAATAAAATAAAAGAATCTAGAATGACAAAATTAGAGAACTGTTCTTGCTGGAAGGAAGCTCTGGAGGTCACCTAGTCCAACCTTCTTCTCAAAGTACATCTACTTAGAGCAAGTTGCTCAGAAAATTAGCTGTGTAGAACGTTGCACTGTCAGGCTTTTCCTTTGAATTTGGATTAAGATCCCGCTTGGCCACACTAAATATTGAAGATCCTTAAATTAGCAGTTAGAAGTTCATAGAATTGCAGTTAGTGAGGTGGGAAGGGACCTCTTGAGATCTAAACCTACTTTCAGATCCTGCTCAGCATTGGGTCAGTTAAAGCAGGTCCAGTCAGATTTTGAGTACTTACTTGCTTGGAGAGTCCACAGCCTCTTGGGCAACTTGTTCCAGTGTCTGACCACCCTCATGATATACTAAAAAAGTTGGGGTTTTTTTTGTGTGTGTGTGTTTGTTTTTTTTTTTTAGCTTAAATTGTACATCTTATATTTCGATTTATACTGATTAGTTCCCCCTGTTTCATTGAGTACCATAGTGAAGCATTTATCTAAGTCTTCTTTACTCGCTTCCATCAGGTACTTATACTTGTAGATAACATTCCCCCGAGCCTTCTCTTCTCCAGGCTAATCAATTGCAGCTTGCTTAGCTTCTCCTTATATGAAAGATGTTACAAATCTGTAACCATCTATTTCCATCACCATTATTTCACCCTAATGTTTCTTTCACAATATACCAACATCTGGTAAACTAAGACAAATCCTTGCAAAGGATGAAGAACCTGCATACTTATGTTTCATAGGGAAATTGCCTGCTGCTGGGCTTTATGAGAAGCATCATAAAACTTTAAAGGGCTCTGTCATAAAAGCTGTATTAAAACCACCAAAGAGCTTTCTGCAATTCCTCACTGGAATTGTGCTCAGATCTCTCCTGATACTTTGGCCCATATTTCAACTCCCTCAATAGTGAGATCTGTGATTAGTCACTAACAGCAATAATATGCTCAGTATTGACATAGATGTTAGTGTTTGACTCCACATTGATACTAGAATCATTTGGTAGATTTATTCCCAATACAATCATCAATCATTGATTTGTTTGCTTGTTTTTGTTCGGGATCTGTAGCATTTTCAAGGCAGTGACCTGTTCTTAACTGGCCTCTGGAGGAAGCTACCTCGCTCCACTGACTGCGGCAGGAGTTTCAGGAGGTTGTCTTCTTACTATCAGCGTAGTTAGGAAGAATGAATATTCTTACTGCAGGTCTAGCCAGAGCAGCCATCTGCTTCAGGAAGGTCAGTGTTAATTTATATATCTACATGAATGATCAAAGCAAGAAGTGCAGAAAAATATCAGGCCACATTATAGCTGTTCTCACAGCTATATCATTAGGGAGTGAGAAAGTGTCTCCAAATTCTGAATGTATTGTGAATGTATTTGAGCAAGCCTATACATATTTTTATAAATTTGACTTTGACTTTTAGAGAAGTTTGAAGCAATACTATAATATGATTCAACCATGAGTATTGCTTATTCATATGACTAAAAACTTGTTTTCAGTAGAATGGTATCATTTAGTTTGCATATTAGTCAGTGAGTGGGCAAAACTAATTTCAAAATATACAAGGTTAGAGAAAGACAGTTATGATTCAGTTCTGCAGCTTCCTTAAGTCATGATTTGCTGCAGATATACATAGAAAACATGTACTTGGGCAAACTTGAAGGGAAATTGGATTTTCCAGCTATGCTAAGTGTGTAAAATTTGGCAGTTTTCTATGTTGCCTACCCTGTAGGATTCCTTGCACCTAAAGCTTACTAGAGCCAATGCATGAGGGTCACCAGCAGTGACTGTAAAAGGGCAGTCTTATAAAGAAGAAAATGTGAGTATACCATAACTGATGTTCTTTAAAATAAGTAGTTTGTCTTGGTAGAGCTCTGTGCTATTTGGCTAGACAGTTTTCAATACTTAAAACAAGCTTAACTCTACTTTGGTCAGCAATCATTTAAACATTGTTGACATAATGACTAATATCAACATCAGCAGCGTGAGGAGAAATTGCCTGATCCGGTCTTCACAGAAGAACAAACTTAGAAATCTGTTTACCTTTGTTTTAGTTTGCAAGAGGATTAGTATTTATTTACCCCTTGTACTTCAATTGCAGTTTGTCATCATCTAAAACTTCTCACTTAAAAAGAATTGCTATTTAGCCAGAAATATACTGTCTTTGCCATTATCCTGCAAAATTACAGAAAAATAAATTATTTTTCTAACTCATATTGGTATCATCTTAGATAGATGTGGACTGTTACCAAAAGTCTGCATTATATTATTTTTACTTTCATAGTACTATTTGTGTGATAAGTAATTCTATCAGTAGACCTTCAGAAATTGCCTCCCTGCCTATCTGTAATTTTTTTTTACTTTTGCTGTAGTTACTAATATAAGTTCAACCCAGAATAGGATTCACCTTTTTGTAGCAATGCTGTATTTGAACATATAGTTAAATTATTTCCTCTGTAATCCTCCATCTTGTTTCCTACACTACTGCTTCAAAATATTGTCTCCAACTTGGTATACAAGATCATCATCTCTACCCATTACATTTATCTATTGAATCTCATTTATTTTAATTCTGACCATCACTAACCTTGTCTGACCATTCTGCAATTTTAATTTTTGCAGCTGCATGTTTTCAAATTATGATTTTTAAAGATTTTCTGGGCTGTTGTGCTCTGGCTCATGTCCAGTTGCATTAGTATAATAGGAAATCTTGTAATTCCCCATTGCAGAAGGAACAAGATGAGCCACGCTTGCAAGACAGTGTTTCATCCTGACTAATGTGATTCTTGTTTTATTTTTAGAGGCAGAGTTAAACATTATTGGAATATGATAAACCAATAAAACATCTTCATAATTCAAACTTCACATATTTGGGAAGAACTTGAAGCTTATGTTTCTCATTTGAAAGTAGGGCAGTCCTCAGGCCTTCTAAGACAATATATGCTGACCTCATGACATGGAAAGACGAGACATAAGGATAATGTCTCTTTAATATCAGAATAGACGATAAAAATATAAGCACCTTAGGAGGCAAGCTCATCATCTTTTTTTTTTCTTTTTTTTTTTTTTTTTGGTCGTCTTTTACCTTGAATGCCCTAAAATGAAGAAACTGGGGAGGGGCAAGGGGGAAGAAGGTTTTGGGAGGCAATGTGGCTCAGTGCAGAAACTCTGGCAGGCCAGAAAGCGCTACTCAGCTTGTTCCATTTATGAAGGGCATATAATCATCCTGGCCCTTTATTTTCAGTTGGAAACAGTTGGCAAAACTATAATTTGCAGATGTTTTCAAGATTGTAAGTCACCTTAAACAGTTCTCATTCTATTGAGAGGAAATTAAGAACTGTTTCACTCTAGGAATTACCTTACCTTTTGGACTGTCCTCATAAGCATCTAAATACAGCCTATGCTGGACAACAGATGAGGTTGTACTGATAGGTTTTAGGGCCGCAGTTCTTTCACCTTCTCAGGAGCGTAAGCAAGCACAGGCAAGACGCTTCTGTTAGCAAAACTGTCAGTACCTCTTCTAATAAAGGGACTTTGCTGTGCTCCTTGACATATCCATTATCCAACATGCAAACCCCGAAACCATAAAAAGAAGATAGTAGCCTGCTGTTGAACATTGTCCTCTAAATAAGGCAATAAAAACAATTCTCAGCGGAATTTCTCATCTGAAAACAATCTAGTCTTTTCTTAGCTAGAATGCAAGTCAGAGCATAATGTAGACTCAGTGCTACTTGCTCTGGAAGATGACCAACGCATGATTAGAGGTAGGAGAAGTGTATTTCTGTTGACCCTGTTGTTCCTTCCTGTTGATTACCAAGTACTTTTGCAGGGTTCAAAGAGAAATAGAAATGCCCAGGAATGACTGCAAAACTAATCTCCCACGATTGCTCTGCGTTGTTGTTCTTTCATTTCAGAAACCATATATTTGGCACCTTCTGTGAAACTCGGCAGTACCCTGAATTTATTCAGTAACTGCATGAATGAATTGAAAAATTCAGTGAGATTGAAGTACCAGCAGCACTGAGGGACATAAAAGTGTAAAAGTTGCTATTTGGAGTGTCCTTTTGAACTCATCTTTGTTACTCATCACTTTCTTAATGGGGAAAAATCATAATTTATCTACAAATTAGTCAGAATGCTGTTTCACAGCCAGTCAGCCAAAGACCTGCGCACAGTATTATGATCTCCAGTTTATTTATTTTTTTTTTCATCTCACTTTACTTAGTAATAATGTCACTTTAAACAGGACTCCAGCTGGTATAAATACTGGTCAATCTAATAGGTTATATAGGAACTTCTAATGTGTTATGAAGTGCTTTTCTCTGTACATTAGCATTAGCTTTGAAAATTTCAATGTTTCTGTCCCAGTGCTAAAATCTGTCATGGCTGTAGGTTAATTAAGAGATCATCGCTTTTTCTAACCTTTGGACTCTGTTGGAATCATGAAAAGCTAGTAATAAGCGCAAAAGTGATAGTTTTACAGAAACCAAACTGTGCAGTTCATCTACAATATGAAAGAAAAAGAGCCTCACAACATGCAGAAATAGGAATAGAAAACATCTTATTTCTAAATACTCACAGTGCTCTCCTTGCCTGGTATTTCCCTTAGTATAAGGCTAATCAAGTTGCATGACTCCAAATGGAAAAGGGGGAAAAACAGCATTCTCTTTCCACCTACAAATAATTCAGAAGTTTTAAAATATTAGGAGATGCCATTCAACTACCTACATGATAGGTAAAGAATCCCTAGAAAACTGCATATCAGTTCGGAAATGGGCGTATTATTAATACAGCAGCAATTGAATGAGTACATTAATTTTTTAAAGGAATTCAAGAGGAATGTTATGAAAGGATGAGGACTGACAAAAATAAGCATAGTACAACGCTCACACTAATTTAACAGTAATACCTAGAATGTTTATTTTCATCTCTTCCTCCACCTTATTATTATTTGGTGGTGGTGGTGAAATCTGAAATCTGATTTTGATCCACAGCTACTGGTAAATTCTGTGGATCATCTCTGTAGACCTTCTGGTAATTATGACTTCATTAGGAACATACCAAAAGGCTTCCCAAGTATGTCTGGAAACAAAGTATACATCCCTGGAAATCGCTTTCAGGTCTTATGATATTACTGTATTTGGAAGGTTTGAATCTAGAAATCGAAGAGTTTTTTGTTTTGTTTTGTTTTTTAGTTTCATAGCATTTATTTTCTGGGAGTTCAGTGTGACCTGTGCAGGATCAGAAATCTTTCTGGTTCCAACTAATGGTTTCATTATTCCCATGACAGAGAGAACAGCTCCAACATAAGGAAGGAATTTTGTTGAGCGAATCCTGGGATGGCAGCAGATGTCAAGTTAGTATTGTCAAAACATCTGCAAATTACTCTGGAGGATTTGGCTTTCAGTTGTTTGTTTTTTTCTCCATTGTTCAAATATTTGATTCCAAATGCTACAAGGACATAGTCTCTTTAGAGATATAAGATTATAGATACTGCTTTGTGGCTACTGTATCTAAAAGGTCCAGGTGTCTTTTCCTCCCAGTAGGAAATGTGACTGTTTTTTCCATGATAGTGCAAATATCTAATTTTCTTTTCTTTTTTGATCTAATTCCTATCACAGGGTTTCCCTACATATGATTATATCCCCAAATTTCACTACATATGATCATTATACTGTTTTCTGAAAAAAAATAAAATATATGACTGTGGACAAGGAGATAAGTTTATTGTGATATTTACCAATCTTAGTAATTAATTAATTAATTCTAATTAATGCAGCTGAAATACAATGCACTATCTTTTGCTCATAATAACCTAAGATATGCAAATTATTATGGTTTCTTGTAAGGAATATCTTCTGACTCCAAAACATTTTGAAAAAAATAATACATATATATTTATAATAGAAAAAGGGAATGCAGGTAAAATACATGAATATTTTATGCATAATTGTTTCATATCCTTGCAAAGAAGCTACATCAGATGTTTCTGGGAATTATAAAAATTGACTAACATACTAAGAATGTACTGGAACTTGCTAGACAATTATGTTTCCCATTGCATCCTACATTTTTTATAAGGGCTTTCTATGCAAGATTCCAGCAAGGACAAGCTGGTTGGTGGTAATATTGATTCTTACTATTTTGACATAGACATTGCTCATGGAAGTTTAATATATCTGTATCAAACTCTGCTTATTTACCATTTATTTCTGTAACATTGCTGTAGCATGTGAAAATGCAGATGTGCACACTGCTTAGATAATGATACTGGGATATAGGTGAAAATCCCCACAAAGAGGCTTAAAAGACCTGTTGGCTTCCTGCAAAATGGGAAAGTGGACAAGCTTCCAGAGGAGGATCTAGAAGAGCTGACAGAGATAGGAATAAGGTTAGGGCATGATGGGCGTCAAGTACAGACAAAGCCTTTAGGGGCAAAACTGTCTTTTTAGTACACGCTCTCTAGTCACTACTGCAGTATAAATAGTAAATAATATTCAGAAGCTATACATGGAATACTAATACAGCTATTAATACTGCCTTTTTAAAAGGTAGAGAAATAAATACTGTCACTTGAGTGCAATACAGTAACTGTAGTTTTGTATGAGACAGACCCTCTAATTACAAGTTTGGCATTTCCTGTTAACTTTTGCGGGGAGCTAGAAATATTCACTGCAGTAGCTGTTGAACAATTCATGGACATTTCAATACATCAGGAGTCTATTTCGTAGATTATACCAAGCTCTACATTCATGTAGAACGCCCCTCTGCGTGCTCTACTAGTGCTTCCGGTCACTAATTAGATAAGAGACAACATTTTCTATTTTACTTTAAGATACATCATTTATACTGCAATGGTAGTACCCTGAGAAGGACTGAATCTTGTAAAATTGCCCTGCTTTCAGGGCAACTTCTGATAGAAAGAAAAACCTTGAAGCTCATGTGCTTTAAATATAAAGCAATACATGGGAGGAGGTTGCTTGCAGGACTCGGATTTGCTGAGATGGATCCAGTGCAGAGGCTTGGCAGAGAGTTATGGCTTGCAAGACCCTGCTCCTGACAGCCCCTATGCTTGGAAACTGCCATCTCGCGAGATGCCCTCTTGGCTTCTCCGGGGCTGCAGGTGACTCCTTCGCCCTCAGAGCCTCTTCCTCCTGCCAAGCCAGAGGTCGGGAGGCAGGAGCAGACAGGCTGCTTTCTGCAAGCCAGCTTCAGCCTTTTAGCAAACGGTAAAGACCAGCATGGAAATGGAAACAAACTCAGTCTGACATCCATTACAGCTATCAGTTTCATAGCAGGCATTTATGGCTTTATATATATGCTATATATATAGTGTTGTTCATTACTTTGATAGGAGAGGAATAAACCTTGAAAATGAAATCCTACCAAGAGTCTGTGCAAGTGCTAGCCGTGTCTGTGGAATAAAGCTGGAGTTTTTTTAATGGGTTGCTCTCAAATCTCCATAGACAGGAAAGCTAACGCAAGTTTATCTTTGGAATTGATGGCACAGATTATTAATTGTGTTTAGACTTGGCACTAATAAAAATGCTCCTGACAAACAGTTTTCCTGCACAAGAATATTATGGGTGCCATTTGCAGCATGTTTATAAAGGCTCTATCTTGGCATTTTCATTATAAAACTCTCTCTCTCTCTTTTTTTTTTCTTTCTTCCTTTCTTTTTTCCTTTTTTTTTTTTTCTTTTTTTTTTTTTTCTTTCCTGTGCTTTCAATAAAAATTCACTCCGGGCTGAAACTTGGTATGTCAGATCTTAGCTCTTGATCAGTGGTTGTTTTTATCAATTTTCCAGAAAATTGACTGAGCTGGGGCTTTTTATGTTGTACAAAGTTTAAAGAAAGGTATAGAGGGAAAGAAATAAGGGAAGGCAGCAGTAGGGAATGTAGTTGATGCAGCTGGTTCGTATTTCACTAGTTTCTCTATCAGTAGGGTAGAAATGCTATGCTCTTGGCATCTTCTGTAGACTCTTTGTCTTGTAGCGGGATATATTCTGCATATTGCCACATCTGTAGAAAAAAAAATTAATAGCTACATAAATCTTTTTTGGAGGCACTCTTTACCCAATAATCAGGAGGCAATGGCAAATGAAAATTATTACAAAATAAAGTATTACGTAGGATGATCTATTGCATTATATTCTATATGATTTCTGGTTCAGTGGAGGCAGAAATCACCACTTTCAAATTATGGGGTGCTTGTTTGTTTTTTAAAATTTCCTATTCTGTTCTCCAAATTATATATCTAGGTGTAGTAATCAAACAATTTGGAAGCACTGGGTCATTCTGAAAATAAATGTTTTCCTTAAGGGTCATTAATGTGAAATAAACTACCATTTATGTTTGACTAGAATTGAAATGCTGAGAAATGAGTGCAAATTGTCCATCTTATTACTTAAAGAGAGCAACATTTTCATTGTTGTGAAGACATTGGCCCAGTAGCGCTGCAAGGCAGCAGCTGTGTTTGCAGTCTAGAAGCTTGCTTTGATGTGCTTTTGGTTTTCTTTAGCTTGCTTTCCCTGGTTCTTATATCAGCATATTGGTAGTACACTGCTTTCCACTTGGCTTTTATTGCTTATTTACTTTAACATTTCATCATTGTTTATTAATTAACAGTATATTATTGTTGGTTTTGCCGTGGTAGGATGCCAGAAGCTGCCTTGGATTTATTTGGTAGTTGTCCATTCCCTACAATCTCAATCACTTTGATATGCCTTGGAGCAGCTTTCGGCATACTTGTATGTGGAGCCCGCTTAAGCTGTCACCTCTAAGTTATCAGACTCCACAAAAGATAAGTCAAACTTTAGCTGACCTGCCTTGAAATAACCAATAAATTCCACTTGAAGGCGTAAAGGAACCCGAACGCGAGCCTTAGAAGACAACCAATCCAAGTGACATTTTCGCTGAATCCTTTTATGTAGCTGCTAATTTTGGTGCAAATCTTCCTATCCTGACAGCACTTAGATAACCTCGCAATAATGTAGAAATATCCAGAGTTAGGAGCACAAGAGCCACCATAAAGCTTCATTTTTATCAGTGAACAGATACAAATGTTAGGTGAAACAGCAATTTAAGAGCCTTTGGAGGCTTTTGAAAGGAGTGAGTGAGAACAGCAGTAGTGACTGTGAATCTTGGATCTTCTCACAAATCAAAACAGATCTTTCTGTAATTGTAATTGTCCCATTTTACTTCCAGAGTTTTATTGTAAAAGAACATCACAGCAAAGATTCAAATACTCTGAGATGAAAGATTTGAATCTAGAGGTATACAGAGTTACAGAGGCATTTATATACACTTAGAATTACAGTGTTTGCTTATTTCTGAGACTGGTATTTCTGTGCTGCAGAAAGACTTAATATATGTGGATTTCTCAGCTTAATTCAAAAATATGAATGTTTTTTAACCTAACTACAAGTTTTAAAATTTTTTAAAAATGTATAGTATTAGCTACATTAGTGACATTTTCAATTTAAGTAAGCTCCCTGCTCTTCCTTCCTCAAAGGGTTTCTTCAAACAAAAGTTTGTTACTAAGGATTTTCTGATATCAGATCAGGGTTCTAGTCATAATGAAAAGAAAAAAAAATCAGTCACTATTTTCAGCTTTTAGTAGAAAGTGAACTTTCAATACATGCCTAGTGAGAAATGCCCTTAGACTCTTAAAGACACCTGTGTTCCTTTTCAATCTGATTAGCAATGGATGTGAGAACGGCAAGCTATGTAACACTCCACTTCTGTAACTGAAAATAGAGTTTATTAGTGGAGGAAACAGAGTTCTCAAAATGGTTCTACATTTGTAAATACATAGGGAAGATGCTTTAGGAAGGAATAAGTTTAGACCCTGAGCAAGAGTATTGGGAACAAAAACGAAACAGTGTGGAATAAGCTTAGATACCATCGTATCTCCTGGATTTTATTTACAGCCTAGTGGACAATGAGATAAAATAAAAAATATGACAATTTCAAGAAACCTTTTGTTTTTTTTTAGAAGAAGAGCAAAGATACTGACAGCCGGTTGGGTTCCAGGTTTATATACCTTACGGCCCATTTAGGCACTTTTCTAAAACTTGCTAAAATCTGGAAACTTACTCCATAAAAAGAGCAAAAGAGTATGCCTAAAGATAACTTTAACCAATCTGTATGTCTGCATTTGAGAGAGTGTGATTGCACTATGTTACAGTATAGAGCATCTTCTGTAACATCCCAAGCTTTGCTGATGGGCTGTTTTGTACCTTACGGCATGTGAATTTCTGTTTTTCAGCTCTGAGGGACAACAGAATCGAGCTGGTTCGAGCTTCGTGGCATGAACTGAGTATCAGCGTCAGTGATGTGTCTCTGTCGGATGAAGGGCAGTACACCTGCTCTTTATTTACTATGCCTGTCAAAACTTCCAAGGCTTTTCTTACCGTTCTCGGTGAGTATAAATGACTGAGCATACCAATGTTGAGGAAGCAAGCGCTCAGACTTCTCAGGCTTTGGCGAACTATGATAAGAGTGAACTTTTCTAAAGCTTAGCAGAAGATGCATGTAAATGCCCAGTCTAGTTTCCCTGTCGTTTATTATTTTCAGAGGAGTGCAGTGCTGAGGAGTAGCATGCCTCTTACTGCTTGTGCTGTGGCAGGATAATGAATTACGGAGCACGGAAATGATACAGTATGAGTGCTCCTTAAAATGGACGTGACCTCTACTTCCCAAGCAGCAAAAGGGTGAAGAAAATGCGTATGTTCATCTCTTAACAAGATACAATATAGGGCAAAGGGGAGAAAATTAGGAAGTATGAAATCAAAAAGAGGCTTTAGAGCTTTATAGTTTTTTCTTAGCAGAGCATTTTCTTGGCTCATCCTCCTTTCTATTTCTGTCTATAAAGTACATATTTTCAATGGGTTTGCTGCTTCTTTTATGCTTTATCCTCAAAATGCTCTGCTGTTATAGATACACATAGAAAAGCAACAGATTTGTAGAGATACCCAGGAAATAAAGTTTCTGCTCGAAAGTTTATATGATTCTAGTCATGTCAGTAGCCCGGTCAGCTGAAATTGCCATAGTTCATTGAAACACACCTGCGTACCTAAAGGGTACGTGATTTTAGAGGTGATTTTTAGGTAGGTGATTTTAGAGAATGTTATTCCTATCCCCTTCTTTGTCCCTGAACTTGACTCTTTTCTTTGTTTTGTTTTTATATAGGGACAGGCAGACAAGTGAATTAGTAACCTGATATAAGATACCTCCTGTACCAATAATATTAATCTTAATACATACAGGAATTGTTTTTTTGTATAGGATATGAAATACGTTTCTCTTTCGGTCCCTGTGAGACTATTTTACAAAAATCTTCGCAGATTTCCCTTAGGGACAAAAAATGCCCATTCAAAGCAGAGAATTCTGGAATAACAACTGTTTTTTTTATTATTAATATTCTGTAGAGACTCATCTCATGATCTAAACAATAAGTTGAACATTAAGTAAATTCAACCTTTTACATGGCAGAATGACATAGAAAGATATGACAATGACAGAAAAAAATAGCTTTTTTTGTTAATCCAAGTAAGTTGATATTTTACAGTCCCTTTAGTTTTACCTGGTTTTGTTTTCTTTTATGCACTTTTCCCATCATCAGTGATTTTCCTTCCAAGAAAGCAAGTTACAAGGTTTAAGAACCTTTCATTTTGTATTTTTAATTTTCTGTTTCAATATAACCCTTCAAATTCTTGAAATAACTTCCACCTGAGAAGGGGATATTTCTATTTAAAATATATTACATCATTTTAATCAGATACATTATCTGTGCACTAATGATCTTTTCTTTGGCTGCTCTGATATGGATTAAAAGATGTGAGCATCAGGGTATTATAGTAGATGCTATTATATATATCCTGAAAGACAGGAATAGATGTATTGCAGAAATGTACTCTGTGATAGGTATTGCTGCTTTTTTTATGTACCTAATTTGTCATTTTGGAAAGAGATGTAAACAAACCAAATTGTGAAATAAGGGCACAGGATCAATTACTGTGACTGATTCCTTTATCTAGACACAAATACGAATCCATCAAAGCATTTCAGATGCAAGGTATGATGTAACGACATTTTTAGAACTTTTAAAATTACAATCATCAGAAGCATCTTAAAATAAGTTATTTTTGCATTTCCCAAAGCCAAATGATTTTATTCTTTCAGTGATTAAATATTCCCAATTCTATGCAGAATTCGTTACTTAAAATCTTTCATGTTACATTTAAAAACAAACCATTCCAAATTTAATATTGTGTGTATGGTATTTTGTGATCATCAGGCCTCTACCAAAGCAGTCTGTTTCTGGTGAAGAATTCTCTGGAGTCAATGGATGATGTGATAGCTGCTAGTTATTTTGTTACATGTTTTCTGAAAATAAAGAAACTCCTGTATTTCTTTTCACCTTTCTTTTTCTCCTGGATTTTTGTGTTAGAATTCTCACAGTTCATGCTTGATCATCTCAAGATAAGGTTCTAAAGTAAAAAATAACATTGATTTCTTAAGAAAACTAGGTGGTATCTGTTCTCTTAATTCTTTTAGACTCAATGATAGTTCAGGTTGACAGTTTAGGAAATAGGATTCAGTGATACTTAATTTTGATGGAAGACAGGGCAGTAATTATTCTATTTCCAGAATCTGGATTATGTGAAGGAATTAAAGTGGTTATATATTTATAACTTGGCATACATGTATCACTTGGCAATGTTAGAGATGGTTTGTTTTTTTACTTGCTAGGTGTTCCTGAGAAACCACAAATTACTGGATTTACTTCACCAGTTATGGAGGGAGAGAGGATGCAGGTAACATGCAAGACTTCTGGTAGTAAACCAGCAGCTGACATCAGATGGTTCAAAAATGACAAAGAAGTTAAAGGTATTTAAAAGGACTTCCACATAATATACTGCAATTGTCAAAACTACACATTATTTAAAATTATGTTTTAAATATATTTTTTAAAAAATGGGGAATCTGAGGAAACTGCTGAAAGAAAAATAGCACCAGTGAAATGTAATTGAAAAGAAGAATTTAACAGCACAGCTAACACTTATGGCACAGCATTCCAGAGGTCCTGTCATACAGAAGAGGGAACAAAATGAATATGTTAAAGAAATGTAAAGGCAGAAAATAACTGTAAGTAGTGCTGATACTTTAAGAGAACCACTGATTTCCACATGCAAAGCAAAAAGGAACTGGAACACATTTCAAAAGTGTTTTTGTTTATTTTAAGACTATATCTTAGAGTCTGGTGTAATAACTCTTTTTTCAGCTGACATATGATTGAAGCCAAGCAGGCAATTTGGTGATTTGACTAACATGCTGTTCTCAACATTTCCTAAAGGGGCACTTTAAAAATAAGGGGGAAGGGAGACAAAAAAGGATGCATGAATGAGAACAGTGAAAGAGTAAAATAGAAATGAGAGGACAGCACTGAACACATTCATTTCAGTTTAGTTTTCTAGGTCTGCTGAAGAGCACATTGCCATTTTCACAAAGGTTAGAAATAAAATAACCTAACCAGTTCGCAGTGGCATCAGCAGAAGTTACATTAGCTTGTGCACTGCAAAAGGTGAAATTATAAATCTGAGAAAATAGATATGAAATTATATGCTAATGCATCTGACATTAAAGGTTAAGAGTTCGTCTGTCTTGCGCCCGTAATCCAATTGTGTTATAGTATATTATGAACGGTGCGAAAGAATATAAATGATGCATTGAGTTCAAAGTTGCACCAAAGGGGGGAAAAGCCATTCTTAAATTGTAGCTCCATTGCTATTAGTCAAAAAAAAAAAAAAAAAAAAAAAGAGAATCCTTATCTGATAGTGTTTTATCTTTTACATAGGCATCAAATTAACAAAGCTATTGGCAGTTGAGCGTTCTAATCATTTCTTTGTCCTGCTGCTCCATTTTGTTGACATTTCTACAAGGAGATTATGAAAAGCACAAATATGGTAGAGAAGCTAAATACACAGGTTTTGTGGAAAAAATGGACTGGTTTTGCCATAGAATTTGCTACTTCAATAATTTTATGTTAAACCTTTTTATTTAGGTTTTGGGAATTTTTAAAAATGGATTTTATTTTTCTTTCTATCATAATTAGGCCTCAGAGATAAATAAGATAGTAGATTTTGTAATAACAGATTAGGACATTTTGAGTTAATTTATGCATTTTTAGTATAAAGAAAGCATTCAGAGAGGCATTGAACTTTTTGTCTTGATAAACACCTAAAGGAGAATGAAAAATCTTAGAGAGCAAAGTGTTTCATGGCAGAACTTGATTTTAAATAAATCAAAAGTCATATTTGCCTTGTAAAAGAAGAAAAAAATATCTTTTAAAAAAGATAGTTTTATTTATTATCTGAATCTATTTAACTTAAACTAGTATCAGTCAACCCCAGAACAACCTACTTCTCTCTGCCAGAATCATGGAGTAGTAGAAGCTGGAAGGGGCCGGCAGAGATCGTCTGGCCCAACCACCTCAAAGGTCAGATGAGGATGCAAAAGGCCTTGTGCGGTTCAGTTTTGAACGACCTCCAAGGTTGAGATTTCCCAGTCTCTCTGTGTGATATGCTTAAGTATTTGAAAGTTGTTTCTATGAGGAATTTCCATTACGTGTAGGTATCTTGGCATGCACAATCGGAATTTGCCTTGTAACTCGAGTGCGCTGCCTCTCACCTTTTGCTGCACGCCACCAAGAAGAGTCTGGCTTTTTCTTGCCTATGGCCATGTATGTGAGACAGCAGTTTGGTCCCTTTCTAATCTTCCCTGCCGCAGGTTGAACAAGCCCAGCTGTCTTTGGCCCTTGAATGTTTTTTATCATCGCAGCCACTAACCATCTTGATGGCCCTCTGCTGAACCCACTCAGTTTTGCCAACATCCTTCTTATACTGGAGAGCCAAAAGCTGGGCATGATGCACGCGAGGTGCAGCCGCACGAGCAGCCTAGAGAATAACCCTTTCCGTTGCCTCCCTGATTCGGCTGTTACTGATGCAGGCCGGTCCTTTCCCAGTGTAAGAACACACTGGTGCCTTATATGCAATCTGTCCTCAGGACCCCCACTCCTTTAAGGCAAAGCCCCCCTCTATCTTGACAATCCGCTACTTGCTTAATTGCAGTGAATTCCAGAGAATATTCATCTGTAATGATAATTTATCCTTTTTTTTTTTTTCTTCTTAAGAGGGAAAGAGAGGTAACAAAAAAAAAACAAACGAAGAAAGGGACTAAAATAGACACATTTACACATTCTATAAAAGCCCTAAGAAAACATTCTGAACACTAGCATATGGTAATATGCACACTATCTCATCGTTACTGCTACTTCTAACCAGGTGGACTTACATTAAGTTAGCATATTTTACAATCACACCTTCATTTTTCTGTGAAGATGCAAGAAAATACATCTGTTAAAGTGGTCAACATAAATATTTCTGTTGATGAAAATGTTGGGAGTTTATAGAATAATATCACCATACTTTTTTACGGAGATAATTAAGGAGTTGGCTCTTAAAAAAAAAGACAAAAACAAACAACCCCCCCCAAAAAAAAAACAGATGTGTAGAGTAAAACTTCTAAATATCTATTTAAGATTTTAAATAATTGGTTTTATTTTCTTAAGGATTAACTAGCACAGAGTTTAAAGTTGTGGATGTTTTCAGGAACTGTTTGTCCTCTACCTGGAGTTAATAAGCACTGCAATGGATGCCTTACTTATGAATGGAAGACTGTCTATAGAGGTGCTTATTATTAAGCTTGGGTCCCTAACTTGTGGAAGAAAAATAGCCTGAATTTGCTTTAACTGTTAGCAAAGACATTTGCTTTTTATTATAACAACCTTCTTCTAGTCTTGTTTTATAGTTCTCTCATTTTTTGATCCTTACATCTTAGTGGTCAAGTTGGCAGAAATTGAAAACTGCTTAAAGCTTAGCAACCAACAGGCAGAAAAAAATATTCTGCGTACAGGAAATAATTATTTCTTAGGGAAAAAGAAAAAGAAATTATATAACTATATGGCCTCTTCATCTATCTGGAAACAGTGAGAGAGACTGTCTTTCTGATTTCAGAGATACTTCTAATCTAAATGGAAGTAGCTTAAACCATTTAAGATTTGCTTTCTAAAATGGATATTTCATGGAAATTTTATTTAGGTCATCTCCTCTAATGGGATTTAATGTAATTTGTAAAACTGAAATCTCTCCCATTTTCTTTTTCTTTTATTAGGACACAGAGAATATATGCAATCTCAATGGAATTTAATATACGTGTTTATATATCTATATATAAATCTTTTGAAGTTAGCATTGTAACTAATCAGTATATTCAGCTTTTTATTTTACTGAAAAAAAATCAAGTTTAGAACCAAGTAAAGCAATTCTGTGTATGTAAGCTAATGCCTAATAACTTCATAAAATAAATATTACGGCTTTTTTTATCTTCAATTCTGAGCTAACTGGTGTGTCTTAAAATGAGAATTTCTGAATTTGAACCTTAACATTGAGCAGAGTTGAGTACTTGTTGAACATGCAGGCTCTGAATCTGAATCCAGCACCATAACATTTGAGATAAAACCTAACACAAAAAAAAAGTTCAATTTAGCATAATATAAAGCAGTGAATGAAAGGTTTTTTGAATAATTTTACTTCCAGTGTGGCTGGGATTACACTAACTACTGTGACATGATGACTACTTACAATTGTTTCTTGCTTTTCATATCTATACTTTGGTTCGGAAGTGAACATAATTCTAGCCCAACAAGAATAAGCAATGAATAAAATAAGCACAGGGTTAATGTGACTACATGCAGCCTCAGATCACCTGGCTTCAGTGACATTCATGTGTTGCCTTACTACCAGAGATGCCTGTGCCACGTGCTCTATGTGACCCTGCGTGTGCAGGGGGGTTGGACTAGATGACCTCTAGAGGTCCCTTCCAACCTCAACCATTCTGTCATCCTATGATTTAGAAAATTTTGTATTTGGTAACACTGTGAATACTTAAGGGGAGTGAGGTTGGGAGGAGACCACACATTTCTAATGAAGTGCAGAGAAAGTTTATATCGAACTGAAACTTAAACATATAAGAGAGAACCATTAAATGAATTTACCTTGGATTACGGTATCATTTAGCCAATTTGGAAATTTTACTTTTCTGTATATATCTCCTGCTGTTACCGCAGGAACAAATTGTGGAATAACTACAGTAAAATAATTTTTGTTTTAAGGAGATTAATGTGATGAAAGAGATTTTTTTCAGAAAAGTCTGCTAGATAATGTAGCTCTCTAATGTTTGGATTATTTTCCTAAAAGTACTGGAGAGAAAACTCTTTGTTTATTTTTCTTTCAGATGTTAAATATTTGAAAGAAGAAGATGCAAATCGTAAAACATTCACAGTCAGCAGCACACTGGATTTCCTAGCAGATCGCAGTGATGATGGTGCAGTTTTAAGTTGCAGAGTAGACCATGAGTCCCTAAACTCTACACCTCAGATAGCAATGCAGGTTCTAGAAATACACTGTAAGTAATGCACATTATGTATACTTGTTTTTATAGTTTATTTTGCCTCTGACAAATATTCTGTTGTGGGAAAATTTTTAGAAAGAAATAACAACTTCTGGTATAATAAATATAAGTAGCCTCTACTTTTTAGTTGAAATTTCAGTTTTGGGGTTTTTTGTTTGTTTGTTTGTATTTTCCGGGATTAACTCTAAAAAAGTTAAAGAGAGATTTACCAGTGAAAAGACTAATGGACTGAGTCCCCAGTTGGCTTTGATAAATGATAAGAAATTAATATATGGTTTTTGTTCATTACTGTAGCAATCTCAAAGAGGTCTTTAACATCAAGGTCATAGTTGTTCACAATTGTACTGAAAATATCCTGGAAGCACAGAACAAGGTTATGAAAAAGCACAGTTTAGAGCAGGCTGCATTACTAACTTTGCATCCTGTGCAAGATAAACACAAGTGTCTGTGAGAAAAAGGCTTTTAGAATTTGTTTTAGGACTGTCCTTTAGGACGTGCTAAGCTGTGTATAATAGCTTCTTCAAATACACTCTTTTTTTTTTTAACTTGAGGTTTCCATAATTCTTACGAAATAGACAGGAAGTAAAATCATTCTACTGTGAGTTTATTCGTGTAATATTTTATACCTGTGTCCTAAATATTCAGTTTCTGTTAGTTCTGCAATTACTGCATTTCTACAACATAATATTTCACAGTCGAGTAAGTCTGCTGGTGATTTGCGAATGCTGCTCTAAATCTCACTGTCCTTTGAGTCATATTTTCACTTAAAAGATCTGAGGCACTCAGGAGAACACCTTTTTGACATCAGGTGACATTTCCATGTTCACTTGCACTATACCCACCTTTCTTTGTTGTACTTATATTTGGAGTCTTGCAGAACATCTGTACTTGATTGCCAGCTGAAGAAAGCAGGCATCTGCAAAAAATGGCCAGAAGAAGTGAGGGAAAGAGGCATTTCATAGTAGCTCTTCTGTGAATCACTTATTTTTGCAAGGGAGGATGCTGCTGCATTGGAGGAAGCTCCATAAAGCAGACAAGCTTCCAGTAATTGCAGGTAGTTCCCAAGGGGCCATGTCAAGGATTGCTGGCATGTATAACTTGCTTCTAAACAGAGGTCATTTCTATAGGTAGCTAAGACTTGTAGCATGTATAAAATGCAGTGTTGACATGCATAGAAGTAGGGAGCATTGCTAAAAATGTCACCTGCAGAAGTCTGAAAATGAGCAGAGTATGGATCTATAAGTAATGTATACTGAAAATAACTTTTCAGATATATTCTGTCTTTCATTTTACTGAATCAGAACTAAACCTTTCTCCACCAACTTAGCTATCAATCCTTGCTTCCCCTAATATATTCAGATTGCGTCTAGGCTAGAGACATGAATCTTCAATGGCTTTATTTCCCTCAATTCTCAGATCTCACAGCCATCAGCCACTGAGCTGGCCCATGCCTTTATTTCCAGCCTTCTTCCAGTGCCCAGTTCAGGATGTTGGCAGCACAGGAGATAAACCGAATTGGATGGATCAGTAGATGCTGAAAGAGGAGAGATACAGAAAGTTTAAGCTGAGTCACAGCTGCTGCAATGTAATGTGATTCAAGGTGAAGGCAGGGCTCTGATTTGTATGATTATCATAATGCAAAGAAACCTTTCTATTGCTTCCCGTATACAATGCTTCCTGAACATGCATAGTTTCCTTCCCTTTTGTACCTAGATAGCAAGCTACTAAATAGAAGCAGGGTGCATCTTCCTCTTTGCTTTTTGCTTTATAAGACCTTTCTCTCTCCTCTGTGGTTTCACTGAAGTTCTCTAATAAAGACAGCCTGCACACACCATTTACAATAACTAATATGCTTCTTGTTGCTGCCAACTTATCAAAGACACAATGTACGAGTAAAAATGACTCTCTATGCTTGCTGCTTGCTCCATTAATTTTCCACCAATCAATTTAATAATCTGCAGCCGTAGTATAAAGCCATTATACAAGGAAAGATAAGTGAGAAATGTGCCAAAATAAGCACAGGTTTAGAAGAGAGGGTGAAAATGCCATTTAAAACTGTGGAGAAAGCGATATTTTACTAGTGATGACAAAGAGGCTAAAAACAGAAATATTAGTATATTTTTCCTTTCCTCCCGTAACTTCATGGTAGACATATTCAGCAACCTTATTCTGGCCAAGTTTCTAAAGAAAGTTATGGAAAATTAAAATAGCAGGGATCTGAAGGCATGGCTCAACAAAGAGCATAGAAGAAAGGAAAGCAGAAATACGATTTACTGGAGCAAAGACTGAAAGGAGTACATTGCGCTAGAGCTGAGCTCCTTGCCTTGATTTCGTTCTCTTGTCCTGTCACCTGGTGTTACTCACCATGGTAGCTGGTATTGCTGCAGTTACATTGCTGCACTATTATCTGTCAACCAGTATGGCTTCAGACATACAGGATGCATCCCATTTGTATTAATGAGAATCATACACAGAGGACTCAGTGTGGGCTGACCCAATATATCCTCACACCAACAGACAGCAGTTAAAAAATGGTGCTGGCAAAACACAAATGAATGATGGGACACCAGGAGTCATGTCATTAAACATTTGCTAATTTGATGTCCTGCATATTCTGAAGAGCATCCTCCCCAAAAAATCACAGCCAGGTGGGGTGACATTGCCCCGGAGATATTTCAAGTGGCAGAGAGCAATGTGAATAGAACAGTAAACAAATGGTGGAACAGAACAGTACAGATGGACTCGATAGGCAAGAAATGTACTGGATTTTGCATCACCCACTAGGCATGTGCTCTGATTTTAAAAACCCTCCTAAAATTTGAAGACTCTGATCTTTGGTGCATGGACGGTCCTTAGGAATTACCAGTGCATGAACCAGTGTGTATTTCTATCCCTTTTTAGAAATACAGGATAATAATAAATCATCTGTCCATTACTGTCCTATGTGGTTTCATTCCATACTTAGTTCCAATCTTTTGAGCTTTTCTTATTACTAATTTATGTTATGTCTCACTCATGCTTAGTCCAGTTCATCTCTATGCCGTGGTCTATGCACTGCAGGGTAGCCCCGTTGCCCGATTGCTTCTGTTGTGCTGAAAGATTTGGCCGTAATTTAGTTTAAGCTTGGCCAGCAGAGGTTTGTGGTGGCCTGACACTGCTTGCTGAGTTTATTTTTCCATTGACCCTCCCTGTCAACAGTAAACCTAAAATAGACTCATATCCCCTATGGCTTTGCTCTGAAGTTTGCTTGTCAGCCTAGCTGCCACTGATTATTAGGAAGTGCTTCTTGTAAGTGATAAGTATAAATCTCAAAGGAGTGGTTGGCTTTACTGTTTACTTCTGTGTTCAACCTAAAGTAAGGGTTCTTTGTTTTGATTTTGTTCTCGTATTAAAGAATCACAGGTGCAGAAGTTCAGTTTTGAAAGACTCAGTAAAATATTAATGGGTCTGTGTACTGTAAGTCTCATATACTCTCCTGGAGAGACATTTGAGGCCATGTATAACTTCTGGTCCAGATCCAGGCAATTCTGCTTATTCCTCCTGTATGTCCCAGGTGTGCGGTGTGTGTCTTAGAAGCAGCTGCTTCACTTTCCTGCAGGTTTTATTTGAGCAGGAGCCAACGTGTTGCTTCCTACTGAAGAAGAGTGCTGTATAAATTAGCCAGTGGTAAATACCTTACCTCAGTAAAAGTTCTCAGACTTCAATAAAATTACCCAGCAGACCTCAGTAAAAATTAATTGTGTAACGCTGCCCTAGAGGCTGCTTCTGAAGCTCTAAAATGAAATCAAATCATTTGAACTTCAGAGCTAATCATCATTACTTTAAAATGGCAGCTGCAATGTGATCTGTACTATTGGACGTACTGAAAGTTTCTTCAAAAGCTGACCATGCTCCCAAGTGACAGCACTAATAAGTTAAATATGTGTTATGTAAAGAACTGTCTGGAGAGGCAATTTGGAGCAAATTCTATATTGGCAGACACAGATGTGCAATGAATCGTCAGTCTGACAAGTCTATAGCCATCAACTAACTTGCTTATAGAGGCAATTCCAACAATGTTTACGTAATAGGCAGTTTCTTCATTTTGGTTGTTAATAGATTTGGTTGCAATGAATGTCTGAAATTCAATTTAAGTTATTCCAAGAGATTGTTAGCTATTGTTTAGGAAATGTACATATTGATTTTGAACTATATAAGCAAAAAGCTGAAATTCAGAGTATGGATAAGCAAATCAGCAACACACTTGTGCAGCAACTTAGGAAACTGTGTGTGTGTAACAACATAGCACTACTGTGATTACTGAGGTACTAAAAATATTATTTTTGACAGCAGGTAGGGTGTACACGTTGTACACAATGTGCACATCTTGTACAATTTTACATTCCCAGCAGGAATAATGCACCATTTTAAAGAACACATTATATGAAAAATAAGGGAAAAAACAGTTGGGCGTAGTTGATTCTTAGAGCATTTGTCTAGGGAGAATGCCTTCAAATTCCACGTCAGGATAATATCTACAGAAAAAAAAATAATGTGGGTTTCTTGAATCTTCTGTTTCATTCTAATAAATTAGAATATTTTAAACATAATGGGTGATTTTTCAGGGTGATGATCTCAGCTATGGATTTGTTGTCTTTTTGTAGTTCAGAACAGCCAGGTTTGTGCGCACCCAAAACTACACACAATTAGACACCTTTTAGCTGTAATAAAGTCTGAGGGGAAGCATTGTCCCCTGTCACATATGGTCCTTCTGGACCATAAATGCAGAAAATATACATCACACTTCCATTTTCTTTAAACTGTCTGGCTGAGGCAAATTATATATATATATATATATATATATAAAATATATATGAAATATATATGAACAGCAGCAAAAAAAATATATATAGTTCAACTAAACCATGAGACGTGAGTTCTCTTTTAGTGTACTGCATTCTTTTTATTGATGTGACTGATTTTTCTCCAACGTCACTTTATGCTTAGGAAATGTTCTTGGTCTTGCACTTTGGTATGAGATGCCTCCTTTATTCTTCGACTCAAGAGCTTATAGGAATGTGAGGGATGGCTTCCCACATTCCCCTGGGGTTAGGCAGTGCCTAGTTTATGGAACAGGGGCACATTTCCCTTTCTTTAATCATCTTGTACTGTTTAGGCGGAGAACGCATTCTTGGGAAGAACATAGGAAAGATAAAAGAAATTTCCTTTACAGCTGCTTTTTTTCTTTTCCTCCCCTTTTTGGGGATGTTGGGTCAGTCGACAGTGGTGGTATTCTCTTTGCTTATGATTGTCTCTTCATTATGCTGTGTGACACCCTCAAAGACATGCAGACTTAAGGTAAAAAATGGATATATTTGGCATGATTTCACAGTGCCTTGATATTGATATGGGTAGTCTGGCAAGAGGTGAATTCTGGGTGCCAAGAAAAGGACAACTAAGTAGGGTAACTATGTGTAACAGCCATCCAGTGTGGAACTGACTCAAATAAATGAAATTAGAGTGTATGTTGCGGTAGTCTGGTCAGCTGGTAAGAACCGGAACCTGTTGTTTTGGCTTTACTATCAAATAGTTATCTAATGATATCTTTAGCTGATAAAGTTAAATAAACATTTCTCCTAAAGCTGCTGATACAGTGAAAAGATATTTCCAAGGTCATGCTTGTCTAGGGCTGTAAAAGAAAGAACTCCCTTGAGATTTGCACATCTGGGGCTTTGCAGTTCTATATTCCAAATTATTATAATTTGCTGTCTGTCAATTGGCATCTTATTTTAGAACAGTATTGGGGAATTCTGGCACCCCAGAGACCTGTAGAACTAGTGGGGGGAAGCTAATGTTCCCTCTTACGCCCTTTCTCAAGAATAGCATGGTAACACGGACACAGTAGCATGTTCTCTGGCATGGCCGACCCTGTTGCATACTGTTTGTGAGAAACAGACTGAAAGCACCGTTTAGAAACTTTATTTGAGGAAAGAGAGTTGATTTTTGTAGGTTTCAGTGCTTTATTCTTTAGAGTTCTTAGACTTGGTTCTGAGAACCAAACACATTTAGAATTTCTCTCTCCTGTCATTTGAGGACCCAAACCCACTACCATAATATAGATGATAGTAATATCTAAGCTCTTTGGAGGTGACTAAGTCATTATCAAACTCCCATCCATAACCAACCCTCTTCCTAAGTGGAGCCAGTTCAAAATTGGAGGACAGAAGAGGGAAGCCCAGAACAAACTTTTCAGCTCATGGAAGAAGCACTAGATTGCATAGCTGCCTGAGTCTGATCTATCTCTGTGGCAGGGAAGGACCTTCTTTCCCCAACAATGTGGCCATCCTTTTATAGGTCAGCTATTTGAGTGGTGTTGCTGCTGTTCTTTTTCAGTGGAGGTATGTGTTTGGCTGTTGCTACCTTGAGAATGAGAGGATTTCAAGATATTATGGTTGACTCCCTGTAACAATGTTCTTCTGAAACAAATTTGACCTTTGGACACTCTGAAGTTCCCAGTCTAGGTCCAACCATGTTTTTTTCTGGTGTTTTTCCAAAACAAGTTTTCTCCCCTCCCCTAAACCATGGTATGAAAGTTAGTATAGACAATATATTTCAGCCTTCTTTCAGTGCTTTTGTGACTAACCTTTCACTCTGTCTCCCTTAAAGAGGGGAGACATCCTTCTCTAGGGTGGAAATATTCCTATATTTCCACCTTTGCCACTATAAGATTCAGTTTTAAAAATTATAATAAGAATGTGAATTAAGCTACCTTCATTGCTTGTGCACCTCTTCATATTGAATGAAAAGTAAATAAGAAGTGATATTTAATTATGTAAATGCTGTGATAATAAGCAAAATTATCTTGTTTAAACTTTTCATTTTAATGAATGCTTGAAACAAATGAAACATAAAGGATAGTAGCAGTAAACAGCAAAGAATAATATCTGTGAACATGAAAGTTCAGGGCCACAATTTGCATGTTTAAATGAGATCAATTAGGTTAATGATGGATGAAAATAAGAAGCCCATGATTTAAATGCAAAATAATTCAGAAACTTGTGGGTCCATTTACTGCCAAACTTTTATCTTTCAAAGGGGATATCTAGTTCAAAGGGTTAATGTACAGTCCTGACCTTTCCCATCTGGAAGCTTATGTTCAAATACGGTTTACAAGTGAAATGTATTCCAATATAATTTATTTCTCTCTGAAATCTTTTATAGAGAAATCCAGAGTGGTTTATATATTATGCATAGAAACACTAATAATATGGTGCCTGTAGGTTACTCCATTTGGGTGTCATGTATTTAAGAAAGGGTTCGAGAAGGTTTCAGAGGAAGTTTGGGAGGGATTGTTGATAATATGAAAGTAGGCTGTCCAGAAAATACACAAATATAATTCCCTTTCAGAAGAGTAAGATTTTAGACATAGAAAAGACATAACCTATGGGAAAGGACTGAAAAGACAAGGGGCACAGCAGCTCTGGGAAATGGAGCACAACAAGGTCAGCCTTGAATCGCTGCGAATGAATGATTGAACAGCTCCGTGCTTTGCCATGCAGTAATGCTAGCTTGGGTCCAAACCCGGGTCGGGTGTTCCTGAATTAATGAGCATCGATGCTGGGGACACGGCCTTGTGAAGCACACTGTAGGCTTTGGAGGTTGCATAGTTACTTTGGTCACAACTGGCCGGGCACCACAAGTTGAAATCCCCGCAGTGAGTCAGTAAAAGCACTGGAGGATATGCTTAAGTGGACACAACAAAAACAAGAAGTTAGTTTATCTACCTGGAAAGACCAGAAAACTACTATAATAAATTGAAAGAGCAGAGCAACTTATTTCCTGTTCCAAAACACTCTATGAGGAGGCAAACTCCAGATGTAATAACCTGTTATGGACAGATCATTTAACCCACCAGAGGCATTCCCCAGACTGACTGACTGATTTTTCAAACTCTTAACATAAATAAGTATCAGTTGCTGCAGAATTGATTAAAAACTAAATAGTTTCTCTTTGTTATAGCTGGTAATATGTGGATATAATGTGAATATAGTTTGCAATCTATGTTAGATATGTGTGATGGAAGATTGACTTTGTTCAAAAACTGGAAAACACATTGTAAAATATATATTTTTCATTTCACTTTTTGTTGGGTAGCACTCACAAGATGGTAAAGACTGAGTGGCTGAATGACATTCAATGTCTGAGAAATTCCAAATCAGGCCCCAATTCAAGAAAGAATTTTTCAAGTACGTGACTGAGGTCTGTTAAGCCCCATGCTGCCTTCAAGCATATGTTTCCAATGTCAATTTCAATTTCTTCATAGCCCAGAATGGTTATAATTTCAGATGGAGTCTCCTTGGAAGGATATTGAGAATTACAGAATGTGTATAGCTCATGTCCCAAGTACACTCTGGTCACTTTAAGCCAGTGAACCGAATGACAGAAGAATGGAGATGTTCCAGGCCTTCCCTGTGGAACTGTTTGGGAGGCTGTTTATTTGCAAAAACTTATGACAAGCAAGCAGATGAGATTGCTCAGAGGAAAACATGAATAGCGATGGTTATTAGGGCTGCCCAAAGGGAAGATGTTTGTCCCTCAGAAGTTCTTGCATATATATTCACAAGAAATAGATTGTCGAGTTTTTATTTCCTGGCACTTAACGTTTAGTGATTTTTCTCTGGCTTGTACTTTTATAATGTCCACTATGTGGTATGAACTTCAGAGAAAAGCATAAGCCTTGAAGGGGTATTTGAGTGCTCAAGATTCCCAGTTCTTATTTACTCCACTCAAAAACAGCTTTGGGCGTGCTGCAGTTTTGATTATCAAGCCATAAGCAAAATGGCTAACATTAGACACAAGGGAAACCTAAAGGCCTTAAGCAAAAGAAACTGAGGGTGCTGAAAGGAAAGATACGTTGAAAGATCAGGTACCTACTCGATGAGAGATGTGCATGTCTTGATAACATCCAAAATGGAAGCAGAAGGGTTTTTTCTAATGATTTTTTTCTTTACTCCTCTTCGATGACATGGCAAAAATGAAGTAAAAGACAAATATAATTAAGCTGGAGAGAGAAAAGCATCAGGCAACAAAAATAATAAATGGAGCAGAGAGGTTTACATATCTGAAAGACTGGCAAAATTGGGTTTGTTTAGTCTTAAACAAAACAATTAAAAAAAAAAGGACATAATTTAAAAAGCTAAGGGTTATAAAACTAAGCTTTGGCATGGTTTAATTTTGTGGAATAAAGCTGAGTTAAGTTGCCAAAAATTACAATTCTTAAAATCTCGTTCATGTGTGTATGGGACTTAATTGCAAACTAAGAGACCAGTGACCCTATTTTGCAATAGCATAGAGAGGGGAATAGCTTTAGGTGATGCCACTGGTGCTGATTACCCTTGTGCAGCAGCACACATTTAAAACTGGGGTGCCCACCCCACACTTCCTACCACTTAATTCAGCAGGGTCTACTGATATGTGCAGCCTTACGCTCCCATTTCTGCCTGCCAGTTTTAAGATGGGGGAGATGAAGCACAAGGAGGGAAAAATGATCAGCAAATGCAATATATTCATGCAATACAGTACAACTGTGAAACTTTTTGTTTTGATAGTGTGCCACCTTCTTTTCACATACACCTTCCATTATACACTATCCAATTTTAGTCACATTTTCTAGCAGTTATGTTGAACAAGTATGGTATTACTGACAGCTGAGGTGTTGAAATAGGTACTATGAATATTTTCAACCAAGTACTAGATAATCAGTTTCCATGTAATTAGTAACTTGGGTTTCTTTCCAGCCTGATGCTTGAGTTTGGGCACTTGTGAATTCTGAGGGAGGGGTGGAGGGAGGGCTTCACTCATCAAGCTTCCTTTTCCCCTACATTGGCATTTTTTGTTTTGCATCCAGAGAGTGTTTTTACACTCTTTTGAGGTCAACTGTTATTGTTTTTTTCCTTCAAAAAGTATCATTTTGAAATAAATTTGAAAGAGCCGAGATAAAAGATGACATAATTGTCATCAGAGCGCCAGATAACAAAGGGCTCATAGCCCTGCTTGGCTGTAGAACATTTTTTGTAGTACAGAAAAAAAGTGCAGATATATCCATGCAGATGTAGCACCAAGTATTCATTTTTATCAAAGCTAAATATTTCAAAAATTATTATAAATATTAATTTTGAAGCAGAATGGCAACAGATTTGCTGAAATGGAATGCCATTCCTATGACAAAATCATTTGTTCAGGTTTGTCTCCTCCACAAATGCTAGTAATAAAATAGCTTGTCAGGCACAAAGTACTGAATTTTATCTCCTCTGCTTAAGCGATGAGTCATTCATTATATTGTGAAGCAAAACATCAGACTTGCTGTATCTCCCAGGGTAATTTGATGAAGTTTACCAGTGGAGCAGGCTTTGCAAGTGCCAATTCAATGTGATAAGGCATATACAGAAATGATGCTTGTCTTTTATGAAAGAAGCCCAACTGGGGGAAATGCTGATTCACAGATGTGGGATGCAAACAGCTGGCCAGTGTAAAAGCTAAAAAAATGGTAAGCACTTTCCCAGTGCTGATTGGAGTACTCCTGTCTCTCAAATCTCATTTGGGACACCCAATTTGCTATTTTTTTTTGTACATAGGAGAGTGTTTGTTCCTGGAATTTATTAATCTCTTTTTCTAAACTTAATTGCCTAGACTGTTTGTAAAAAAAAAAAGATGTATAGAAACACATAAGTTTTGTAATTGCCACCCATATACAAAAATTGAAATCTTCCCTTGGTTTTCCCAGAAGAGTTGCCTTAAACTATCTTTGCTTTCACCAGTGCTAATTAATCAATAAAATAGATATATCATCATTTTTGGAAGCATCTGCTTATTTTATCTTTGCATCTGGAAATGATGGAAAGGCTCCAAGGAAATAAGAGAGAAAAGGCACAATGAAAAATGTGGAAGACTGATATAAATAGATTCCTCAGACATCATACTTTTTGGAAATAAATAATAAATAAATAAATTAGTCTCTCAGGAAATACTTAAAAAATCTTACCATCCGGCAGTCATTTATTACCAGGTAGCAATAATCTTTTATGGTCGAAGTGTTAGATTTTTATAACCTTTTTTTTAAAATGATAGCACCAGGACTGTTGTTGTTCACTGATGCAATAAAATACCAGAGAAATTTATTGAAGCTCTTCAATATTCGGAAGGCTTGAGGTCATAAAATAAAGCTCTGAAGTAAAGACATGCTGTTTGTAGCTCATAATTTGGCTAAACTTGTAAGAAGAAATGTGGTAATGAATTCAATCATACTAATTTGGACTCTGGTGCAAAGAGGAAATGGTGGTCAGTGTGCAAAACATTAAACAGCAAGGTAAATAAATTAAAAAGGACTGGGTAAAGCTGAGCATTACAGATTACTGCACAAGATGCTGCTGCACACAGGGAAATGATTATGTCAGAACCTAGAGCAGTGTGGGAGCAGTCAACTGGTAATGGTTGAGGAGCGGGAGGCTGCTACGTTTCCTTCTCTTGTGGTGGCAAAGGAAATTTTGCAAGTCTTTCTGGGCAATGACAACGGCTGCCTGTGAAAGACACTTGAAACAAAAACCTTCGTGTTGGAGAGAAACCTGCCCAACTGTGATCCGTTGCTCTCAGGACTTTTGTTAAGGAGAATTCAGCAGACTAGGGCAAGAAGAGAAAGTGCAATGAGCCTCACCGACTAAACACAGCAGAATTTCCTCTATTGCAAGAAGCACATCCTCTTCCTATTATTCCTTGAAATCCCAGGGAAATTTCCTCCTTGCCAAATAATCAGACAGCCGTGACAAGAATTTCAGACCACCAGCAGGTTTCTGCCACCCTAACCTGGAGCTACATTGGATGTTTTCCTAACCGAAGAATAGTTAATAAGGCTTGTTCCTTGTTTTGCTTTCGGTCCATGAAGGAAGAACCTGGCATTCATTCATTGCATCACTGATTGCAGTGCAAAACGTAGGCTCTCACACAAGCCTAGCTCTCTCCCCAAGTGGATCAAATGGCATATTTCATATTAATGGCTGCACTGCAGAATAACTTTGTTAAGCAAAGCCTTAAGTTTGTTTTATTAGCAGTACTTCTAAGGCTCTGTAAGTTACTGTGTATAGAAGAAAATCTGGTCACAAAAGGTAATTAAAAGCATTTAATCATCATCCTAAAAGATTAAGTAAGATGCAGTATCTGAATGCAGCTGTGCTTCCTGCTGTATTATGAGTATTTGCTTGCTCTGGCAAACTCCACAGCTGTTTTCCTCTCCTCTCTCTGTACTGGTGTAGTTCCCATCACCGTTAATGGAGTTTGTATACAAACACTACGTCCAGAAAGAATCACAGATATTTCATTATATCACTCAGATTCTTAGCAGAGATGGAGAGGCATTCATAACAGCATAAACTACAGGGAGAGAATCACCTTCAAAGAAAACATGTATCAGAATCAAAGTGTTCCCGTGGAGGCCTAGGGTCAAATTATGTTAATGGACTGTTTTAAATTATTTACAACATGAAGAGGGAAAGGCATTCATTTGCCCTGATTTTGAAATAGGCATCTGATCTTTTAATTTGGTTGCATGGAAACTAATCGGGGGGGTCATTTTGGAAGTTTATTGATGTTTGTTTTAGTATTATCCTTATAGAGATGTGTGCACTTTTATTGGCAATAGGAAAACATGAAAAGGTTGGTTTGTGATTGCTGCTGGGTTGTTTTCATTGAAAGCTCAGAATAGTTTTAAAATTTTGTTTGAACTCTTTCTTTCTACCATTTTCCCTAGATCTAACTCTTTTGGTATTAGTCTTCTAAGTTCAAACACTGAAAAATAAAGAAAATATAACATCTCTCATGTGTTTTTTTTAAGAAAAAGAGATTTAGAGAGCAGACATTATACCAATACAGATCATTCATAGAGGAAAGGGGAAAAAATCACCAATGGATTTTTTTATGGATCCTGCAAGCATCATAAACTAAAATAACTATAGGGATTCATCTTTCTCCATGCCCCTTAAATACCACTTTATTGAACCTCAGATGTTAGTGTCACCAATTGTGACATTTTTTTCTATGCAAAATCTTTTAATATCTTAAAGGCCAGAAAAAAAACTGGTCCTATGGTGAAAGGAGAAGACTGGAAACCCAGAGAAACTTTGTCTGTCTTGCATCTTCCCATTTTCACTCTGGGAAGAAGGAATTACAGTTTTTTTTGCAGCAAATATATTAAAAATCCAAAGACTTGAAAAGCATTGAGATGTAACACTTCATATTTAGTCATCATGTGCAAGCAAAAACACCCTAGCTGGGTACATAGCCATCACCAATTTGGAAAAGGGATTGTAAATTTGGGCTAGTACTAGTAAAACCTCTATTTTTACCTGCTTTGTTGGCATTGGGATTGCTCAGTGATTTTTAAAATTGTTTGCAAACTGCTGCTGGAGCTTTCAGTTAAGCATTCCAGGGAGTGGGTAGAGAATATTGAAGCTCTAGGGGTTTTTCTTCTTATGAGTGTGCTAATCTAATTTTAGAAATAATTTTAAAATGTAAATAAGATTAATTGTGCATTCTTTGTTATGCTGGATCTCAATTTATGTAGGGACACTTGGCATAGAACTGGTTATTCTGGACTTCTAATTTATAATGTTAAATGGTTTAAGATTTTTTTTAATATCCTTTCTTTCTTTTAATGTGTCAGAAAGTCTTGATTTGCCCAAACTTAACACCTAAGTAAGAGAAAAAATGTTTTCACTTTCAAAATGAAATCTCAGTTGAAAAACAGAGTGGAAGGGAGACCCTAGAATACCTGATTGATAGAGCTCTGTTATCGTGTGGGAGTTCAGCACACGAGTCCTTGCCCTCCTTGCCTCAGACCAATTCTTAATCCAAAGACTCTGAAAGACTGAGTGCTCTAATTACTGGATTACTGTCAGATAAGTCTCTTGCTGGATCCGTTCTACTTAGTGTGAATAATTCAATAGTCAGTGGAATAAGGAACCTCATTTTCTCACAGATCCCTGCACAGGCTCTAATCACTCATCTGAAGAGCTAGTCTTGGTGAGCTGGTGAATACGTAAAGCAGAATACCTGTAAATGAGGCAGCCTAGAGATGGATTCTGAAGTTTGGGGAGTACAGCAGCCCTTTGAGATGTAGAACACTGAAGTACAGGAAACTTCTTCAGAGAATAATTAGACTTTCTCTGAAAGTAAAAAAAGAAACAGAAGTTCTTGTTCTGTTCTGCTTCCTGGGACTTCAGCTACATTGTATGGTATTTAGGATGCTGAGTTTAAATTTCATAATAAATTATTGCATTCTTTTTTTTTAATCTATAATTCAGCAGAGAAATTGGAAATCAAGAGCCATAACTTGAGATCTCCATGTCTGATATGATATTCCTTTGAAAGCTTCTGCAGTGGAGAAGCACTGAGAATTTTTCTATTAAACCTCCTTTCACTGGAAGCACAAGGACTCTTAAGCTTTAAGTGATGTGGAGGTCTGCCTACCAACCAAACGCACAATGACCTCTCAGTGTTGTAGCACTGTTTCTATTAAGCATAGGTACACTCTGGAGGAAAGATAGTGATGCGTGTATATTTGAACAGGTGGCATGTCCAGCACCACTCTTAATTCTAATAACTGTCAGATCACTAATATTTCTGCTTTTGACTTACCTTCTCACAGTCATTTTTAGAAGTCTCAGCATACTCTTTGTGTGCCACCTTAACATCTGCACAAAGAGAGACGTGGTTTTATTTTCTATTCTCAGGACTGTAATTATATTAATGGAATATGATTATGCTAAGGATAGAGTGTTTTATATGATAACAATTAATTTATGATTAGCGTATTTGATATTTTTTTAATTTCACTACCAATTCACTTTTATCTCAATCCCTTGCTGTAATATAACTTTTAATATGAAGTTACAATTTCCTCTCATAAAAATGACTTTTCTTCTGATATCTAGTTAGTCCTGCACACTGTTTGCTAATCAATGTCCTAGGTTGTATAAGGGTCATACATTCCTGTAGTCATTCAATCAGTAACTCGAAGTACCAGGAAAAATATCGAGAAAAGTTCTAATCCTTAGTTAGCTAAGGACTGAAAGAATCAAGGAATCATCTTCTTAAGTCACTTAGGAATAAGAGGCTAAATTACTTTTCATTATTTTGGAATAAGTATGTAACTTTTCATGTGCATTTTTTTCCAGTGGCTTCCATTTCCTTACTCTATACCAACAATTTTAAGTCTGCATGTAAGCTTTTAAAACTTTTCTTTATAAATTCCTTAGGGTTATAAAATACTATAAATACATAATAAACTCTTTCTTACTTGAAGCAATATAAAATAGCAAATGCATTTTGAACCAAAGAAAGTTTTTTGAACAATTTTTAGCAAAAGGAATCTGATTAACAGCAAAGGTCTGATGAATGATAACAACCACGTTTATGCTGAAATAGAGATTAATCTAATCTAATCTAATTAGATCTAATTGATCTAATCTAAAAAGATTAGATCAATCAGTAAAGTAATTCCACAATGTATTAAAGTTGCTATTAGTTATAGTTAGGAGTACAACAAAAATCTTGTACTAAAGTGTTTAATTTCACAGAATGACACACAATCACAGAATGGTTGAGGTTGGCAGGGACCTCTCGAGATCATCTAGTCCAACCCCCCTGCTCCAGCAGGGACACCCAGAGCACGTGGCACAGAGTGGCATCCAGACGGGTTTGGAAGATCTCCAGAGAAGGAGACTCCACAGCCTCTCTGGACAGCCTGTGCCAGGGCTCTGTCACCCTCACAGGAAAGAAGTTCTCTTTATATATCAGATAACATTCATTACCAGTGTAAATTAAAAGTCATTTTCCATGTGCATTTGCCAGTTCCTTATGTTGCTGAATGGAGGTGATATTAATTGCCATTCTAATATAAATGGAATTACGAAAAAAAAAGCCTGATCAAAATGAGATAAATCTTCCTGCAGCTTTGAAATGGCTTTTCTGATCTTGTGCAATGAGATACACCCAAAATGAAATTTTTGTCTTTAGTATACTGAAATGTTAAAGTGTATATGAAAAAAATCCCTACCTTCCATTTGAAACTGCTGCTAAGCTGGTATTTCCAGACAAAAGTCAAGTTCTTGGCACATAGCGGGCAGAACAATGAGGGTATCTTGCTATGTGTCTAATAACGTGTTTGAGTCTCAGTTCAGACTGGTCCAAACAATCAATTGCAGCTTGTAAGTGCCTCATTATTCAAGATAAAGACTTGAGGGCCATGCAGCTCTCACACTGTAGGAGATGCAGTTGAATAAATAAGTCATTGAGTATGGAAACCAGTGTTTTTTACTATATGGGATTGCTGCAATATCTATGATCTAATAGAGCTTCTTAAAAAAAAAAGAAATCCCAGTCTTGCATTTCTTGCTGTTTTTCTTTCTTTAGATTTTGTTTTCTATTGTTTTTATTTTCTGGAGATTAGATGGTGTTCCCATTGTTAGGATTAATACTTCTGGATATGACGGGTTAAAGCCCACTGTACGGATACAGTACATTTAAACTTTTCATATACCTGTAAAATTAACAACTTCAACAGGAGATACTATTTTGCAATGTATTGTGTTTTTAACATTTATATTAATGTGTATTTAATTCTGGAGAAAAAAACAAGGACCATATAAAAGTTAAGAGGGAAAAGCAAAGCTGAGATTGAAGCACTCAAAACAGAGTCTCACCTAGTCTTTTTAAAGGACTGTTAATAGAAAGGTATATATGTATATATATAAAATTATTTTTTATGTTTCCTTTTTTAAGGAAGCAAGTAGCTTCTGTATAACTCAGGGAAAATCACAAGGAACTATGTATTTCCTGCACAATCTTTTTGTGCTTCTGAGAGTGAAACATAGCTGTAAGATCCTTTATAATCTGGGTTAGTCAGGTCAGTCTAGAAGGGAAAGGAGAACAGAGTGCTGTCTGAGGCATTAAATAAAGTGGGAATGGGAACTGTATCAAGATGCAAGGAAACAGCTCTGCATTGATCTGTGCAAAAGCAAGCTTAATTGTCTGAAAGTCTCTCTTCAATTTTTATTTGTGCCACTTATGGTAATGTGTAAAATGGTGATTATTTTTTAAGTATTTAAACTAGCAATGCTAGCTGGGTGGATCTTTAGTTTTTCTTTTCCTTTTTTTTCTCTTTTTTTTCCACCTCTAGATATCATTATTACTTCCATGCAAAATTTAGCTCTTTTTCACATTTCCGTGGAAATCTCTTGATCTCATTGCATTAGTTGTCTCCATCCCTTGTTCAAATCCTTTATGTATTCCTGTATGATACTAATTTGTTCCTCTGGTCCCATGTATAGTCAAGAGAGTAACTTATTCATCTCCGGTAGCACTGCTGAAATCACAGAAGTGCCTGATGCTGTGATTTATCAAGGCACTCAGGTCAGTGCCTTAAGCATGTGCTAAAAATGAAGCAAATGCTTGCATGAACCCCAAGGATTAGTTGCCTGCATAATGGTTTCCAGGGTCCTTAAAAAATGTGAACTTGTGGAACAGATTGGCTACTGCTGTAGGTTAGAATAGCTCTACTGAAATCCAAATGACTCTAACAATGACTTTAGTGGAATTACAGCAAGTCTGTACTAAAGCTTCCTCTTTTCTTTGTGCAGTACGGATAATTGCAATATGTCAAAAATAAAATTCAAAAGTTAGAAAAAGCTTTGTATCTGGCCATTTGATACATACACGTAGAGAGTTGTTCTGCCATTCAGAGGGACCTTTACAGGCTGGAGAAATGGGCAGAGAGGAACCTCAGAAAGTGCAGCAATGGGAAGAGCAAAGGCCAGCACCTGGAGAGGAAGAATTCAATGCCCTAGTACAGGCTGGAGGGTGGACCCACTACAGAGCAGCTTTGTAGAGAAGGCCCTGGTGGTTCTTGGGGATCCATGAACAAGTTAGCCAAGAGCCAGCAATGTGCCCTTGGGGTTAAGAAGGCCAGTTATATCCTGGCCTGCATAGCAGTTTGAGATGTGATGCTGCACTACACAGCTGAAGTGTTGTATCCAGTTCTGGGCTCCCCGTACCAGCTTCTGCTGGCGTGAGTCCAGAGAAGGCCTACTGAGATGGTTGAGGAACTGGAATGTCTCTTGTGCAATGAAAGACTGAGAGAACTGGGCCTGTTTAGCCTGGAGAAGGGAAGGCTTAAGGGAGGATATTATCACTCTGCACGAACACCTGAAGGGAAGGTGTAAAGATGGAGTCAGACTCTTCTCAGTGGTGCTTGGTGAAAGGATAAGAGGCAAGGACCCATACTGAAACACAGGAAGCTCCATCTGAATCTAAGAGAAAAAGAAATGTTCATTGTGAGGGTGACTGAACACTGGAACAGGTTGCCCAGAAGGCTGTGGAGTCTCCATCCTTGGAGATACTCAGAACTCAGATGGACAAAGTCCTGATAGGTCATCCTGTCCTGCTCTAGGTGACCCTGCTTGGGCAGAGGGTTTGACTAGATGATTTCTAGAGGTCCCTTACAACCTCAACTGTTCTGAGGTTTTTTTAGTTGTTAACATACTATTGAGTGTTTAATAGAAATATTAGCATCTCAATATGAGATTGTATCCTTACAGCATATCATTTTTCCATTTGATTTTGTAGTGTCATAATCTTTCATATTTGCTGATAATGGGATGTCTGTGGTGTCACCTGTCACACTACCACTTGAGCACTAATCAGATAAGAAATGAAAACTGTGTGGGCCAAAACTTGGATAACCCAGTCAGGCTGTTTCTTGTGCCACAGATGAAGCTTGTTTTTATATTAGGAAACTATAGAGGAAAGGAAAGGGATTACGTTTTTCTATTAGGCCTGCAAATTTCCCTCTCTAAAAAATCTTAATTTCTAAGGTAAAGACTGTTTTGTGTGGAGATGTTTCTTTCTTTTTTTTTTTTTTTTTTTTTTTTTTTTTCCTGTATATAAAGAGATATCCATTTAGGTCATGTAGCATATTTTGATTATGTGAATTATTACATGTTTGCAAGCCAACTGACAAAATGTTTTGAAAATTAAAGACCTATTATCAACTGTTTTATTCTGCATGAATTCACAATATTTATATTGTATACCTTTCTACAGTCATAAGCATGAAGTTAATTCCTGTGTATAGGAATAGTATTTCTAAGCTTTTGGGAATAGTTGTAGACTTTTGTATAGAGCTTTTCCAGGTATTTAATCATTCTTTTTGTAAATTCGAGGATGAAAAAAAAAAGGTTCTGTTTTAGGGGCAGCATTATTGCATTTCAGAAATAATATCCTGTAAAATGGATGTAACAAGGTATTTTATCTAAAAGCCCATTGTAGGTTTCTTATTATGAGTTTCAAGCTTCTGCAACGATAAAAGCGCTCTTATTCAAATGTATATTATTGCATTCATTTCTCTAATAGCAGTATTCCATCATATCAACCTATAAATAGACAAAGAAACAATGGCACAGAGTGCTTGTTATTCATCCTCAATATTTTTTATTCCGTTGTTAGGTATCAGTCTATGGAACACTCACTCAGAGTATTTGCATGGAATACAGAAAAAAAAAAAAAAAAGTTATTTCCTCTGAGTAAATATGTGCTTTCTGCTTGTGTTTCCTTGGGATAAAAAAATTTAGTGTTTCAGTTGCATTGGTCAAAGCATTTTATTGCCTTCTTGATGACAATAAAAATTGCACAAGGCTTCAAATAAAAGCACTTCCAAGTGTGAATTAAATATTGGGTGTAGTCTTTTGTAAACAGAGAAGAAAGTACACTTTGATAATAAATCTTTTTGTGTATTTCAATAAGATGTCTATTTTTTCTTCCTAGATACACCTTTAGTTAAAATCATTTCTTCCAATTCATGGCCTGAAGAAGGACAATCTATAGTTTTGACTTGTGAATCCAAAGGAAAACCAGTGTAAGTGATTTAACAAGTAATATGTTTTTGTTATTTTCCTTATTCTGCTGTGATTGCAATTTTCAGCTGCAGAAATCTGCTGTTTTTGTCTTGTCCTGAGGTATATGATTGGTTTAGAAAAGCCCTTGAAACCTGTCTTCATTAAGTGTCCATGGAAGATTGGTCTTTTACTTTGTCATCTCTTTTAGTTTTTGGCTAAGAATTCCAGCTGTGAGCTTTTTTTTTTCGGTCAGGTATATCAACCTGAAAGGAGTGCAGGCTTAATCAGTCACTGTTTACATCACTGAACTGATGATAGGAAAGACAAAATATCTCATGAAAAACTTTCCACATTCAGTAGCCTTAGAGAAAACATATTGAACTTTCTGGATGCTTCAGCTGCCATTTACAAGCTGTTACAAGCATTTAATGATATATTCGATTTGGGTACTTGGTTATATCAAAATTTGAAAAGACTTAATCTGCTTTAAGAATATAAATTGTTTTACTTGGAAATTTATATCCTTGCCAAAAGTATTTTTAAAAGCACATCTGAAGAAACCACCTCTTTCACAACATCTGCTATTTAAAAAGGTTTTAAAAAATGTTTTTCCTCTATAATAGACCTGCCTCTTTACAACAGAAACTTCCTCCTTATTCGAGCTCTTATGCATTTACTCATGAAGAAACAGTCATGTTGCTTAAATATTAACCCAGTATTCAAAAGATTAATATGTAGTGTTGCATAGAATGATATGTAGCTTTAGAATAGTTTTGAAAATAATAGGTGATTTTTGGTTCTAAAAGTAGTGCAAATTACGTGCCAAAAATCATATGCCATATAAGGTTGAATTTCTCCTTGTTATAATTTCAGTGACCTTATGTAACTGCTAATGTACCTTCTGACCTGAAGACAGATTTAGGTAAAGGTTTGAGAATTGAAGTCCAAAGTTTCCTTTATAAAAGCCTTAGTTTAGTCCAGCATCATTTCAACCCATAGGTGCTTTGCTTTCTTACATTGTGTACCTATATAATTTTAAAGTAATTTATTTTGTCCAAATTTTGACTCAGCTGAGCAACTCAACATCTAGCTCATGCTTTTACTCGGCTTGAGACCAGAAGGCTGAGTGTCCTTCCTGTTAATCGTATATAGTGCTCAGTGTAATCATTTTTCTGTGTACTCACAAAATTGAGTTCCAGCCACCTCTTGCTTTTGTAATTTACTTGAAGGAGAAAGAACTACCCATTTATAGAATAGCCTTTGAGCTTTCACCTAGGTATTGGGAGGTACAGAGTAAGTTTCCTCATTTCTTTCCAATCCAGCAGAAGTGCTTATTTTTATGGAAGAGTTCAGCCCTGATTGCCCTGAGTGAGCAATTGGCTAGGTGGAATTTAGGATTTTCTCCATCTCAGTGTTTTCCACATGGCTAACATTCAGCAGCTGCATGCTGAGAGTGCTGTTTGACATATTGACTTTGGGGATCCTAGCCCCAGGTGCTTAATTTTCCCTATTCAGCTAACATGCACAGTAAGCATGAAGATTTAAGTGAGGTGGTCATTACATATTTGTAGTTATTTTTGTACACTAGGTAGGTGCTGGTTCTTTCTGATCTTGGCAAGAAAGTGTGCCCACTCATTCAAGCCTCTAAGTATAATAGGACATTTAATCAGAATATTTGAAGCTGGAAGCGAAAGAAAATGTTAGCAGTTAAATCCTCCTGTGATTTTGTGATAAATCTCCTGTCCCTTCTGATACTGGAACCCCCGAGTGATACATCATCAGGCAGACCTACTGTCAAGTGAAAGGGTGTTCACATGAAAACATGTTGCCTCTCTAATAGATAAGGACAAGGAGATGCAGGTGGCATAATTGCCAACGCCATGTGGGAGCTGCCTACAGGCCCCTCCATTATAATTAGCCAGCTAAGTTTACCCTGTGGCCACATGTGCAGCCCCGGACTGGCCCATGTCCATGTGGGCTGACTCAGGTCGGCTCTTATGTGGGTCACTGCCTCCTCAGTGCATTGCAGTCTCCCCTTTGGTTTGCTGCACTTCCCTGCTGCTTGTTTTAGGGCAGGGTCAGTTTGCCCCTCACGTTTTGAACCTTTAAATCATAAGAAAATTTTCAAGGTTCGTTTCTTGGTTTTGTGCTTTTTAAAAATTTAGTTATTTTATGAGAGAAACAGCTTTAGAGAGATGGGTGTACTGGAGGACTGAGGGGAGAGCAGGCAGGAGAGTTGTATAATACTGACTACATGTTCCATTCCTTCAGTGATTTCACCCACCTACCTCTAAATTTCAGACCACAGAAATACGGTGTTCTTCAATATTTAGGGGTGTGGGAGTCATTTCAGCTCCCTTTAACCATCTGCACAGTAGATGTCTACCTCTGAGCTGCTGTTTGGCTTCTGTTTTTGTTCCAGGAGGGAGGAATAGGTGTTGTTGTGATGTGACTGATCCGATTTATGCTAGGCACCTACCTCAGCAGTTTGGGAGACCAAATATAGAGGTCTGAATATGTCTATTTAATAATCTATCTCAAATTCAAATCTCTTTTTTTTTTTTTGCTTTTTGGTCAGATGCATCTCACTTTGTGTACTGCTTATAATCATATTTTCATAATCTTTGTTGAAAGAATGAGCATTTTTTCACGTGCCAAAGGTATCAGAATCTGTTACAAAAGGAGTCTATCTTCTCAGATTTTAGATTTTTTTTGTTACCCCCAGTATTACTCAGTCTTTTTTGAAGCCAATTAAAATATGAAAAATGATATATTTTAGCATAACTTATACAATACTTTACATTTGATACATTAAATATTGTAGATCTTTTATGTATATTAGTATTAGGAAATACTAGTTTAAAAATGACAATCTCATTAAGGTTATTTACTGAAAAAAAAATATTTTTTATTATTTTTTTCAAAAAAAGAGTCAATTGCAAACTTAAAGGATTCAAATGCAGTTTTTTCCCATGGTTTTGAAAGGGCAGCCAAGGAAAAATTCCACACCACAGAATTATCAAGGCAGGGCACCTGTGTGCGGTGGACTTTGGGCACAAATATTTTGTGCCAATAAATGCACCTCTAATTGTGCATACAACAAAAGCTGCCAACATCAGCTGCTCTGTACTGCTTCATTAGGTCAGTCTTTTATGACACAGAGCCAGTAATAAATAGGCATCCTCCTGGGAACAGTTTGCAGTTGCTTAGCATGAGAAACAGTAATGTCATGCTCCCAACCTACATTGTGAATATCTTCTGGCTTAGAGAGAGGAATTGGAGAGGTCCGCAGAGCCCAAGAAGTTGGTGTCACGAGATGAGTAGGTGATGAAAGAGTAAAGAGGAAGAAAAGGGAGAATAAACTGCAAGCAGCACAGACAGCTCAGAATCAACCAGTGGCCTTTCTTAGCCATTTAAACACTCTGGGTTAACTTCTGTCACACTGATATCACTCCTGTCAACTTGATATTTGGTTGCCTGTATGCAACAATCAGTCATACCAGTGAATGAGCACTTACTTATATAGGTACATTTCTTTATATCTGAGTGATCTTTATATCTGAGTATCAAGCTTCAGAATGGTGCTAGGGATTAATAAAATGTAAGAGTCAAGCAGGATTGTAGCTGTGGTGCCATTCATGATACTGAGAGCTGCTGCAGAGTAATTCTTTCTCAAAGGGGAAAAACAGAATGAAGCTAAAGCTAAAATACACTTGCCACATCCCACCAAGATCCTCCTTGCAGTGATTCTGTCCCTCAATCCATGCACATCGTGCATATGCTTATATAAGGGTACATATACATAAACGCTTGTATTTAAAAGGTAAAATATAGAGAGATGAGAAAGAACTGTCTTCAAGTTGTGAAAATTTGAGAGCTAAGACCCTTCTACAGAGTAAAAGATGTAGCTTGGCTTGGCCTGTCGTTGTCCATTCAGTAACCTTGCTGTTTTTCCTCTTTGCTCAGCACTGCAAGGATGAGGATAGCTCTGGTTCCCGTTCAGATGCTCTGCTTATTACTAGTAGAGGAATTACTTTGGAGGCAAAGCTGTTCTTCGAGGTGAAGATTCTGTTGCTGCTGTAACACAGCAGTGAGGCCCATAAAAAGAGCAGGCCAGGTTTACTGCATGTTCAGCAATGCTTTTGCAAAAGTAAGCTACATGGGGGATTGCTGAGATGTTGTAGGTAGATTCAGGCTCTGCCGCTGTTCCCTCTGGAATACGTTTTGTGGCAGGTGAAGAGCTGCCTGGACTGCCAAAGAGATGCCAGGGAGGCTATTGCAAGAGCAGTCAGCCTTGGCCTGGCCCCTTGCAGCTCTTATTGAACATGAAACAAGCCCGTGTGGTGTGGATGACCACACTGACTGTGACACGGAGTCAGAATGGGCATAGAATAGGGAACAGAATATAACAGAATAGGGAATAGTAAGATGATGATGGGAAGCTTAATGCAATATCTTTCAAAAGCAAAGTCTTTGGCTTCCCTTTGTAACTCTTGCTAAATTTAGTCCCTCCAGAATCTAGCATCAAGTTCTTAAAAAATTTCAAGTTAGGCTTAGGGACTTAGGCCTCTAGGTTTAATGATGTCTGAGTCGTGTTTGTGTGGAACCTGAGACACCAGTTCTAAACCGATGTGAAAAACTCGTGCTTGAAATACATTATGTATAAAGACATGGCATTTTCAATTAAATTCTTCCATTAGAGGAAAGGAAAAAAGATATCTGTATCTTTTGTTTCTTGCACATGAGGTGTATTACTTCTTCTTTCTTTTGTTCTTATTTTTATTTCCTGGAATGGTTATTTTAAATGTATATGATGATGCTTGAGATATTCTTCTGCAGCCTTAATTATTCCCAGGGTTATGTTGCTCAGAAGCAAGATAGCATGTAATTATAACTGAAAAGTGTGCATAGTCAAAATGCAATGGTCTCTGTATTCTTCCTGTAGAATACTGAGTGTTAAACAAATGGTCAGCCTGTTTGCCTATAAGGTACAGGAAAATAGGGGATGATACCTCATCACCATTGTGGTGTCTTCTTAGAAGACTTCTCCGTCACCTTAACGGTGTGGAAACAATGGAACCACACAGACACGCAGCTCTGATGTTTCTTCTCCTGTTAGTGAAAGTCAACATTTCTTTTTCTGTCTTACTCTAGTTATTAAATTCAGATCTTATGACCAGTTGGCAAAATTATATTTGGCAAACATAATTTTAGTGTCAGGCTGTTATTTCTTTGGTTGATGGCCCATTGGCAGACTAGATTTAGAGTTTTCTTTTGGATTTGTGTTTCTGTCAGGTTAGTCACTTTCTATGCTGGACTCAGTTGTTGGTTTGTTCACCCTCTTGAAAATTTTAATAAAAACATTTGCCATTTTTTCAGTTGTAGATAATAATGTTTAGTCATTTCTTAGCATAACTTAAGTCAAGACTGTGTGGGTGTATTTGATATTTTTATTCATTGTCACATTCCTTCTTTGGTGAGAATCTTGTATATTCTCAAAACAGATGGAAGATGATAGTTTCTTGTCTTTTCAATCCTTAGAGCTATTTTGTCTTTTCCAGAGTTTTGATCCCAGACAGCCATCAGGCCATAACATTTTTCAAAATGAACTAGTTGAGTAAGACCATAACATATCAGAAGCTCTTCCTTATTTACTTTATTTTTGTTTATTTCTTTTTGTTTTTATTTTATTTTATTTTATTTTATTTTATTTTATTTTATTTTATTTTATTTTATTTTATTTTATTTTTAGGTTAGTATAGTTTTACTTTTGTTCCTTTCCTTTGCCAAACAAGGAAAAGTGATTGGGCTCCAAAAATAACACACCTCCTTTTAATGAACTCATTTGCATCGTTTGGACTTGCACCTTTAGAAATAAAGCTATATTGCATAGCAACACATTGAATATTTCTCTTAATAAGCGAAAGTAAGCTGATTTAAGAATAAAGAGCAAATTGACCATGGACACTATTGTCTGTGCTGTTGCCTGTACTAACAGTGTATTCTAATTGCAAATTATGGCCTCTATGTATCATTTCATTTTAACAGAACCATATGTTGGAGTCACTCAAAATAGAACCAAAATTGAATGCAAAAAAAAAAAAAAAAAGTACAATGTTCCATATTTATTATGTGTCTTTTCAGGAAGTACTTCAACTATAATGGAATAATTAGTGCTCAGGAAACAGAGGGAGTTGACTGTCTCCTTTGTGCAGTAGAGAAATTTGTATTCATGCAGCTAAAAGATATCATAGTATGAGTTGGCTGAGTAATGGAAGCTGAAAATTTGACCATGTTGAAATAATCTGAAAGCCTCCTTTTGCTTCAGAAAGGTGTTAGAGGAGATATTTGGCAGTCATTCTTTGCCAGCCGGAGTGCAGACTTCCCTGAGCAGCTAGAGTAATGACCAACAGTTGAAGGCAGCCCATGTCCAGGCTTCAGAAGCAGGAAAAGAATAGTGTGTGGCCTATTCTAAGGCTTTTTGTTATTGTTGTCATGGCTGAAAGATTCTTGTAGTAGAAAACTTAATGTTATGTAGCTAGAAAAGATATCAGGAATACTTTCTCTGCCAAACATCTGCTTATTGATGTAATTATTAATGCACTGGGTAAGCTTATAAAGCTTTGAAAGTAGCTGAGGTTTGGATACAATACAGAAAAAAAAAACACCAAGCTTTTATAGCTTTTATTTCAGAAGAAAGTTCCCATATGTATCCTTCACTCGTATAAAATTATTTTTGGGATCATGAAGAATAGAGAAAAGAACGGTCAGTAATAAACACTGATTTTGTAATACCTTAAAATATGGTCAAATAAATATCAGGGAAATCCTTACTGAACTTCATGAAGTTCCTATGTGTCTGCTCTCCAAAATGCCTAGGTCTTTCAACATGGTGACGCCACCCTCGAGTAGACTGACTGCAATGCCCAGTGCAGTGTCATCCACAAGGTACTTTCCACCTTTTGTCATGGATTTTTGATAAAGTTGTTAAATAGATAGACTCCTGAAGAATACTATCTGAAGGTAGTATTTCAGCTGATAATGGCTACCCAACAGCCCAGCCGGTTTTCACCCACCTGCTAATTCACTCAGCCAGAACAGATGCAAGATCCTGACCTGGATACATGGGTGGAGTAGGAAACCATGCCAGAAGTTTTGCTTAAGTCAAGGTAGACAACATCTACCACTCTTCTTTCATTCAACATCATCATTTCCCTATAGTTTTCAAGTATTTAGTTGTTAGAAAATTATAGAAACATTTGTTTAATGAGCAGTTTTTTCTTCACTTCCAAGGATAAAATGTAGTAGAGAGAAAAGAAGAGAACATCTCTTCCTTCCTCAGAATAATTATCTGAGCTCTAACTGATTCCAAGTGGAAATATCTCCAAAACTAAGGAAGGCTTTTTGAAAACTGCTGGATGGAAATGACCCATTTGAATTTCTGATCTTATGTTATTCTGTAAGAAATATGATACTTTGTTTCCTGAAAATTCTGTCAGGATGGGCAGGGTATCATCTTTGAAAAGGATTCCTGACTCTTTCAGTGGAATAGTTGCTGTGAGGGATCTGTGTGACACAGATTTTATTTGATGCAGGCCTCTCAGAACACAGAATTAAAATACAATAAATAATTTCTTCATAGGTGTTGTTGTGTTGTGTTGTTGTGTTGTTGTGTAAAATAAATGTTTTAGCATTTGCCAAGTTCTTGGGTTTTAATTCTTAAATTAAAATTTAGAATTTTAATGCAATAAATAATTTCTTCATAGGTGTTGTTATGTTTCTTCCCATGGTACCCAAGAACTTGGCAAATGCTAAAACATTTATTTTTATCACACCTGTGGACAATTAGGTTATTTAATTGCTTCCAATTTACTCCTGAGAACTGAAGCAGAACAATTCTGAAGATCAAAATTCTCACAAGTTTTTTAATGGCTAATGTGAAACACACACTGTCTGGTTTTCTGAGAATATCTGACATAGCATTGCATCACATTCAGAAGATAGCTCCACTTCAGTTTGAATGATAACACTGAGCAGCAAATCTGCAAATCTATGCCAAGAGTCTCAAATCAGACACCCAGGAAACTGTGGACACCCACACGATATTCAGCAGTTAAGGTTTGTTTTAAAAAGTCTGCCAATGCCACTTGAAAAAGTCTGCCAATGGTAATAGCAGGGTTAGATTCTGATTTGTTAATCTAGTGGTCAGCTTTATGTCCATGTGTAATTTTCTTTTCTTGCTTCATCATGATATTCTTTCTAGCTTCTGTTACAGATGAGATGAAAGTTCTCTAAGAAAATATATAATTTTTTGCATAAATTTTATTCACTGCAGAATAGTCTCTGGGTTTGTGCAATGAATATTTGGGAGCCTAGAAGAGAGTGCTAGAATTAGTTCCTCCTAAAATATGAATTATCATAATGATTCTGGAAAACTATGCATGTTTCTGTGCTTATAAATCACCTGGCAGAATGAATCCACAGCCCAAACTGGACATTCAGACAGTATCAATAAATATTAATGGTTTGGAAAATTGCATGAGTTTGTACATATCCAGGATGAAATATTATTCTAGTAAAATATGAATATGGAAAGTATTTCTCTCTTAAGCTTTATGCATATTTGTTCATGGACCATCCTAAATCATAAAAGTCTACTTCCAGGTTTCTCTGGAAGGGACCTACAACAGAAAGCAAGTAGGTTAACAGAAAGAAGGCAAGTTATATATTGGGCTTCCCCTGTTTGTGTTTAGATCTGAACAACCATTATTTTGAGCACTAAGGTGGGTATTTGGCAATTTTGTCATAACCACTGTCCATTTAACAAATGGAGACACTCTCCCATCTCTTTGCCTTGATCCCAGATGTAACATGGACTTCCTAATACATACCAGCGACTGGAATATATATATTTTTTTGCATTTCTGCCTTCTGAGCACTTTGAGCTTACAAGTAGGTTTTCAAGGGCACAAGTTGCACATAATTCAGAAGATTTTATATATACATTCTTAAATAAATGCTTACGTATGTGGGACAAAAATATTGTATTGGACATAGACAAAGCTCAGCCTTGTATTCCTTGTTATTGTGGAACAGCTCCGAGATTAGGTCAGAATCTTCTATTTTTCTCCTTCAACGTAGGGATTTCCTGCTGAAACTTGTTATCTCTCTGTATCTGTTCCTAGTTGCCTTTCTCTGACCTTGTCTTGTTCAGCAATTAAATAGAACCTGTCTCTTACAAATACAGGTTGGTCTGTCCTGTCTCTGTCTTTCCTCCCTGCTCTAATTTCTTCAAAAGTTTCTTCTTGCCTTTTTCACTTTTTCTTCCTTTGTGTGTATGTTTGTTTAACAGTTCTTTTTCATCTTTATTTCTTTATTCTATTAAGGAATTTTATTTTTTACATTCTTTTCCATTCAGAGAACTATAAACTTTTATTTTCTTGAAGAGAAACTGACTGCATTTGGGTAGGTGATTATTAAGTCATAAACAATCTGTTTTGACTTGATTGAATGTGCTATAACTCATATCAGCTAATGCTAATCACTCTCTATCCCCTGATTCCTGTCAACCACATAGCAGGGCCATATCATGAACCAGGACTGAAATATTCTCTGAAATGTGATATCAGAACTTTGTAGACCACTTAAGCATCCAATTTCTCCACACATACAGGCAGCAGTGCATATGTAACCTGTTTGGTGTTAAGCATTGCACTCTGAGCTCTCCTAGTGGGATAGGTAAAGAGAAAATCAACCATGGGCAGTGCAAAGTCACCATAACATTTGGCACATTGCTGGGAAGTGCTACGTGTGTGACATGGGCAGTATAAGAACATTTCTAGATCAGAATATGCATAACTGTTTATAATACATTTTTCAGTATCCAAATTTGGTGCTGAGTTTATTTTTAAAAGAAATGTAGGTAATAGTCACTGATGCCAGCCCAAGTCTCCGTTGAAGCCCAACTTGGCAACATTGGCCAGCACTGTGCCATCACTGCTATAATTACTTTCTTTGGATATTGGGCCAATTTTTAAATTATTACCATTTTCAAGGAGATCGTCCTAATGATATCTTCTGCATTGATTTAGTAGGCATCTGTTGTATGCTACACTGAATGAGTGTTCATTTTCAGTAAAATGATTTAAAATCTTATGAATTGTAAGGAAAAATATGCCTAGGGACACTTTACAGAAAGGTAGTATGTCTTTGCAACAAAAAGCCAATTATTTTAAAGGATTATGTAAATATTTGGCTTGTAACCTTCTATACCAATATTTCATTGACATTACAACTCCACCATGGAATTATGCTGTGGTATAGTAGATTATATATTAAGAAACAGGTAACATTTTTACTGAGATACAGTAGGTATGGTTAATAGATTAAATTTCAGCTTGTATTAAACCTCTTGGCTGTCTGAGAGATTGTATCTTCATTTTGCAGCTGGGTCCTTCTATGCTTTTTTTTTTGGTATTTTGCAGAGTGTAGGGAAATTCATGTTATAAAAAGTGTGACACAAAAAGAAACAGGTGGGAGCATTAATGCCTGTCTAAAAATTACATTTTACAATAAAACCTCCTGCAGTGCTTAAGAACTTCTCCTTTAGTGTTCTGCAAAATGATCATATTGTGTAATAGGCTCAATTCAATAATCATTTTTCCTCTCTTTTAAATGTATCTTTTCTGCAGTGTTTATACATAAAATGCTGCAGAAAGGACAGTATGAAAAACAGCTAAATGCAGCTTTTTTAGTGCTCACTAAATCCTTTTTGCATGTGTATGCCTTTTGAAATAATTCTTTTCCTTGCCCTTTCAGTGGTATGCCTGGCAAAGAGCAGCTGATAGAGCTGTGTACAATTGGGAACACATTCTAAAAGAAGTCAAGATCCATAGAACGGAGTAATACATAAAACTGAAATACACTCTGTATAATTCAAATTCTTTGCTAGATCAGAAGTTAAAATACATTTAAAAATAGTTTTATAAGAAGAAATGATTTTCAGTCTTTTATCTGTTTTTGTTTTATAGGTACAAGTAAAATTGCAGCAATCTTGATTCAACTGTTAGTAGTATAACAGAGGCAAACATATAATAGTATAACTCCATCAATGCAAATCATACTCTATTTGCTCTGTTATGCGATTACAGAAGCCAAGTTTTTTCCCTGGATAGCAGATGTGATTGGGAACAGCCAGGGTCACAGAAAAATACAGAGTATTCCCTATATGGGAGATTAACAATACGGTGAGCTTTGTTGTCATAGTTCTGTTATGGCTGCCATACATCTGAAAAGGCAAAATCATAAGTTGTGAGTTTTTCCCAGCAAAGGCTGAAGCTCTGTGCTATGTCTGGCTAATACTGCACTTTCACCAGAGACGTCGAAGCAGTAAAGCAAGCTCTTGTTTACAGAATCCTCTAAAACTGCTGGCAATACTCCCTTCCTCACTAAAATGCAAGTCATAGTTCCCATTGATGTTAGTTCTGTTTGCTCCAGGAGTACCCAAGAAAAGGGTTTGAGATGATGAAATTGTTCCATTGCACAGCAAAGAGATTTCTCCCCATCACTGAGCAGGTTGTGAACCGTGCTCACAAACCTGTTAAATTTCATGCTGCTGGATGCATATGTTAGTGATGAAGAGATGCTTTTTTCATCATTTTGTGGAAGTTGCTCCTTGCCCTCCTTTTCCTAGAGTTATTACTGGTAAAATCACTTGAAACAATTTCTCACTTACTCTGAGCGAATGCAGTTCTGGGAAATATGTTGGCAAATATGCCACACAGGGCATTTTGCAGCGTTTGTATGGATGGAAGGAAATTACTGTCTCATCATGTAATTGTGGCATTAGCCCAGCCAATTAATCCAACTGCTACGGGCTCAGAAAAAAAAAAAAAAAAAAGAAAAAAGAAAAAAAAAAAGAAAAGAAAAGAAAAATCCCCAAGCAACCAGCCTCTTTAGGTATGAAAGTGCTAGGCATTTATGCTGTCTGGAACATAGCCCCTTAACAAACTGAGTTGACAAGGAAAGTGGGATTTCAGTTCTGACAAGCATGGCAGTAGGTAAGAGAGAGAGAAATTTAATTTCTCAGATCGCAGTTTGACTAGTTCTATTAAATGTAGTTAGTTGCAGGGAATAGCTGAAGGCCATCAGCAGCAACAGAAACAGAGTCCCCAAAATTCATGGATGGTTTATTTCCGTAGTTAAAACTGAATTCCCAGATTCACGGCATAGTATATATAATTACAATGATGTTAACTGTTTCCAAAACTTACAAAAAATAACCAGGGGAGAGACTGAGCCTGAAGTGTGTAGTTTTGCACAGAGGGGTTGAGGATGCAGGCCGAAATGATGCAGAATGATGAGGAAAACAGAAATGGCCTAGAAAATGCTATGGTTGCTCACGTTTTCCCCCTCCTTTAAGAACCTGCTATAAGCAGCTGAGAGGCTAAGCAGCCGAGGCTAAGCAAAGGGGGATAACCCAGTCAGGGGATGATCTAGCTGAGAGACAGTGGTACTAATGCTTTTTAGTTGGTGGGAATCTCAACAGAAGATTTTATAAGAGATACGTACAAACCTTTATGCATAGCTATTCCTGTGCACAGCACAACAGAGAACAGAACAGCCTCATGCAGAGTAAGCACAGTCCTGGTTATTCATTATCAAAATAATGCTAACAAGATGAGCATATTTCATTCTTAAACTTTGGAAAATGTTTTTTAAAAACTGGCTGCACAGTAAAGGATCTAATAGCTTTCTCCTGCGTGTTGCTTTCATCCTTAGCTTGAGTTGCCACATAGCTATCTCTGTGAGCGTGGGGGCAGCCACCAAAGTGTCTCAAAGGGCTACTGCTCAGACACTTACATGCCTGTCACTCTGTAATGATTTTACACTGTGGAGTTACAACATGCAGCAGGTTGATAGATATTCATAGATACATATATGCTTTGATTTTTCTCTTTTCTTTTTTATTTTCCTTTTCTTTTTTTAAACAATGCTTAATACTTTGTGTTGATCACTTTTAAGAGGAGACCATAAGGAAAATTGTAGCAAGGATTATGAAAATGGGGGTGAACTCCAATATCACCAAGGTAAGAGATACCCACCAGCCACATCTATAAAACAAGAAAGAGAGTACAGCTCTTTTCCTTGTTTGAGGTGAACTCAAAATTGAAGTTCATCAGCTGGGTGAGCTTATAAGGAAAGAGGAAAGTATACTTCCAGCAGGGTTGATAGGAAGAGGTAAGTGGGAGGCAGATAGATATTTCTACTTATTATTACTACTTAATTTCTTTTAACTTATTTTTGCATTCAGATAACCCTAGTCTATCTTCTTATTTCACATATACAATTTCTAGACAGCTTCAAATTGAGTCATTTTATCCCAGGGAATGATAACTCAAGGGAGCTCTCATCACTGTCTTAGGTCTAAGTTCAGCTACTTCTTTAAAGAATATTTAGTTGCAGTTTGTAACTAGAGGCAAAAAGGAGGGCCAAACAATTATATGATAATCAACATCAAAAAGGAGAACTACATAAAAATGAGAAATCCTGTTAAAAAGAAGCTAAAATGAGCAACTAGGAGAATTAAATCATCCCAGGCAGCCTGGAGACTATATTAAAAAAATATAGAAACATAGGTTTGATACATATCATGAAACAGAAATACTTCAGAAGGGAAAACGAGTGAGTCCAAACAAAAGAGAAAGTAAAGTACTAGAAATTAAGAAAACATAATTCAAAAAGCTGAAGTTGTTTTCTCTCTTTTGTTGGAGTTCTTTGAAGGACACGTGAAATGTGCATTTTGGTGGTCCATTTGATTAAGGAAGAGTTATTAAGGAGGTCTACATAATTTCATATATCCCATAGAAGGTTGGTAGGGATTGATTTTTCTCCAGACTAAGACGTTAAGGGGTAAATTACACTAATAAAACCCAGTTTTGTAAGAAAAGTGAGAATATCATTCTTCATGCAATGACAACTATGAACTTCATAATAAAACCCAGTTTTGTAAGAAAAGTGAGAATATCATTCTTCATGCAATGACTATGAAACTGCATAAATTCATGGAAGAGTAAGTCATTGGGGGTTACAGGATGTTTTGAAAATAAATTTGGCTTCAGAAGTCCCCAAGAAAGTTGTAAACCAGAAAAAACACTTAGGAAGACAACATCTGTTCTTAACCTGTTCTTCCCTAGACATCTGTTTATATCTACTGTTGGAGAGAAGGTAATGAGCCACCTGAACTGATCTACGGCAGCTGGTTCTGTTCTGTTAAACCCTGAATGTAACCTGTTGTAGATATCTAGAACTAATGTTAGTGGAGCTTGGTCCCTGAGAATGTCTCCTTTATCATGCTGAAATTATTACTGTGAAGGTACTAGTGGATAATTCTCTTCAAGAGAGGTTTGTTTGAATTAAAACAGTTTATTCTATTTGGAAATAATGATATATTTGGTGAAGTGAATAGACTTCTACAAGTAAAAAATACTTGCCATTTTCTTTCTTTCATTATATCAATGTTTCTTAAGTTAGTTGTAGAGTTAGAAATTGACACAGACCCAAGGGACTCACCACTGAAATACAAATAATTATAAGTCCCTAGTTTATTGTTATTCAGCTTTCATTATATTTTCTGGAGGGCATGAAGCATTTTCCCATTTGTTATGGTCTAATATAGCGTGCTTCAGCATTTTTACAGGGCTTTTTCATGCTGGCAACAAAATTTAATCTAAGCACAAGAGTTTTATCATGTGTTTCAATTTCTTCAGTGCTCTTATAACTACTAGAACTATCAACAAACATCTGATCACTTGTAAAGAACAATCTATAGTGCATTTCTATATATTTTTTTAATATCTTTGTTGTGGCTAGTTGTTAGATACTGCATCTGATGAAAAGATCTTCTGCTACATTCCTCCAATGTCATGATAAATATTTTTTTTTTACATGCATTTGTAGTCAAGAAGTGCATACCTTGTCTAATCAGGATTGGTACTCAAGGAATTCAGCTTGCAGCTTTGGTACTTTTATCATCTCTCTAGATGCTCTACTTCTCTCAAATGCATGAACGTGGTTTAGCTTAATGAGTCTTCTCTTTGGCTGTATCTTACATCAATAGACAAATCATTTTAAACAAGTAGTATTTGCATGAATGAGAAACTCTGATTCAGATTTTCAACTTTTTGATTAATGGAAAAAGCAGAAGTGAATCAGCCACCCTTATGTTCCTCTTTGATTCTTGTACCAACAAGCATTTGATCCTTGCTTACAAATGCAGCTGTTGTTTCTTAAAGGGATTTCTCAGCTTACTGATAGTGACAGAGGCCCAGTTTCTTGTGAGTACTGGGACACAGCTTTTAATGAGATCAGTGGGAGGTAGGCACTTGAGTATTGCATATAGTCGCAGTTAGAAGTATCTAAACAGTCTAAAATCCTCACTCTATAAAGCAAAAAAAAAACCTTCATAATAATCAATATCACCAACACACATACTACAGATTAAGAAAAAAAGAGAAAGGGGAGAAAATTAAAAATATTGTTACCTCCTTTTTTCCTCCTCCTAACAGTCTCCACCTCTGTTGCTGCTTATAGAGTTGCTGCAATTTTGACATGACATATCCTGTGCTCTCTCTATAAACCAAGTTGATTTTAGAAAATGTGTATTTTTTAATCCTAGAGTATGAAGATGTAAACCATTTAAAGTGAGTCATGGTGCATCTCTTCTGCTTATTTTTCATAAAGTAATATTTTCCCCAGCTTTTGTTGCCTTGGCTTGTGATGCAATGTGCTTGTAAACTTTTATGAAGAACACAATCTTATAAACTGATCTGAAGACATATGAGATGAGAGGAAATGCATAATAACTAACATGTGCACATCCTATTATTATGCTTTACTGCTGCTTTTCTATCCCCAGCAGTACTTCATTAGCATTAGGAACATAGTTCCTGGTTAATCCCAGTAATTTTCAGCAGCCATTCTGATTCATTCACTTGAGCACCATATTATCTTAATACTGCTGACATTTGCATGTCTTTGAAATACATTTTTTTGTTATTGTCCGTTTAATCCACTGCAGGTTTCTATCATCCTTTGTTCTATAGTCATGCTTTACTTATAGCTGATGAAAAAGAATAATCTACTAATTTCTCAATAGCTCTTAAAGGTTAAGAAGAAATCAACAAGGTGTAAACAGTGGTATAAGAAGCCCAGAGGTTTAGCTGTTTGAATACAGACTACATAATTAGAAACCTATAGAAGTACAATTATAGTGAAACTAGGTTGTTAAGATTTTTATGTTTAATCAAAGGGTTTTTTTCATGTGAGTGAAATCTTAACATGCCATTTATCATCTCACCTATGCCTTGACAGAAAAGAAGCCCCTGAGAACCGCAATGAAACATTTAAGCTAGTGTGACAATTATTCTTTTTATTCACTTGTCTGTATACAGTTTCTACTCTCTTTTTTCCCCCCTTTTATCTGAGAGTGTAGGTCTTAGATTATGTGGCTGAACGGAAGGGGATTTGTCTTTCTAATTTGCACATCAATATATGGCACCAATCCCAGCCAGAGCTGGGGAGTATCTTTTGTTGCGGAGGTGTTCCAGTACTGATCCAGAGTACTTGCAACTCCAAAATTTAAAGGGAGCTTAAAGGGCATCACTGTTTCATCACTGTTTTCCCGATTCAATGTTTACCCATTTGATGGGAAACATTAGGAAAACATTGGGAAAACATTACTGTAGCCCTGGGCGAACCTTACGTTTTGCACCACACGAGAATATGCAGCCATGACTCTGCAGCTGGGGCTTGGATGACTTGCTGCTCTCCGCAGCGTTGCTGCCAGTGCTCCCCACTGCCTTCAGTAGGAAGGGCGATGCTCCTGGCTGCAAAGGGGTCTCCCGCTCCACTTTTTTTTTTCTTTTTTTTTCCTCATAAGCAACCCTGTCACCTGCCTTTAATTATCAATTTGTCATTAGGGATATCTTAATGGCTGCTTGGGTGAGCTGTGGTACAGTTGATGGATTGTGCATCCACCTGAACAGCTCTTTGCACAGTCTGTCTGTACCAGGCTGTGCAAGCAAGACTCCTGATACAAAAACCACGTCTGCTACGCTACAGAAATTGGAAAACACCTTATCTAATCTATGTTTAAGTCCAGTCCGACCTGAGATTGTTCCTAGCAAAGTATTTTCTAGTATTTTGTCCTTGAGCTGGTATCAAAGGTATTAACTAGCCGACAGATAGCAATACCTACCCACCTCTTCAAGGTCCCAGAAAGTAAAGCAGCATTTATAACATAGATTTTTTTTTGTCTTCCTGCTATCGTAGTGGCTTACACTTCTCTTTCTTCCTTTTTAGCCCCAGGAATATTTTTGAAAGAGATGTTACACTTCTATGAAGGACCTTTTTTCTTCCCCTGGTTAAAAATTTAAAAGAAATATAAATTATTTATAAACTGGCAACACAAATCAAACAATATAGCCATACATACCATAGATGTTATTTTCTATACACAGAAGATTTTAAAGTGCACTTTTGGTGAACTCTGTTCATAAGCTGTAGAGGGTATAGTGTTTTCTCTGAACTTGAGATGTTTTTAGCCTGTGATTTTATTCAAGTTCATATTAAAAAAAAAGTGTGGTTAAGAGGTGTTTTTTAAAAACGTTCTAATATACTAGGTGTTTTCATTTAAAGCACTAACAATGCATTAAAGTGTGCAGGTCCCTTTCAGAATAACTACAAAGAAAATGAAGGAAGCTGTGGCTTATTCCCTGATCTAATAATGGTGTATTTAAAAATGATTTACCTTTTTCTTTCATAGTAGGCAACAGTTATTCTTCAGTTGTCCTTTTGCTCCCAAGTGATGTTCTGGCATTAAATATTTGAAAAATTTGGCACCTTCCTCTTTCTCCCTCCATTTTGTATTTCTTCAGTAATAGCTAACAAAAGGCAGAAATGCAGGTCAGCGAGTTTTGCCCATCATGGGAGTAGTTTCCTACAGAGTATGAGAATGCCTGAAGACTTAGGAAGAGTAAAAGGAGTAGAAATGTTCAGGCCATTGTTTGGGAGGTTGGTCATAGGTTCAGAATGTGAATTCCATGGGCATGGAATGAAAGGCCAGAAGTTTATGACAGATATGTGAGAGGTTGGGCAAAATCTGGGATAATCAGAAGGTTAAATGGACATTTATGGGCCAGGTAACCATAGGGACACTGTTCTCTGCTATGAAAAGACCTGAAAATTAGCAGGTCTGCGGTGCTCCTATGGCTCAAAAGATATCTCACACTTTCGTGCTATGGGATTAGCAGAGGAAGATGTGGAGAAAATCAAAAATCACAGAGAAAACCTGCAGTGTCTTAAATCTTAAAATGTTTCAAAAAGCCGGAAGGGTTAAGCACAAGAATCATATCTCCCTTATTAACGGGGAACTCGTGTGTGTATGTGAAATGGAGTTTGGCTCTTGTGGAGTCAGATTTGGAATAGCATTCTTCCCACCTTCCTTTTTTGTTTTTGTTTTTTTCTTTTTCTTTAATATGAGTAAAAAGCCTACTGGCAGTGACCCATTGGTGAAAGATGGTGTAGCCGGGAAACTGGCAACCTCCTCCTAAGTTTTGTGTGCCTATAGGTACGTATTTTATATCTGCTTGCAATGTAGAGCACAGCCATTTCTGTTCAGAAAATAAAGAAAATAAAAGAAAAAAAAAAAAAAAAAAAGAAGAGCTCCACCTACAAGCTATATCAAAATACTGCCAGGGCCTAAATAAGCACAAGAAAACTCGTCATTTTTAATTATCCAAGGGAAAGAATAAGGAAATAAGTCTGCTACTGAAGACACGGTGATTTGAATTCCTTTAAGAAAATTAGCCACAAGATGAGGTAGATAATCTGATAAGAGAGTATTTCCATTAAAGAAATTAGCAAATTTGTTGGATACCAATAACAACAACAATAAACACTTAAAGACTGTAGGAAACAGTGCAAATGAGCCAGAATATCTAAAGAGTTGAGATCTTGAAAGCAAAGCAAAACTTGAAAATCATTTTGCTTAGTAAATGAAAGCAGCATTTTGGAGAGGATATCAGTGCTGCAAGAGTACTGGAAATATACTTGGCAGAATATTCTATAAAAGAATAGACTGAAAGTAGAAGCAAAATGAAAAATTTCTACATCTTATCATATGAGTATCTGTGAACATTGCTACTCAAAAGAATATAAAAGGAAAATGCTCTTCACTTATGATTTTATATACAAATTGTAAAGTTGAGTTTCTTTTAAAGAATATAATCTGATTTTTTTTCTTTAGCACAAATGTCTGATATCATTTGGTGATCTCATTGTACCAAAATAAAAATGGCAAGCAGTATGCATTAAACATGTTTAAAAACAGCTATAAACACTGAAATAGATTTTTCAGTTTCATGAGACTTTAAAATATTTTTTCTGCAGCTTACCCTGAAACACAGATGTCTGAGCCTGCACTAGGCTGAGATGACTTGATGTTTGGAATACTCTATATCTTTGCCTTCTCTAAAACCTATTAATAGAAGATGTGTATTTTGTTTTGGAATGATATAAAGTACTAAAATTTCGCATTAATACAAAAATTTTAACTAGCAAAGGGAAGTACCTTCTAAACTGCAGGGCTTGTTAAATTGCCAAGAGGGTTAAGTATAGCTCTTTTTGTGTAATACTTTATGTAATACCTTCACAGCAGAAAGTATTCTGCCTGTGGTTTGATGTAAATATTAACAAAAAATGTGTTGAAAGAAAACCTTCATGTTCTTATTTGAGGATTTTTATGCGTTCACACTCAGTGTTTACTTATTTTTGTACTGTCAAATCCTTACAGAGCGCTGGATTAATTGGTAAAGACATCAACAGAACCATTTATTGGGCAATGGGCAAAGTATCATTGTTGATACAGATCAGAAAGGGCTCTACTTCAGAGTTTATACTGGATTTGAAGGTCTGGGATTTGGAAGCATTATGTACCTCAGTGCATAATTTTAGAGGTTGAAACCATAGAATCAAAAAATACAGAATACTGTGATGTAATATTTATGGGAGTTTCTTGATTCAGTATATTTAAAGAAAAACTTACAAAAGTAATAATCACTGAAGAATCTCAGATAATAGAAAATAAAAAAGCTACCGATCATTTGAAGACACAGGATGCATAATTTAAATAGTCATCATGAGAATGAACTGTAAGCATTAAGTGTTAAGGGATGCCTGTCAATCCTGATCTGTATTTACATGCTGGCACACAGTTAAAACATTTTCTCACTAGTTCAGAGGTTTATAGTTAATTTACATCCAAGAGTAATCAGCCTTCATAAAAAATAAAATCTGAATTTGAGTACTCTACAGGAGAGCCACTTGATGTGTAGAAGATATGAACTTTGTAAAAGGTTTGTATTTCCTATGTAAATTAAAGATAATAGGGTTTCTCATGTTAATCAGAAAAAAAAAAAAAAAAAAGAAAAGCTTTTCTCCTGGTAGGATACATTGTAGGAATAATTTGATATTTGGATTTAATGATGTTAATATCAATTAGAAAAAAAAATGACTTGAGAGTTTCTGCAAACTTCTGTAATATTAAAATAAGATTTAGACGTCTGTCACAATAAAGAGGAAGATCAGCTACCTTTATTGGCCTGAGTAATAGGGGGTGCAAGAGAAGCAATCACTCTGGAACCAGAACTCCCTTCTCTTTTGCTGATTTGACGATCAAGCCTAACCCTATGTTGGATAGCTTCTAATAGAGAAAGGGAAGCATGGCAGAGGGGAAATAATAGATCAAATTGAGAAATAAAAGATATTTCTCCTCCAGATAAAGAGGGCATTCTTGCTTAAAGTGAAATTTGTTTTCTAGTTTATTGTGTTCATGTGTAGGAACTCCATAGTTCATCGGGGTTTATTGAGGCAAAACAGTTTATGAGAGGCAAAACAGTTGTTACTCTGCATTCTTTAAAGACGCATGACATTCGTAAGAGTTTAGCATGTTATTTTTATAGCAAGCAATGGTAATTTCAGTGCAAGGTGAATTTAATATCTTTAATAGAAGAGGAGATTTCTTCTGATGGAGAAAAGGAAAGCAGGCAAGATATTGAGATAAAAGTCTTAGAAGAGATGAATAGGATTAGAAGCAGCACTACTGAAACTGGCAAACTAAAGCAAATAACCTGAATGATTAATTTTTTTTGAATACTTTAGTATGAGAATATTTTTAAGAAAGGATGTTTTTAGATGAGTGTTTGCCTGACTGTAGGCTTACTGAGAGGTGCTTGGGATGATAAATGGAGTTAGCAACCAACTGTGCACAGTTTGATTTCATGTCTCACTGCATTTAATCTGAGTTGTCCATTTGCATGTTCTAGTACTGAGGGCATAAGAAATCAATTAAATAAGTAACTGTATTATCAGATACTGCAGTGGCGGGTTCCTGTATGACATGTACTGAGAAAGTCTGCTAACTTGACCTTCATTTTGATGCATATCACAATGTCATGATGGAGCTTTTTCTGACGTTGGCATCAACCATGTTGCACATCTGCGATCTGTCAGGTTTTTTCCATTTCCTTCAAAGCTGAATAGCCAGTTAGCATAACCAAGCTAACCATGACAAAACACTCCTTCTCCAAAAAAATCCTAGTGATTATTGGTAATGATCCTTAAATTGTAAAGGGGTATTAATGGCAATAAGAAAGGCTTGCAACAGCGCATAAACAGTAAAAAGAAGACTGGGGAAAAGGGGCGTCTAATGCTAAGTGGGGCAGGAACCCTAGTGCCAGAGAACACAGAAAAGACAGAGGTACTGAATGCCTTCTTCACATGAGTCTGTGTGAAGACCAGACTTCAGGAATCCCAGACCCGGGGCTTGAAGGGGAATATAAGAAACTATAAACTCATCAGCATCATTGTGATCTGTGGGAAGGAAATGCAGCAACTAATCCTGGATACCATTTCCAGACATATGAAGGGCAGAAAGATGATCAGGAGTAATCAGTGTGGATTTGCAAAGGGGAAATCACGCTTGGTGGCTTGATGGAAGAGAGGAGAGCAGTCAATATTGTCTTCCATGACTTCATCATAGACAAGCTGATGAAGTACAGGCTGGTTAGGCGGACAGTGAAGTGGAGTAGAACTGCCATGCTCAGCAGCAGTACAAAGTCCAGATGGAGACCAGTTGCTAGTGGTGTCTTTCAGGCATCGGTACTGGGGCCAGTACTGTTTAACTGCCACATTAATGACCGGAATGATGGGACCAAATGCATCTCAGCAAGTTTGCAGGTGATACAAAACTAGGAGGAATGACTAATGTACCAGAGGGTATAGACTTTGGTGTGTATACATCCCTGACATTCAGGGGGACCTTGACAGTCTGGTGGAACCTCATGAAGTTCAGTAAAGGATAGGGCAAAGTTCAACCCCTAGGGAGAAATAGCCCCATAGACTAGCACAGGCTTGGGGCTGCCCCAGAGAGAGTCTTGTTGGACAGCAGGTTGACCATGAGCTAGCAATGCCCACCTGCAGCAAAGAAAGGCCAATAGTATCCAGGGTTGCATTTGGCAGAGCGTCACTGGCAGGTTGAAGAAGGTGATCCTCCTCCTGCTCTGTGTGGCACTGGTGAGACCACAGCTAAAACGATGGGTTCAGTGCTGAGCTCCCCAGTGCAAAAGAGACATTGACCTGCTGGAGATACTCCGGTGAAGCGCTGCAGACATTAAGGGATTTGAGTATCTGTCCTATGAAGAGAGTCTGTGAGAGCTGTAATTGTTTAGACTGGGGAAGAGAAGGCTCAAAGGGCATATACAAATCGGTATCTTATGTCTCCTGACGCACTTAAGGGAAAGTATAAGAAAAGTAAGTATACAGAAGTATAATAGTGAATTCTAATGTTCAAAATTTCCTTCTTTAAAAAAGGTACTTTAGGGCACTCTTGACTGATTTTTCTGAGGAGAAGAACACCCTATGAAGGTTACTTAAGCTCAGAAAAACTTCCTACAGAGTTCATATCATATATATATATATATATAAAAAAATCCAAACTCTTTATGAAGAGCTAGAAACTGCAGATATTGGTGTTTTTTGATATGCTCTCAAATGCTCTCAAAATGGCTTATCCCATTATGACTCATCAGACTGAGACTTTATACAAACAGGAAGTTCCCTCAGGATTTAAACCTTCAACTTGATGATTAACTGAAGAATCCTAAAATCCAGACTCTCACTACAGAGAGACTTTATAAGGTAAAATTAATGAAGCAACCATTCCCTTAGATGATTTAAAGTCGCACCAAGTTTTCACAAAAAGAAAGCTTTGATAAATGTGATAAAACCTTTTCCATTACTCATTTTAGAGTTTCTGCTAAAATACGTTTTTGTGGACTTCAGAGAAAACAAGTGTGCCCCTGTTTGGAGAATTAAAAGGCATTGTTCAAGAAGACCATGCTTAAAATAATGAAAAATCATTTATTTGTCTTGTGAGCTTCCCACAAATCCTTCTTCAATCTTTCTTATTCTTATCCACAGTGAGTATGAAATCTTGACAGGATACCCAGATACCCAGATGGATGAGTGTTAATATCCTCAGTGAGACTGATTATGTGAACAGCTATCACTGATTATTTTTACTGCAGTGAGTTTGTATCAAAATCGAAAGGATATCCTGTGCTAGTATTACAGGCCAGTAAGTTATCTTACAGTTATTCACCAAGGTCTCAGTGAAACATGGCTTCTTCGTGACCTTTCTGTATGCAGAAATCAGGAAAGAGCAACAAAAATGAAAATCTTTCGAGTGTGAATATATGCTTAAATTCACATAGCTGAGAAAGAAAACATCATCTTGTATAGAAAGATATCACTATGAGGAGTAAACAAAGACTGTAACATCATATTTCTATGGGCAAGGGCAAGGGAAAGTGATGGAATTAACAAACTTGTTTGGACATGTTAATTTTTTAAAGCGCTGATTCACCAGAAATATTAGTATAGACCTAAATCTTGCTCCCTTCTGGATTATGTAAACTTTAGTTAAAAATTAAGGCCTTTTTTTTTTTTTTTTTTTCCAATAGAATCTTTCACTATGTTTAATTAAAACACATTGTTTGGAATGCATTACATTTCAATCTGTATTCTCATATTTTGGAAGAAAAGGACTTATTAGCTTTTGGATTATAAAATAATTCCTCTTTATTTACAAATGCTTGTTAGCTTACTTGCAAGAAAACTCTCTTTCCACAGAGTAAAGCCTGAGTACCTGAATAACCCTGGAACATGTTACCAGTTTTAGTATCTTCATTGCTATTGCAGTTCATTTTGTCTGGAAAAGAACAGCCAAATCTCTTGCTATTTATGGGGTGTTTAAAGACAGTTAAGAAAATCTGTTATTTATACCAAAAATCAGGCCTGCTACTGAAAGCCTCTTGGCCTTTTTATTAAGATTGAACAGAAATTATATCAAGCCCACTTAGAGGTTCTTCAGAACTGTTACAGAGCTCAGGCTTCCTTGGTTGGGAGTGGGGTGGGGAGCAGAGTTGTAATCGGTCATGTTTAGACCAGTTTTAATTTGTCGTGATTAGTGTCTTTGGCTTCTTCCAGTGCAATGCAGTTCTAATAGTGCCACTATGGGCATTTGCATGCAAAGCAGAATTGGTAAAGACAGAGCTCACTGAGCAAAGAAATAGAATGGACTGCAATTTAGAATGCATTTGAGTTGTCTCTTTACAAGAATTTCTTCAATACAGAAACCTGTTTGTTTGTTTGTTTGTTTGTTGAAATGGGGTCAATTTGGGAGTATAATAAGAACAGGTTAATAAATAGGATCTTAGTGCTTCAGCTCCACTACTACCCTCTGCCATTGGGTCTCTGTGGCAGCACAACTCAATTCCACAAGTGTATGTGCACAGGGATTAAAGTAGGGCTATAGAAAACCACCTCTCCCTCAAGATTGTCCTAGGGCGGAAAAGGAGCACAGATTTGTCCTTTGAGAGACCTGGTTGTTACCAACAGGCAACATGGGACTGCTGTGAGAGAGCAGGTCAGTGAGCTAGTTTGTGTCGTGAAATATATGGAGGTGTTATTGTACAATTGCATTAGTGACCACAGAGCTCAACATTATAGCTATTGTGCTGCAAGAAATACTTTTTCAGAAGTGTCTGATAAAATGGGAATTGGTAAGTATGATTCAACAGATTCAAAGCACAGAGATACCATGTTAGTTCCCGTCTACAAAGCGAAGTACATTATCATGCCAATTATTTAATATATTGGGGGAAAAAAAGCTCAAATCCTGTGATACATATAGCATTAGGAGTGTACAAATATATTTGTCTGGTATTTTAGAATATCAAACCTAAGTATTCCCAAATTAAGCTAGAAGCCTTTCAGAATGTTGGATAGGAGAATAAACCTTTGTCTGTATATGCACCTGTGAACATTATCAGTAGGATAAAGTATAGGGAATTTATAGTTCTACATGTTTTGTGTCAAAGAAGGAAAGTTTCCCATAAGCATACCACCTGCATCCATGCTTGTGATAATGAAGATACAAAAACAATTATCGGGCAGTTGCCAACACCCTCTAAATTTACTCTGTCCTTTTTTTTGTGAGATTTTAGTTTTCTCTTAATAATCTCAGAAAGTATTGTACGCAAACCAACAAATATAGTTAGATAGATAGATAGATAGATAGATAGATAGATAACCACCTTCTAAGTACAAGACTGTCATGATTTATAATAATGTTATAATATGCAGGTTATAATAGATAACTATTACTTACCATATCTTGCAATATTCATTGCGTCGACTAGGTGATCAGCGTCAGACATGTCATAGTAAGTATGTTTTTGTAAATACTAGACGGAGCTTCCAGGATTCATTGCCACAGGAGGCTCAATTGACAGACAGTTTTGGCAGATTCAAAGGGAGATTAGAGAAACTTGTGAGCAAAGGATCTAAATACTAAATAGATTTTAAAAAAGAACAGGAGAGGTACCCTCTAAAATCCCTAATAGGGCAGTTTTGAATATGGACAAAGTACAAGGGGAATGGTCCACAGAAAATTGCTGTGTTCACATGCTTTCCGTAAACAACTGCTCCAGGTGTCACTGTCAGCAGCAGTGTGCTGGCGTGGATGCTGGAGCATGTCTCATGTTCTTAACTCACTTTTACCTAAATAATGAATTGCTTAGACCACAGTGTCTCAAAGCTTCACAGCGGCACAGGCAAAATTTAATTTCGTGGCTATGACAGAATTGCTGCTTCAGGCACCGTCCTCCCTGAGAATGGTACGATGGAGTGAGAGCTGTGCCCGGGCAGCGCGACGTGTTGACCATGGGCCAGCTGCCCAGGAATTGCTCCTGTGCTACCACTAAGCCAGCACAGACTGGCTTAATATTAGCAGTTAATTAACAGATTGCCTGACACTGCTCTGACACCCAGAGTATGTGCCTCTCTCCTCTAAGCCATGATTTTTCTGCCACCATCAGTTTGCAGCCACAGCTAACCACTTTGCATGAGACTTCAGCTGACATGCTAAGATGCAGTAAGGCTTCCTGAATGATTTATATTGAAGCACCATTTCATCGTTACTTGTTATTCTATCCTTACAATGAAATGTAAGTTCCATAAATTACCATTATATGGACATTGCTTTAACATACCTTTTATGAAGATAGTCGTGTACATTCTAGCAGAAGCCTTTCAGTATTTCAATTCCCAGGGTTATAAATTCACAGTAAACTAGCAAATTGAAAATAATGAGGAGTTTGCTAGAAAACTGAACACATCCACCTTAACAAATCAAAGCAAATCACACCTTAATGTAGTGACCTGAGGCATCTTTTCTAAAAAGTACTGGAGCAACAGCAGTCTCAATTTTCCTTGTTTAGATTAGACAGGAAGGAAGGGCACATGCATGTATGTGGAGAGGAGGCAGGTATTTAGACCACAGCTCCTGAATGTGTAGTTAGGTAGTGTATTATGGTTGGTATCATGATTGTTAGGTATAAATAAGGGCCTGTTACACTCAAAGTTTTTAATTCTTGACTTAAAATGAATTTTGGATAATTCCCTGATTAAAAAAGTCATAGCTTCAGAGAACACCCAGTCTAGGTAGCAACTTCAGCATTGATTTATCAAGGTGCAATCCAAATCTTGCTAAAATGTGCATAAATCTGTGGTACCTTGCAGAGAAACATATGATCTTTTACTAAATAAGTAGTGCCTACATAAATAAGTGAATTTCAGACAGCTTCCTTTTGTTTAGATAGAGTGTATAAACTTAAAATCAAGTCACTGTAGGACTATCATGTCATTAGGACTATATTTTTCTGTGCATTAAGCCACAATTTGGCAAAATATGTCTGTAGGTATTTATATTTAATTCTTATACCTAAAGCTCATTTTATTTAATAGTACCTGTTTAAGTTAATCAAACTACATATTTTATGAGTAATATTAGTGACTTATTTGATTTTTTTTGTATTTTGTTTAATTATTTACTTGCACAACCAAATACTTTGCTTTATGTTTTCCTACCAAAAATGTACAAATCTAGAATTGCTGTTGATGGCAATTAGTGACATAAATCTGTTCACGAGATACTCAGGAATCAGTAACCCAACTTTTCATTTGTAACCGTGGACCTATCTAAGGTGGTTTCCCTCATGTGAATGTAGAAGTAGATCTTACAATGTGTAAATAAAGACTGCATACAAGTCATAAAGCTTCCTGATGTCTGTAAGACAAACACCATTAAGTCTGATGTTTCTTGAGCATCCTTGCAAAAGAGTCAACTATCAGTTGCCCGTGGGAAGATTCAAAGGTGTCTACATAACAGTGGGTTCCCCTATCCTTAACTTGCCTGGGAAGTTGGCACTGTCAGTGTTTTCCTTTGCCCTGTCTCATGTGAGTTTATGATGTGCAAGAGGAGAGGTTTCACAAAAAGAAAATTCAGATTTTTGAGTCAAATCTTCTATTGCTTGAGGCAACACATGTAACAAGCAGTTATTTGGGGAAGAAGGAAGAAAAGGTGGAGAAAGGGATAGGCTACAGCACAAGTCAATGCAGCAACAGAAACAAATTTAGACTATGTAAGATGTGCTGCTTTGAGATTGATATGCCTGATTCGAGAAGCAGGAATTGTGTGAATATGATCAGCCTAAATAATTTCAGGATCCATTCCCCCACCACTTGCAATCTACCTCAGCCTGCATGATGTTTATCTACCACACAGGATGGTGCTGCTCATCACACGAACTAAAACTGTTTCCATATAGCTTGCTGAACATCCTGCCAAACAGCTTGCCTAGCACCTGTTTTTAATTTAAGGAAGACCTTTCTTTGCTTATTCCATCATTCTGTATCATTCTGTTTCCTTTTCTTCTCTTCCTTTTCCTTCCCGTTTCTTCACATTCTCTGCTAGATTTTGTCTGGTACTAGGTGGAGAGGTTGTAATTCATCACACTCAGTAACTCAAATGGTCAGTGACTGTTCTTTGATGGCAGGATATTATTGATAAATTTCTAATGTTGCAGCTTCTATTGTTTAGATTGCAGCATGTGTTTCATGTTTTCTGACTGAATGTATTGCCTTCGATCTGACAGGCCAGAACCAGTCCTGTGGACGAAGGATGGTGGAGAGCTACCGGATCCAGAAAGAATGGTTGTCAATGGCAGGGTCCTAAGCATCAGTTTCCTTAACAAAACAGACAATGGCACGTATCGATGTGAAGCAAAAAATCCTATTGGCCGAAACAGCACAGAATATGTCCTCATAGTACATGGTGAGTACCTGCAATTTCTTGTTGCATGGTATGCATAAGTAGCACTTCAAACAAATACAAGCAAGCGTTTATGTTGCAGTGAAAGAATAGACAGAAAAAGTTGTAATTGCACTTTTATTGACGCAATCATTTACTTAACCATTTAGTTACGGGGAATATGTTTACTTCCTTTTATTGACATACCTCTCTTCATTCATTTTTTTTACAAAATATATTCTCTTATATTGCATACTTCTTGCTATGTAAGCGCCTGGAAAAATATTTTGCAATATATTGGACACTGCTTTGTAAATAATTGCTTTAGGCACGTACTGGTCAGATATAGCTGATTACAAAAGGATACATGGAGGGAAATATTGAAATACCTTTTTTGAGGCTTTTTAATAGTCTGCTATAGACAGGCTATCAAGGCTATTTTTTTTTTTTTCAAACAAGCTATAACTGACTGCTTACTGAGCAACTTCAGCTTATAAAAGTTAGCTGATGATCATGAAGATACCATGGAATATTTGATTTAATACTTTAATCAATCCTCAGAAATACGTAGTTACCTAAATTCATGATACTTCATGATACTGAAAAAGAAAATCCAGGAAGGTTTGCACTGAATTACAATCAATTTCCTATACTTAATTAATTAGGTGAGAAGATAAGTCACATTAAAAGAATAAGGGTTTTTATGTTAATTTTAAAATAGTTTGATATAACTCAGATGATAATACAAAATTGGCATTGGCCTTTACCAAAGCACTGCAATATGGATCTATCAGTTTCAAAATAAAACGTTCCCTTATTATGCGTGTGTATGAGATAATTCCTGGAGTTCTATAATTTGAATTTAGGAGAATTGAGAGATAAACAATTCCATTGTGCTCCTATCCCGATACTATTTTACTAGATTTGTACAAATGCAACATTTTATAACTATGACAAAATAAAATGAAACAATCTAAGGCAAGTTGTAGTCTGTAAGTAGAAATGAAAAGCATGTAGACTGCTGATAATGACATGAAGTGTAACAAATGTCTATTTCTTTGATGTTTGCAAGGCCTCCACAGCTTTTTCTCTAAAGATTTAACTTACCATTAGGTATTTGGCAGTTAGCTTCTATTAAATGCTACCTTCAGCTTTCAGTAATTAGTTATTTTTTGGCACTATTGTGGAACTGTAATTTATCAAAAGAACTCCTTAGATTACTTTTCATTCTCTTAAAGTTCACCATTAGTTTACATAGCATTAGTGGCACAAATAATGAGGAAGTCTTTGCAGGAGGAATACGGAGCCTGCACTGCTGTGTGAGTATTTCTATATTTAAGACAAATACAAAAGCTAAAACCTCTAACCCCTACTTACATTGATTACTATAAAGAAAAAGAAAAAAAAAAAAGCTTTTAAATCTCAGAGACAGTGTTGTATTGGTTGTTGGCTGCATGTGCAAAAGACACTCCTCTGGATGGAGTAATGGCTTCCCATGCTTACCAAATGTTTAAATGTCAGTGGTTTGTGTGCTCTGCCCAATTTATTTATGTGATAATTTTTGAAAACATGGCCTTTTATAATGGTGAATTTTCCCTTAGTGGTGACTTTACAACATGCCCCTACCAAAGAATATTTCATGATCTGCTCTGTGTCTTTCACTTAGTGGCAAGTCCCCTGTTGATCTGATTATCTTGCAACAGCTTCATAGCAGTCTGTAAAATCATTCATTATCAAGAAGCCATTCTGCTCTGTCTGGCAGCACATTAAGCATGTTATCAGGTTTAGCTTGAACATTGCTGACCTTTTCTGTTATGAATACTGGAGTTTTTCCTAATTGCATTTCTGCAATTCTAGTGTTAGAACTACAGAAGATAAATGTCAGGTGCTTCCTAGATTTCCATAACAATAAGAGAGGTATGACAGAATGTGTGATGATGTTTAGTGCTTAATGACTAACTGTATTTCAGAATTGTTGTTATGTTTTTTAAGTACAAAAAAGATTGACACAGTTTTTTATCAACTGTAACACAATTAGTTATGTAGATCAATTTAGGCAGCGTCTTATCCCTTCTGTACTTCGTTGTATTCACATGCATAGTACATTATTATCACTCTCTCTCTCCTCTCTCTCCTTTTTTTTTCTAGCAAAACTGTTTTTCAACATTTCCTGAAGATGCCTTCCTCCATTTTATAGAAGACATTTTTCTATATATTTCTAAAAACATTTGGCAGAATTACTTGATTTCTCGTTATTGTTATTATTTTATTGACTTACTCCTTTGTTAAACAGTTTTTACAGTTGGATTTCATGATCTTGAAGGTCTTTTCCAATCATAATGATTCCATGATTCAATTCTGTGATTCTATATATCCTTTAAGCATATCCTTTTTACCTTGAGTCGTAGATCTCCAGTACAGACATGTGCCAGATTTAATGTAAGGGGAGAAACATTCATAAAGATGTAAGAGAAGAGAGGGGAGTCCATGAGGGAGTCTTCACAGAGATTCCTTTGAACTGAAGGTCAAGGAAATAAGGTTTAGGAAAGGTGAACTAACAAATCTATAAGGAGTGAGACATAAGTGCTCTGGCTGCTAGTAGACCCTTAGCTGAGTTTCTGGAAGTTCAGCTCCACAAATGTCAAGCAAATAATAATTCCTCCAGGAAGCTCCTGAGCCTTGGGAACCTGCAGTAATGGATAGAAAGAACCGTAATCCCATGCCCAAGTTTAGAGAGAGATTATGGCTATATTTTTTCCAGGCAAGCCTATATGGAAATGCAGCAGATGTCAATGAAAAGTATCTGCTGTCTAGAGAGGCAAGGGAATGCAGTTTATTTCACAACTTGTCCTTTTTCATCCATTTTGAGATTTCTTCTACATTTTCCTCCTCCATTCTGTCCCTATTTTGGCAGTAAAAACTGTAAAAGCTCCACTCTGCTTCTATTCCTTTTACCTATGTAACAACCCACTTTTAATGCACTTTATCTACTCATTTGCACCATCTCCAAGGTTACCTTCCTAAATTAAAAAAAAAAGATTTAGCTTTAGGATAAAGAGAATAATGCCTAAAATGAAAAGATGTAGTCTGTCATAATTAGATATTAAGTGTAAACAGAGTATTTATACAAATTAATTATATAAACAAATCAAGGAGTGTCAAATGCCTTTAACTGGGTCAACCTAGACATAAGATGATGCAGAAAAATGGTATTTTTTCCTATTTTAAGTGAAGATGAAGTATTTTGATGTTAGGTGATGGCAGTTGAAATAAATACAACTATAGGCAGATGAATGAAAATCTGTCTAATATAATTACTATTTGATAACATAAAAAATCTTTTTAGATTTGTAGTGCAATTAAAGAAATTTGACTTCAGAGAAAGTGAATATATTTAAATTAAATAAAAGGCATCGACTATTAAATGTGCCCATGCTGCTTTGCTGCATCAATACAGCTACTACTTTCATTTTTCTTAGCATTTATTATTAATAATAAACGTCAAGGAAACACTTTGTGAAGCAGGAAGGTGGGCACAAAGTCAGAGTCTATAGGCAGCAGTATAAAGGCAAGACATGTAGTTTGCTCAAGCATTAGTCTGATGCAGTAACGAAGGCACAAGCTTTAATGCCTGTAGCTGTTGTCATTTCTGTGTTCTAATTGGCGAGCTCAGTGCTTTAGAAGTGCACATTCCAGCTAGATATATTATACCCTTTCTTTGGTAATGGGCTCCAGGCAATTTTCACTCTCTTTCAATTTATTAGGAATTTTTGTTTACCTTTGTCCAAATACTAGTCATTAATCATCAGCAAACAGAGCTTACTGTCAAATTCATGATGCTCAACCCAAGAACATAGATTCTACTTGCAAAGCTTAGATAATAAGTTCATTGATTTAGCTGCAGTTGAGAAAGGAGCTGGTCCATCGTAATCACACTAAAGACACAGCTGTTATGTATATAGCTGTAGTTCATAACCTCCGGCTGTCACTGTGGAACATCATCATGTTCGGGAGTTGACATAAGTCCATAGCATGTGATATTCTATTCTAATTGGAAACAACAGCATTTTATAATTTGCAGACCTCTTTGAAAGAAAGTAATTTTTGAAACCAAATTTTAAAAAATATTTGCCAATCTAAAGCCATGCATTCAATTAATTGAAATAGACCTATAATGTGTCAAGTGTCAATTATCTACTAAAACAATCTGGAACTGAACATGAATTGGCTACTGTTCATAGTTAACGCAGTTCATACTGCCAGAATTGTAAATACAGTAAGAAGAGATGGAGCCAGTAATTCAGTATCTCTGGAGAATAAAAGATAGTTTAACATCTTTATTTTAGGTTGACCTCTCAAATATTTTGTGTTTTTCTTGAACAGACTATTCTTTTGCAAACAAAAGCTGCTACGTGTCCTACTTAAATTATATGCTCATTAATAACTGATAATGTGTTTTTAAATACAAGATTCCTTCCGAACTTGTCAGACCAGTGTTCCCTCTATGACTTCTGAGGCTTGCTTTTGGACCATAGTGTATCTATCTTCCATGTGCTTGTGCAGTCGCTTTTCAAAAATATTTATTGTCTTAGTTTTCACTCTACCTGGGGCAACAAGTTTCTGAATTGAATTACGTGCTTTGAGGAAAAAGTATTCTTGTTTGTTTGTTTAAACCTGCTGCCTGATCTTTTCATTTCTCCACTTTCCAATCCATTTGGCCTATGTTGCCCTAAGTTTCATGCTGTAAGTACTGAAAAGCCTGCTGTGATGACTGCTCAGTTCGACGTCTGGTGGCATTCTTTCCTCTCACCATCACTTCCATAACTTCTCTCACATCCCAGTACATTTCCTGTTACAGAGTCTCTCACTTGAGCACTTACTTGTATCCTCTGCTAAGTCCCAGAGCTGGTCTTATCATTCTGATGTTCTTGCCCACACCTGTGTTTTGCCTCTTTCCAGTCTAATTGCTGCACTGTAGTTAGTCACTTGTATTTTCGTGCTGTTCCCCTCCACTAGATTCTTGACTATTTCCACCTTGCTGTCACACTGACATTTCTCTCTGATTTTCATGATCTTACACTCTTTTTGCATTTCCTAGTTTCCAGTCCCTTCTATCTATTCACTCGCCTTTGTTTATCATGATCTCTTTTCCATCTTTTTCCTCATTATTCCACCTGCAGTTCTCTGAAATTGATCATTGTTAGTATTTGAAACAGCTCTTGCTCCAGTTTGCATCAAGCATTGTAACTTTTTAACTCCTACCATCAAACACATTTATATGGCCCATTGTAATCGTATTTTTGACACCATATACTACTTCTTATGTTCTGTTTTCTTTTTAAATTACTAGAAACTCTGTGGAATTTTAGACAAATCCAAAATCAAGCAACTTTACCTTTATCTGCTGTAAGCTCCTTTATTTTTGTCTGTCTATTTGCACTTATACGAGCCCCTCTCATTCCCTTATTCCTGTAACTCAGTTTACGTGTCTCTCACACATTGACAGTAAACATTGACAAGAAGAGTGATTTGAAATAAGACTGAAAAGGTGTCATTTTTACCTTTTCTTTAGAAACTTAGCTTATTGGGTGGGCAATTGACCTCTAGGTTTGCAAATATTTTCTTTTTTTTTAATTAACATTTCCTCAAAACCACAGACAAATTATCATTTCAGTGAAACAGGAGCAAGCTGGAAGGAAATAACGGAATAATGAGAGACATCCATAAGGAGTAGCAGGCTCTGCAGTCATCTAGTTGCCGTCTGTTTCAGTATATAGTAGCTTCTTAGACATTGAGATAGATGGACAATTTCTAAAGGTGTCTATGTTATAATTCCTGAGATGAAACACCTCATTTATAGACATGTCTCAGAGATGAGAATTTCCTTGCCTGTGGGAAAATCCCACCCTTTGATTGAACAAAGCTTGAACTTCTGAAAAGAGAGTTAGAATTGAGCATATCAGTGACATTATGGAACAATAATAACTTCTCTGTAAAGCCACAATAGAGGGGTGTTTTCATATAAAACCAACTTTGCTCCCACAGCAATCAAGACATTTCATGAATATGAGGCTTGGAAGACTATGTAGGTCTTTATTTAAAATTCTGTACGTGTGTGTATATGGCCTTTATAGTTTTGAAACTTTTAAAACTATATTTGATTCAAAGGAAAGAGAATGTCTCAGTTTTGACTCCTTAAAGCGTAGGGTAAAACAAAAGTCTCTCCTATTCCCATCTCATAGGAGGTAAAGAATAAAGGAAAATAGAAGGATACAGAAGACAACTCGCTGACAAAGGAATCCAGCTAATAAATAAATAAGAATTTCCACTTCCTAAAAATGTGAAAATAAGATTCCTTTATCCCCTGAATTCATCCTTCTTTCCCCGATGTGAACAAATACTCACGAGTGCACAGTACCTGCGTACCAATGCACTCTTCCTGGTAGAGAGTGCAGTAGCTCTACCAGGAAGAAACTTTTTTTTTTTCTTTCATCTTCACATCTTTTGACGCTCATAGCACTTTGACAGTTTTCTTGCAAAAGCTGAGCCATGAAAGTGGAGGTTTCACTCTTGCAGGCCGAAGAAAATAACTCAGAAAGTCCTGCATTAAAGGATGACTTTTATTAACACAAAGTGGAGCTTATATGTGCTGTTTTCTGTTTTTGCTTTTGATTTTTTTTTCTACAGGGATAGCCCTTGAAATTGTGTCAAAATATTTTAACATATATATCAACATTCTAAAATGTCAGCAGAGTATTAGATCATTATCATATTAAAAGTTCACTTCTCCTGAAAACTCTAGATTGCGCTGAAACAAGTGTTCCAAACGTTAAAACTTTTGTGTGAATGCTGCACAATGAGATGAATTAAGAAATCATTCCATAATAGAGTTTGTATTATTCGACTAAAGAAGAATGTTTAGCTGATGCTTTTAAATATGAGAACTCTGTCAAGATACTTACAGTGGAATTATTGGCTTAATGTTATGGATGAATTGTCCAGCTATTACACCCAAACCTTAGCAAAGTAACTACTTAAAATTGCTTTCTCTTGATAAATATTCACACAGTAAGCTCTCTAGTTGAGCTGCATGAAATTATATTTCTTCATTTAGAGCCACTTTAGAAAAATAAAATACTTTTTTTTTCGGTTGAACTCCAAGTTATTTTCTAAAGGTCAAGAAAATAATATTCTAAACCATCATAAGGCTTTTGGTGAATCTTTTTAACGCTTTTACATTTTTATGTTAGAATAAATATTTTGATGAAAGGTAGCTTTTAAAACAGATTATATTACTGCATACTATCACTCCCCTCCCATTTTTTTTAATATATATATATATATTTTTTCCAAACTGGCATACTCATTGAGATTGATGAATTTACAGAGTATTTCAACTGACCTGAATACTCTGAATTTCTGTTTTCTAAAGTGTATTATTTTTCCTGGTGGAGGCAACAAAATCTCTCTCCAACTCCACTTGTTAACAGTAGATTCAAACACATATAAATCATTTCTATTTCAATGTAAGTTATCGGTATACTTAGTCTAAAAAAAAATGTAGCTTTGGATAATGTAGTTAGTAACACCAAACACTTGAAAATATTTAATTTTCTATGTACATGTATAATTGACTAATATGATTGTTCTTGATTTGGACTCCCTGTGGGATTTCTGAAAGGAAAAGATTGTTTGTTAGTTTAAAATTATAATAAGACTTTCTCTCCATACACAATAATTGCATAAAATTAATATTTGGGGTGTTTATTTTTGGGAAGAGAATTTTTAATAGAGTACTTTTAAAACTAGATGTATTAGATATATTACTGATACTCTTTTGAAAACATTTTTTTCTAATTGACTCAGTGTAGTGAATTTCTAAGAAAGTACCATATATTTTATTATCACTTTGATCACTCTGATAACACGGCTTGCACTCTAAATTTTCTGGACTTCAAGCTTCTCTTTTGCTTACCTCTAATATTCTGAATGAAGCTTATCTCAATAAAGGTTTTCTGGGTGAGGGGGTCAGACTGTAAAATTTGATGTTTAGGAATACCATATGCAATCTGTATGTGTTAAAAATGAATTTATAAAGAAGGGAAGATAATGATTCATGAAGTAAATATGGCTATTACAGAATAATTGTGCTTGAGACTGATGAAGTCTAACAGTTGCTAATTATCTTTTATTTCCATCAAGATCATTTATTACTCACAAAAATAAACCATAAAGAAATTATAAAAGTTACTTAGTAATTTTCTAAATTGAAACTCTTCCTGCACCATTAGGTGCTACTTAGAATGTGGGTGAGAATCTCCTGTCTCTGCCATTTTCATGTGGTGCATCTGTAAATTAACTTTCTTACAAGAACAGTCGATTCAGTTTTTGACTCAATTCACAAAAGCAGAATGCTATGCGATATAGTAATAATGCTGACAATACTAGCTGATGACGTTATCCTAGTGATATGTTTTGTTCTAATTGAGATTTTTGCATTTGGGAATGTTGCACAAATCATCGTCTTTGAGCAAATAGAGAGAGAGAGTATTCTTTTGGGGAGATTGCCTACTGCATCTTGTACCTAGTGGGATGAGTAAACTGTCTGTAAAACTTGCCTTTGTTAGAGAGCTATAAAGAGCCCAAGGGGTTTTGACCACATATGAAAATAATGCCAAAAAGACCAGAGGCCAAGAGAGACAAATGTGTACTTTCAAATTTGCTCATCATAAATCATATCTATTTCTATCATTCATAATTTGGTGTTCATAATTAATTACAATTTTTCTCTTTTACCATTGGTAATTTCAACACCTAATGACTTGTAAACTTTTTTGAAGTTTATCTTAGCTTGCAGATTATATTAAAGACAAAAGATATTTTATTAATATTTCTCATTTAAACTTTTTTTTTTTTCTTGGTTTTCAGAATACTTCCAACTAAAAAGCTGATAGAACTGTTAAATTAAATTTCTATGAATAAAATTTAAAGCTTATTGTACAACATTTTTCCTCTCAGCATATACTCAGTCCAAATATGTGGTGGAAAACAAAGCACTTTAACCTTCCTTTCCTTCAAAGAAATCCTCTGCTTGGAATCATCAACTATTTTTCTAGCTCTTTCATCTTAAATTTTTGACCTAATAAAATTCTTTTTTCTTTGTAATTAAAGTCACATTTTTTATTGCTAAATCATATCATAATCCTTCTGCATTGGATTTTCCTGTGTTCTGTTATTCTGAATTGCTTTGACTTTGTCTCAAGGATTCACAACAGTTTTCACAGCTTTCAGGAAAGCTCATTGCATTGGTCTTTCTATATGACTCCCATGGGAAGGGGAAGAGACAGCAAAAATTAGCCAAGAGGACAATAATAAGGGTATATTTCAAAAACTAACCTCGGCTCGTAGTAGAAGAAAATATCTCTCGCAAGGTTGAGTATGTATCAACCAAGGTTGGTAATGTTGTCTGGATCACATCACACAGTGCTATATCTGGATCTCTTGCCATAGGTTAGGTGTATAACAACCTTACTTATGCAAGAAAACTTTAAGACCTTTTGAGGAAACTTACCTGACAGGTCTGTGCCTCCAAACAGGTTTCCTGATACCTACTAATACTACTTGAATTAATCTTACTGTGTAAGGAGACATGTAATTTGTGAGATGAAAGATGTGAACAAATTTCAGTCACAATTTATTTATTTTATTTTATTTTTATTAGAAGACCTGCAGACAGAAGAACTAATATTCTTATTTCGTTCTTGGTTATCTATCTACTTTATACTGTTATCCCCATTTCGTTTACTTTTTTTCTACTGGCATCTTCACAGCTTGTTTACTCATCAAATACATCCTTGAAGAAAAAAAGTTTGCTCTTGCCTGGTAATTTTGTGCCTGTAAGAGAGTATAACTTTCAGTCGAAAATACCATGTTCATTTTCATGGCAAGTGAAGAAGAAATGGAACTGAAGGATGGGAGAAGGACAAAAAAGTCTGTCAGGGAAAACTGTACAAGTGGGTAGACTGTTTCTTTTTTCTTCAGGTATTGCTGTGGATCATGATAGTAGTGAATTTGTTTTTCCCTGCTGTGGTTTCTGGTTTTTATATTTTCTGCAGGTTTCCTAAATCCTTGATCGGTAGGAGGCAGGGAGGCGATGAAGGAGGCTGACATATTGAAGGGCTAGTTTGCCACTTGACTGAGTGCTCTGGATGGCTATCATCATTCACAAGCAGAAGCTGAAATCTCATTGCAGTGCTTTTTATGCCATGTTGTTTAAAAAATTAGCAAATATGGCCAAGCTTTCCTCATGACAGGTACTGTTGGTTAACTGTGATATTTGGTTGCTTAATAGTAATGTTACCTAGTGTCTGCCTGCTTGAAGGAAAGCTGATTATGCAGCCTTGACTATATTGCATATGTTCCACCATTCACAATTGTGTATTGTACAAAGCCAAAGTGGTGTTGCGTAATCAACTATGTACATAAAACAATTTGAACAAAAAAAGGCAGAACATAAAAAAATGACAATTAAGTAGATAAGACCTTATATTCTTAGGTGATGCATTCTGCTGAAATTTTTGAGAATGAAGTTTATTTGTCAGAGTAAGCTATGGAGAACTGCAGTAAACTATATTTTAGGTTTTCAGGATGACATTAACTTACCCAAGTGATTTTCAGTGGGATACAACTGTCCCACTGTGATAAAGCTTTTCAGATTAGTGTTGGACCCCTCTGATTTTATTTCAAAATAAAATAATTCAAAATAACACTCTGTAATCTTTTTTACTAACCTCAAAATTATTGCATCTAGTTTTGAATTGTTTAAGCAATTTTTGTGGTTTGTCCTGAATTTGTCTGAGAAATAGAAGCAGCAGCTTCAAAAAAATAGAGATCAGCAGTCCGTTTACCTACGTTTAGTTTCAATAATTGTCTTCTCAAGAGGGAATTTTTAGAAAATTCTCCTTGGCCTCTTTCTTCTTCCTAGTACAAGTCTGACAGAGCTTTTTGAATTTTTTTGCACAGAGAGTCAAGTGTCATTCTGAAAAAGCTGTCATCTTTGTTCAAGGCTGTTGATGTCTGAATTTGTATTGTGCTTTTCTTTTCTAAGCTTTTTCTTACAGGTTTTCAAGGGCCAGTTGCTAGGACTTTATTTCATTTAATTTTGAATATTTCTATTTTGTGGGTTGGAGATACAAGGAAATGTGGCTTGTCTATTTACCTAAAAAGAATAAAAATGAACATCACAACTTTAAAGTTATTTTTAAGCAGTGGCAATGGGCCTAGACTACTATATTCATAATGATTGAATGCTGTGTGTCTGGGACAAATGGCACTGACTTTATTCATTTAAGAAGTTTGGTAGCTTTCATGGTAAAACTTTATCTTGAATACAGTGAAATTGGCACTTCAGGTATAAGGACAATTGCTTTTTTAAAAACAATTTTAAAAGGTTATGTTTCTTTTTTTTTTTTTTTTTTTTTGTAGTGGAGGATTAAAGTGGTCCTCAGGAGATCTGTCTGAACTCCCCTGTCAAGCTTAGAGGTCTGTGCAGTATGAGGCATTTCATTTAATACTTCTTATGCTTCATTTTCCCAACTGTGAACTGGGAAAGATGCTACTTGCCTTTATCCTAAATTTGATCTATATAGCCTACAGTTTGATGTAGTAGAACCTCAGGTAGAGTTTTATCCTTTATTGCTTATATATTTGCTAATGTAGAGTCCTGTACAAAATCAAAACACATATAAATTAGGTTATAGATTCCTTTTTATAAATATAGCTATTTCATTGTTTGAGACTGTAGTCTCAAAAACTGTACTTTTTATTTCGACTGTTGAATTACAAAATTCTTTTTTTTTAACCTGTAAATTTTTCCTAACTGTAATGCAAGGTACAGTGCTATTCTTGGTGCAGTATTTGCAATTCAATTAGAACTTTGCAACTTCAATTAGAAAAAATGAGTTTTATTCAAGATAGAATGACACTTTTAAAGAAAACAATAGGCATTATTAGTATTCTTCTATTATATATAAAAGCTTTTTATTTTTAACTACTAACAATAACTAAGGTAACTTTGGGGATAAAAATAGGTCTTGGAGTATAAATTTGGAACACCCTATTATGTTCACATAGCTCCAGAACATATAAAATTAGAACTTCTGTTAAATAGCAGTCGTGATTTTTGCCAATAACCATTAATAAATTAAAATTAGAGTACTTAAAACAGGTGCTGCAGTTAAAGAATTTGCCTATTCAAAAATTAAGATTTTCCTTAAAATCTTTTCCCAAAAATCTTTTTCTTAAAATCTTTATCCAAAAATTAAGAATTATTGAAATGCACCTTTCTCTGATACAGTGTTTTAATTTATATGATCATTCCAGCAAAACTGAATAGCAATAGCTCAATGTATTGCAATATTCTACATTATGTCACCTATTTTTCTGCTTCACAAAGATCAAGAATGCTGAACCTTTTTTCAAATGACCAGACTCAGATAGGAGTCTGATGGGCAGCCATACGGGAGTATGTTCCAGTAGCTAAGTTCCTTCATTGCATATTTCCAGCTAGAGTGCTTTTCTAATCACAAATTCAGTGGAGTGGCATTGGGGAACAAAATGATCCCTAAAGTAAGCACTGAGGGCTCCAAAGGCCAAACCCAGCATTTTAAAAGTTATCAGGCACAAGTGAAATCCTAAATGTTGGTGTTAGATGCTTCCCTGTGAAACGCTTGAGTTTTCCTGCAGTCTCCATGTGCAGCTCCACCAGCTGTGCGTGCAACCGAGTACTCTAGCCTCCAGGTGACAAAGCCGGCTTCGTGACAATATCTGTGCTGCAGGGAAAGGCCATATGGTCATGCTTTTCTAGCTAAACACAACTGAAACATGCTTTTTTTGTGTGTGTTAGTGTTTCCTACTCCTGTTTGGCTTTCAGCAAGTACTTCTGAGTGTTGTAAAATGCACAGTCCCAGTGCAGCAAAGGTGGCCAGTGCTCCCTTCTTGACATGTTCTGCTCAGCCGAGTGCTGGTGGAAGTGGGTAGGGGTGGATATCCTGGGGGAAAGGATAGAAAAAACTTCAGTGACCGTATCTGTTTTTATGTAAAGGTTATGGGCAGTTGTACTATAAAAGCTCTATATGTAAGGGGGAGAGGTAAAGGAAGGTTGATCCCCCAGCTACCACGTGTAGGCTCTTCTACCTTCCTATTACTCCATGAATGTTACCCGCCCCAGAGCCACAGCTCCTTTTTCACTGACAGCTTCTGCACCTGTTGCTTGCCTGTTGTTTTGATGGTAAATCATCCTGTCATGCACTAATATTTGTTGTGAGTTGTACTATAGCTGTGGTGCTCAAAATAAAAGAGATGACAGATACTCAGCAGAGGAATTGTTACAAAATGATTATGGACAGTTAATTTTGTCATATTTAATGTCAAATGATATGGCATCATTGGAAGTAGCTTCCTGCCTATTACACCTCCTTTTCTCACATTGATATATTTTTTTTTAATTTTGTTTTGCGCTCTTCTAGTCAAAGCTTGTGTTACAAAACTTACTGTAATGATTCTCGCTGTAAGTGATGAAATTTTAAATAATGTTGAATGATATCATGCTACTAGCCTCAAATACTAATATTGAAATGAGTCTGGTTCTTATGTTGTTTGCTTTCTAAGAGTAGAATTTGGGCCAGAAATGTGAACTGTTTAGATACCAATTTTATGTTTGTTGGTTTGCAGATAGAGGAAGGAGGCATTGCTTTAATTTTGCAATAATTTGTCCTACTTCGTTTGCTACTGAGACCTGCTTTCAAATTAGGAAAATGCCCTATCAAGCTTTTTATAAGAAGAGAGAGAAATACTGGCCTTGCCAGTTCCTGACTTAAGAGGAGAAAGCAATGAGAGCAAAACCCTAGCATCTCTAACATTTGATTGTTGATTCTCTCTATCCCAACCATGCTACCAAACTACATTTAAGCAAACCTTAATGAGCTCCTTTGTCTTCCAAAGTTTAATATCACCCAGAGGCCCATCTTGGAAGCATGGGTTTGTGTGAATCTATTTTCTTTCTGAAGTGTCTAGCCTGGAGCAGGTTTTGTGTAATGAACTCACCTACAGCTAGCCTCTACTTCAATTGTTTTAACTAGGGCTCTAGATCTAAATGAGCTTCCAGTTGAAAGATTCTGGATATTTTTTTAATGACAAGTGATTTTCTAGCAAAAATGTCAAGCAAATAATTGCTGTTTCAGAACTTCATAAATCTGAATCAGTTAAAAAAAATGTGCACTCATGTTCATGAGCCTTCTAACACCTAAGGAGCTATTGGCACATGAGATTCAAGCTGAATGATCTCTTTGTTCAATCCTGGTTTCTGGGAGCAACACTAAATGCAGCTCCCTTTGAATTTAAAACCTTGCTAAATTATTTAGCACTACATATCACAGACTCTGATTAAATTTTGCAGAGAGTAGTGAGATTGTTTCCCAGGTAGGTCATCACTCAGCTCAGTTTACCACTTAAAACTTCTTTCCTTCTCAGTCAAAATACAGCAAGGACCATCCATCATTATCACTTTGTCCTTTAATTTTTCTGTCAGCCCTTGTCAAACTTGAAACAAAAACCTTTACATTTTTATCAACTGCAGCCCATTGTTGCCTGAATTGTGCTCAGTCATTTCAGAGTATTAGTTGTGTTTTTACCAAACAAGTCAAATATTTTCAATAGGTCAGATCTGTCTTTCTCATAAGCCTGCTAAACCAAACAGAACCATTTCTCATTGCTGGGGAAATGGAGAGCAAAAATGCTTAGGGCCAAATCTGCAGTAAGAGTAATTTGGCCAGGCTCTCTACACTTAAATGGATGAATGACTTTTACCTTCACAAGAAGAATGCAGTATCAGTTCAAGAGGGAAGGGGAAGCAAACAAAATTCGTGATTGGGCAGGACCTGGCAGTGCTTTGAACTGATCTTGCACAACTCTATTTTGCCACAAGTATACAGACTACATCTATGCCTCTCCTAAGAACGGCCTCCAGAACAAGCCAAGAATTGCATTCTCCTTCTCTTACCCCTGTATGCTTGCTACCAACGAACAGGCTACCTGCTTTCTGTCTTCAAATTGCCAGTGCTAATGCACCTTAATGTCATACTAAAATACCATGGGGGCCCATGGAGAACTTTTCTCTCTAAAATCTTCACCAGGCTGCCCTTCTCATTCAGTGATTTGTGATATTGCTGCAGGTCCTTAGTTAAAAGGAATTGCTTTGCTGAGTATTTGCAACTCACCTCAAACCCCTCTGTTCCACTACAGGTTAGAAGCCCAACCCTTCCACTGAAAATCCAACTCAAGTACACAATCTGTTAATTAACCAAAACAAGAAGGAATAGAGTCAGTAACCTCCCTAAATGTGGAGTTTCTATTTCCATGAACCGTTAGGGAAACAATTTGTGGTCTGTGGATTGCTGGTATTTCAGAGGTAGCCAGGGTTATTAAATGAATACCAAGTTAATTACAATACTAAATTTTGATCGAATGCCTCTCTGTCAATAAACGTTCATTTGAGAAGTGAGATTTAAAAATTAATGGTGACTATTACGTCTTCACTTCTAGGTCTCTGAGTATGGCTCGTCTATTTTCTTTAGCTCTCCAGTTACAAAATGTAGCTATTTTCTGCTTCAAAAGATTCTTCAGTTAAACATTAGTGAAGCAGTAATATGGGGTATTGATTTGGATATGGATACTTGAATTAAAAAGTGTCACTCAGTGAGGTCTCCTGGTAGTAATGATCCTTGGTATTCAGAGCAGAGGATTGTTTTTATCAGAACAAAAGCACATTCTATTCAACTTGATTCAGAAAGGCCAGCAAATGGAATTGAGGTGTGTCAAAAGTAAAAATGACAACAAGATTGTACAGGGCTAGAAATAATCAAATAGTAAGTCTCTTTTCTGGCACATAAATAAAATAGCACTTCAAAAAATACTGATAACTTAAAGTCATAGAATAGCCTGTGCTGTTGGTATCAGTACAAGAAAAGGGAAAGGTGAGTAAAGTGTTTGCAAGAATCTATAAATCTTGGAAGAACTGACGAGGAGCTTTGTGTCACAGACACTCAGTAAGTAGGGCTGGGAAGTCCCATTGTATAAGTCTTTTGAATGGGGGATTTCAGTGCTTTTCAGAATATTAATCAACATCTAGAGCTAGACTATGCAAAATGGAGTTTAAGGATGTATGGGCCAAGAGTTCTAAAATGTGTTGTCTGTAGGCAGAACTGTTGGTCTTTTTGTTGCTTAATACCTATATCACCTTTACATACACTCATCATTAAAGAACAGATTCTGCTATGCAAAGCCTAGAACCTACATAGGTTTTTCATAGCTTGGGCAATGAAATGCTCTTCGGGAGGTTTACTGTTTGCTAATGTGTCCTTCAGTTATCGAGAGCAAGTAATTACGATGCTGTCGGGAAAACAGACTAGTGGCAGTCATTTGCCTCATGAATCTCACCATACTCTTTTTAAGAAAGAAAACAAGTCAAGACTCCTGCTGGTATTTAGGTTTCTTTTGTGAACATGTTTTACTTTGAACATTCTGGCAAGCTGCTGTTTGATGTTTGGCATCAGACATTGATCAAGACACCAAGTTCTGCAAAGATTTTCATTTTTCTAGATGTGATCAGAAAAGAGGAATCTATCCCATCTGTACTGAAAAGCTGATATCTCCTAATTCTTGTTAACTTTTCATAGTTTCCTAAGTAGGTTTCACTTCAAATGAGAAACTTTTATGGAAATATTTCGATCCAAAGAGAAACCCTAAAGCAGTGAACTTTTAAATTCCCTGCTGACTCATTTAAGTTAGTATCTGGCAAACTGGGCAGACTGTATGTTCAAAGAATGAAAAAGCACTGTCACCAAAGCATGGCTGTGTTTGTGAGTTAGTTAACTTGCCATTGCATCATCTTAAGTAAATAACATATTTAGAATAGATAATTAAGGAGTCTGTAAGTCACATTAATTAGTTTTTATGTACAAGACCAATTTTTACAGCTTTTCTAATAAACAGGGGTTTGCTGTCCCTACCAAGTAGACATTTTTCTTCCATTTTATTTCGTTTTCACCAGATATTTACCTAAGGAGTTTCCCTTTGTGAGAACCAATTGCATAGAAAAGTATATGACATGTATCTTTTAAATGTATTCATTTATTTCTAACGTTTGTTAAACTTGGTTGTGCTAAATTTTCATGCCAGTTACAGCCAGGTCCAGGTTACGTTACAGTTTTTTTCCCCATGATTAACTACACTGTTTTGTTTTGTTTCTTCACAAGCCTGTTTTACTTTAGTTGGCTTGGAAATACATAGTACTGCGGAACATATGTAAAATACCAATGTACAGCAGATCAAAGAGGGATCTCATGCCGTTTTGTGATGGCTTCTGAAGTGGAAAATCCCATAAGCCCAGATTCTAGAGAGTAATGGTGGCGGTTATCAAAAGCAGAAGAATACAGAAAATTGTATGCGACTCATAGACGTCAACTGGGGGAATGACAGGGAGAGTTTTTAAAAGGCAAAATAATCTGTCATCCAGCATGAAAATAAGGCAAGCATGTTTAGCAGAAGTCTTAAGAGAGTAATTATGTGTTGCTGAACTGATGGACCCTGTATGTTTTGTATTGGGCCTGGTACTGTAAAGTGCAGCGCTGCTTTTGGTTCCATTGATTTTAGTCAGAATTGATGATACTCAGAGACCAGTTGTATTTCTTTCTACTGTAAGGGAAGATAGATCGCGGGTCAGATTTTTACTCTTTTATTGCATTGAATAGCACCCTTCAAAAGTATTTTCAGTGAAGTCAGTGTGGAATGCTTTACTTACAATCAGCACATCAAAAAACAGTTCTTTCCTTTTAAACCTGCTATATAAATGATCTGAAAAATGTCAGATGCTTTTCATTTCCTCACCAAAATGCTTTTCTGCAGTTCTCTGGGGTTTTGTTGTTGTTGTTGTTGTTGTTTATTTGTGTGTTTGTTCTTTAAAACCCGCAATCACCTTGTAAGCAAAGTGTTACTGCTCTTTATTGCTTGTGGCAGGGCAATCAGAGAATTGTTCTGTCTGCGCATCTCCTTATGTTCTGCTCTGTACAGGGACGTTTTACGATGGAGAGTATTGGTTTGTGTACAACGAAGCAGCAGCTGCCTAAGCCTCGCATGCCTGTGCTTACTTGAGCAGGGGTTGAAGACGTTTGCAGAATGCTATAAGCATCTGACTTGGATACTCAGATTTTGTAATATTAATGTAAACAGCCTTTCTGAATTTGGAGTTTCAAATTGTTTTGGAGGTGACTGAAATACTGTTGTGTGTATTAATAATAAGCTTTGAGTATTAAGGATGACTGAAAGATAACTTTCCTGCTAATTAGGGTAAAGATGTTGAAATATACTGTGCTCTGGATCTTAGCAGACAGCTGTGTCTTAAACAAGTGTGTGGGAAGAAGAAAAGCAAACCGGAAAAAGCAGCTCTTAGAGTTAGTAGCAATTTTCCCCCTTTTTCCTTCCATTGAGTCTGTCTGAAAGTGGGTGTTTTTAACATACAGCCATTTCTCGTTAACATATGTGTGTTTATTTTAGCATGATGATTTTTCTTTTCATCCCCCACTCTGACACAGCATGTTTCATCTGTATATGGTTTCTAGCATATGAGACATTTAAAATGGCTCAATGAAGAAATGGATTCTTGTCACTTAAACATTCACTCTCCAACTCTGTGAAAACCTGGTCATTTTAACAGTGTTTTAAATTCTGAATGCTAGAATATCGACTATAAAAAATGAGAGTGATATAATGTCAAGAATTTAAAGGTACACTATTGTACCTGTAATAATTTATGTTAGTCACGTTTTAATTTAATCATTTTCAACATACTTGTATTTACAAATTAAACCACTATTATGGTTTTCCTTTGTTTGCATGATATGATTTTATTTTATATTTTTTTTCCACTCACCAGATGTTTTCAACACTTTGCTTCCCACTACTGTCATCCCCTCCCTTACCACTGCAACAGTCACAACCACTGTAGCCTTAACAGCCAGCAAAACCACATCGGCAACAGCCATCAGCACCAGAGGTACAGTATGCTTCTTTGTTATGGCCTGAAAACACATTATAAATAGGAAATTATAGGTTTTATTAAAAAAAAAAAAAGATAGAATTTGCTGAAGAGAGAGGTCAAAGTTTTTAGTTCAACCTACAAATTTAATAGAATAATCCACATGATGGCATTTATCGCAGTTAAGAAATATTCTGTATGACCTTGAACGTTTTTATTGCTCTAGCAATATGCATGTGAACTTTGACAGGATGCTTAAATTATTTGTATACATTTGCATTTAATTTTTTTTAAAGTTAGTAAATTAACTTTAATGCAAGGTGCAAGCAAGCTATTTTTAAATAAACATGACCTTTTAAGATTGGTTATTTTGGTACTAATATTTAAAGCAAGATAAGTGTCTTGGATGTGAAATTACTGTTGATGTCATCCTGCTTGATAATAAAGAGGAATCACATTCTATCACCCTGTTAGTCTTTTAAAATTTAAGTTATTCCTAACTTAGGGGTATCTTCATTGTATTTGAACTGCAATATATGAGCTGAAGTATCTCCATCATCTGTTTTTTTCTTGTTTTTCTTTTGATATTTGTAGGCATGCTTTGTTTTATTATGAGCAAAATATAGAGCTTAGTTTTACTGCACTATTTAGCGATTGATCAGAAATTGTTCAGTAATGAACAGTGTGCCAGTTTTGACAGATTGTAGTCTTCTGGTTAAGGAGCAGATAGTAATCTCCACAGTGAGTGAAATGGGAGATGGTTCCATAGTGAAGTCTGCTGAAGGGATAAATGTTGTAAGGGGAGCAGAGGTAGTATTCAGTTATTACAGTGCAATATTCACATGATGAGATATAATGATCCCAGGAAAGTTAAGACTGAGTTAAGAAATCTTTTCTCTCTGGAAGCATTGTTATGAGTCAATTGTAGTGACCTGACTAATTTCCAAGAATTAGAAAGATTTTCCTGAGCTAAAAACAACTCCATCGTATGAAGATTGTGACACTGAGCTTCTTCCTTTATCGGTATTGGTGGCGTTTGGGTAATGATGAACCGATATGAAACCTGAACATAATTTTTGTAAGCCTTAATATTACATAGTGTGTGAAAAATGTTGACTTAGGTGAAAAGGAAAAATATGTTGTAAGATCTTTGCCCTACAAAAAAGGAAGAAAAAAAAAAAATGAGAGGACATAGAAAACAGCCCAGTACTTAACGGGTTGACTAGAAGCAAGTGAAACCGAATGACAAGAATGATAATGCCTTTAAAAACAGAGATTTGAGACAAACAGCAGAAGCTTCCCAGCTTCCTGAAGGCTTGGTTACATGAAAGGTGAAATGAAGGCTTTTCTGTTTCGGCATCTGCTCTCCTGAATTAATTGTTTCCTTCTTGTCATTATATGGTTGTAATGAAACGCTGTGTCGCTGTTGTGGTTATGCAGTGCACAAATGATATTAAGGCATCCTGTTACCTCTAAATGTAATGTAGGACATCATTTTATATGTGTTCATTTTCATCATTTGTGTGCCCATCATTAAGGGAAAAAGTCTGGAAAAGAGGACACTTATGAGCTTCATCTCTAATACCCATTAGCCCATTAGAATGTATTCAATTTGCTACTACAATAACAAGGAGATACTGTTTTAGAGAATTTAAAAGAATTAAAAAAAGGTAATCCTTGTAATGGTCAATCACCAAAGGATCAGTGCTCACCTTTCCAAGAAAATGAATGAGAAGATGAGACTACTTCGAACTAAAGGAACTGATAGATAGGGTCTCTTGGGCTGTTTCTTGAAAAGATTGTATTGAAAGCAAAATAAAATGAGAGTGTATCTCAAAGCAGAGGAAAAATAGGAAATATGGAATAGACTAAGGAGCTTGTCTATCTTACAATCTAAAAAAAAAAAAATAAGGACAGGTAAGCACAAACCATAGTGAATATCACTATGAAAAAAATACCATCGGAGGACAAAAATAGATCAGAAATGTTATGATGTGCAATTCATTACAACTAAAGAAGCATAGGAATGTAACAACGAAAGAGTATACCAATTCTTTAGATGAAAGATGAAAACAGAGCAATGTGGCATTCCTATATATGAATCATTAGGATAGGGCAACTGGTGTTTTAGCCAGCAATGGATGGCCACATTTGAAGTGCTGTTTCTAGTAGTTAGTATCACACTGAAAGATGTCCACAAATCCTGAGAGGCCAAGGAAAAATAACTGCAGGAAGTTTAAAAACATAATCTGTGAAGAAGCTGAGGACATCTTGTGCAGAAAATATATAAGAAACATTTTAGAGAGGATCAGATTTTCAGTAACATCTCTTTCTAACTGAGCAAAAATAATAATAACATGTGTAATTTCCTTTGGCACTTCTGCTTGTTATTCCAGCAAGTATTTTAGTGAGGAAGAGGTACCTGCACATGTAGTGTGGAGGCTATTATTTTTTTTCAGTATTCAAAGATAGGGGTAGTGAGGTATTAGGCTTCCACATATATTGGAAGGAACATTTCTCTTTATCTTATGTTACCTGAACTTGTTAGATTATCCTTTAAAGAAAGTTTTGTCCTAAATCACAGAGTAATAGATATTAATTAACAATGGTTTTTAATTGGATTTCTAACAACTGAGATATCTTTAGACTGGTTTTCCAATAACTGAGATAATGTTCTTGATGGGTAGATTTCTTTAATTTTGTTCTAAAATTATGATTTAATATTTCTGAACCACCAGTTTGTGTTCAGCTAAATTTCTTCTACATTCTTTTACTCTAGAAATTTTTTTCATGGTCTACCTTGAAGAGGTTTTACCCCACACCTAGTCACAGGAATTGCCCTTAAAGGAATATAATGCAGAATATAAAAAGCCTAGAGAGTCTGCAAATTTGAGACATTTTACATTACAATGATTGTACTTCATCATTACTAAAATGGAAAATGGAAAAAAAAGTCTGAATCTCGTCAGTTATTTCTGGGTCTGAGATCTAGGTCTGCCTTCTTTTGCCTGGAGTTCAATAAACAGTCTGAAAAAAACTACAGATCCATTTGGAAGATAGCATTATATTTCATAAACATCCTCCTTAGTCAAATTTTTCACATTCTCAGATAAACTTATGCTTGCTTTTGTGCTCACTCCTGCAGGAATTAATAATTCTTTTGCTGGTACATTACCTGCTAACTCAAAAAAAACCTAAGCACAATTTGATGTCAGAGAAGAGTTGATTCCTTTATATATTTGTCAAGGGTGTCTTAAAGCCTAATGACCATGTTGAGGAATGTACAACAAAATGAGACTAAAATGCATGAGAAGAAACAAGTCTAGAGGACTAAGGAAAGAGTAATTATACACTGTATGAATAGTTTCCTTTCTAGCAGATTTGTTTTATGCTATTTCTGAAAGCTGTACCCTTCTTCATACTGATGTTCCCTTTTGTGACTAGGAAGAGGCACGAGAGGAATGTGAATTTACCCCCAGCAGTAAAATGAGGGATTCCTCTCATGGAGAAATCCTTTGTTAGCAAAAATCTAATTTAGCTGTTTCTATGTCAGTCTGTCTTAGTCCTGTAGGCAAAGAGGGAGGGTGATTAGCAGTTTGGTAAGCACCACCTCAAGTAGGAACAACTCTTTATGTTTTTGGACTCACAAAGGAGAAAATCTTACGCTGTCTATTTTTAAACACACAGATGTGCATAGAACCTGCCCACAGGCTGGCTTTATATCAATCCTTCAATCTTTTTTTCTTTATTCTTTTTTTTCCTTTTTTTCCCCCTGCAATTTAAAAAATTTGAATCCATTTCCTGGCAAGAAAACCAAGAAGTCCAAGAGATTACAAAACTTGGTAACATTGATTTATTATTGAAGATTGAGATCTCACAAACAAAACCAAAAATAGGTGCAAAAGTAACATCGCTAGAGCAAGAACTTCCTAAAATCAAAAGATAGGAATCCATTATTTATTGGATTTCATTTCTGTTGCACATATCTGCCTGACTCAGTCCTAGCTGACTCACTTGTATAATGGCCGTGCCAGAATGTTCGAAGCTTTATATAGCAATGCCTAAAAACATCTCCAAAAGTCGTTGCGTATAACAGAGGTATGAGATTGCTCCCAGGCAGCTGCACTATGAGGTTCAAGAGTTCATTTAGTAGTCAGAATATCCAAAAAGTCAATGAATATACACATCTATATAAATAAAAAAAAATGAGGTGAAATCCATATTTTATTGCACTATGCTTTTATTGTTTTTTTGGTTCTCGTGTGAAAGAAAGATTTCTCAAATGAGATCCAGGAAAGTAAATTCAGAAGAACAGTTTACAGGGGATTAAGGAAGGGGCTGAGGCTGTGATCATTTTGATAAACTATTATTCATTTCATTTAAATTCAATTTAATATTTCTATTTAATATCATGAATTTCAACAATCTTAGCTATAAAATCATATTGCTTTCTTCTATTCACTCTTTTTATCCTGGAGTCTATTTGAAGGGGGGGAGGGGGGGGGAGATCGGAATACCTTTTTTCTTTATAGCCAGTTAAGCTGTAAGAATTACTTGGGCAGTACTTCTGTTCTTATCAAAGGAATATTAATCATTCTTTCATGTAACCTGATTAATGTAGTTTGGTACTTTGAGATATCGACAGAGAAGTAAACAACAAAGTAGGTATAGAATGTATGAGGGACAAGAGAGATAAGGATAGACTTATAGCTTAAGTATAACTCTGCATGCTTACTTGCAATCACCTATGATAATAAATAAAATTACTGTTGTCTAATGTTAAAAGCAGGTTTGTATGACAGCTTGCTAAACAGCTATTTTTTTTTATGTATTACTTTATAGCTGTAGCAGTAACATAAAAACTAATTTGTGTCTGTTTTAACTCAAACCAGATAAGGAAATTTCAACTTTCCAGTTTTATTTCTTCCTTATCTTCTTTTACTTATAATAATCTCCTACTGGTTTACCGACCACTTGATTTCCCAGTAAACCAAACAATTGGAACTTCAAAAGGAGAATCTAGACACTCCTTCAGGGTATTTCTTTCCCAGAAGATACTCAAGGAAGACTTCAGCACTCATCCTGCAAGAACTGATGTCTCTAGATTTAGAATTACTTCTTTCATTACCTTTATTTTTCATGCTGTTTGATGGCCAACTGCTAATAAAGCATACTGAAGCTAAGTTAGACCATTATTTAAGTCCAAACCTATTTTACAAGCCTATTTATCTGCATCATGAAACCTTAGGCATGTCTCTGGTCAGAGATAAATCTGCTACTCTGATAAAAAATCACTAAGCTGCAGCTGAATAGTAGCCAGGAAGCTTTCCCTACCCAACATGCGAACCTGGTGCAGACTCCAGGAACAGAGCGCAAGTGCCCTTCCACACCCTGGCACTTGCGTAGGCTAAACAGAGGTGACTGGGACTGCAGTAGGAATTACTGCTGCCTCTGCCTGCACTCCAGATCCTTCACCAGCTAATTAGGGTTCACAGGGAGGATACAAGAGTGTAAATGCTGCCTGACCCCTTTTACTTGTGCTCCCTGCCAAGTAGGGCTCCGATAATGGAAGGAAGACTCCTCGGCTGTGATTTCCTTTGGTCTCAACTCATCAGCCCAAATCCTAGGCACAGGCAAAGTCAGTAGAACCCCCAGGCAGAGACCACACTGTATTTGGGGAGCAGAAAACAAGATTACAAGATTTGAAAGTTAAACTTTAAGTTGAACTTAATGTATTAAAACATACCCACTGTGGTGGAGTTTAAATCCAAAGTTTGTGAGAATCCAGGCAAATCAGAATCAAGAGTTAAAAGGAAAGAAGTAGAACAGGCGTTCTTGTGCCTTTCTTGTGTGCCACCGGCAGGAAGCACCAGAAGTGTGCCATGTGCTGGGGGATGCAGGATACTGTTGTCCAGTGTGAGCAAAGAAGATGAATTGTTGTTAGTTCTACCTGTTTCTTTTCTGATCCATGAATATATTTTTCTGACTCCTTCAGTATATCCTTCAGCTCATTTGGTTTCACTTGCTGTTGAAGTTGAGTGACTCTTACTAATTTCTAGAGTTCTGGGGAAAAAAATAGGACTAAAATACAAAAAAAAAGGCTCTATTTTGTTTACTTTTAAATCTATTCTGCTGGCTTTCTTCTCAAAAAATATTCTTCTAATGTGTACCTGTGCAGTCCTCATGTGTTTGTGCCATGTCTGGCTCCTTAGATGCTGGAAGGTTTCTTAAGTGCTTGTAGTTTCCTGAGTACACCTAGCACCTTTTCAAGAGGCTACTAGTCCGCAACGCTAATTTTAGGGGCCATAAACTATTTGTTCCTTTGCCTAAGCAATAATAATTGGGATTTTATCCCACTAGTCATTAAGTGGTAATGCTGTGCTGACATTCACTTAATTCTGTGAATTCTCTAAGCTCACAAAATTAAGTTCAACAAAGGAAATCGGAGCATCTGTTCTAGCACAAAGAGCTTTTTGTTTTTAAGGTCTGATAGATACACAGACAGAAAAAAAAACATTCTTATAATATCTTATAAAATAAGAATGTGTCTTGCAAATGTTAGTTCAATGGATAATGCACACAGATTTAATAGATGTAATAAAAGTAAAATGAGCAGTCCTCAGGTGTTCCTGTCATGTTCCAGCCTCATGCTATTCATGATAGCTCCCCATAGCAAACAAACTAAAAAAAGCAAAGTTTCTTACTCTGATAGACAGAGTCCTACAGATTTCTATAAAGGTTGACTTTTGTAAGTCCATGGAAAAGCAAAATCACGGCAAGCAGTAAATGTTCATTTGCTTGGTGATATTAAACCGAGAATGTGTTAGCTTCTGTCAAGAGACTGCACAGAAGTGATGCATTTTTTGGAATTAAGACTAGTACTTTTGGGTATGGCTTCAACCACAAACAGTATTTTCTGAAATCCTGCATGAGTTAGGACCACAGAGCAGTAAGTATCATCAGATTGCAGTTACAAAAGAAAATACTTTTTCATGCAGTGTGAAACTAAATGTGAAATCCATTATCGCTACATCCTACGAAATGCAAATATCCTTATGTTTATGTTGTGAGCAAACTAAAAGCAAAACCAAATGTTTCTGTGTAAAGTTCCCAGTTCTCAAATAATGTTGAAAGTACCTTTGTAGTTCTAATATCAGTCAAAGAATAAATCTTCAGTAGCATGCACAGAATCAAAGTAATCCAGGCACAGATGAAAATTCTGGGAAACAAACCATGAAATATACCTGGATGTTTCCATTTTTGACTTACACAAGCTAAAGCAAAGCAATCTGCAATTTAGAATATTGTAGGTACAGTTTTCATGATACAAAATAGAGATTGTAGTTTTTATACTTGGTTGTATTATTTGTGGAATAAACGTGTTGCATTTGAGCACAAATGAAAACAAATTCCACACTCCAAGGGGGCTGCCATGTAAATTAACATTATGAGCATGAGAGGTAGATTACAACACAGGCAGATTGAAGACATGAAGGAAAAGAAATATGAGAATGCTATATATTAGAAACCGTGTCTGTGTATCTGGAACAAATATTTCTGTTACTGATAAATCCACCTAGTTTGCCTGCAGTAATGAAGTATGCAACTTAAAAAGTACGCAGTGATTTCCAGCCTTGATGGATCATCACTTAACCCAAAATGCAGCAGTGTACAGATAAGTATCACAATTGTTTGATGGTCTGATAAAGATTCCATTATATAGCTCAGCTCCTAAGAGGCACCAGCATTGCGTCAGGAATTCAAACCTTCCTAACCTGAGCACTGATCACGCTGATTTTTTTTCTACCGCATATGAATTATGCAGTCTAACACTCCCCATTGTAATCTAACAAACAGTACCAAAGACTTGCCAAATTAAGAGTCCCCTCGGTGTGAAATAATACACTCACTTCCTGCAAAGAAAGAGTGTTTTCTGAATATCCTTCACTCAGAATTCTGTGCCAGACATGGCAGAATATTATCTTCTTTCTGCTTAGCTTCCTTGTTAACAGTAAAGAAACCTGGGATACACAAACCTTTCAAAAATGTATATGAAGAGAGCTAAAACCATCAGTGTCAAACCTCTGCATAAATCATAACATCAAAGCACATGCCTGCCAAGAACTGCCAAAGGGCTGCCTATATTTGTCTAGTCTGTAATTGTCTGTTGACCAGTGTCATAATGTTTCTTCCGTTTTATTAACGTGCAGTCATCTTCAGTAGTCAAACATGAGTGGGTTAGGAAACTTTATTCATATTCAGTTCATACTCCAGTAATGCTTTATATTCTTGGAACAATCAAACATAACAAAAACAACAAAAGAAAATGTTTACATGTTTCTCCCTCATTAATGACACCATAAGAGTCAGAATTCTGCTGATTTTAAGAGACTTTGGGGATCAAGAATTTGCAGCTCTGCAAGCAGTTTGGCTTGCAAAATGGGTAGATGAGTTTATCCTTATAGCTGACAGGTAGTTTTGAGATTTGTGTGAATTCAGATTTTCCAGTCCAAAGAAAGGCAGGTTAGATTTTGTGGATTGTCGAAGTTGCCTGCAGGGACTTTTTGCATCCTGAAGTTGAGGTTCATCTGCAGACCTGTGACAAATTTATTCTACAGGAGAACAGGCTATAATATCCTTTCGTGTATGTAATAACGCTCTACATAAATAAGCTCATTAATTTTCAATGAGTTTAATGCGCTGTTCAAAGGGAACTACTAGATTTGTTAATCTCAATTCTTATATAGACTTCACTTATATAGATTTTTAATGAGGAGACACTTTTTTTTTTTTTTTAAAGAACATTCACCAGAACATATCTAGCTTTAATTTGAAGACTTACAGAGATGGAGAATCCACTGTTTCCACTGGTGTTTCTCTGTAAGGGTTATCTATCTTCATTGTTACAAATCGAAGCCTTGCTTCTCAATTAAATTTCTCTGATTTTTAACAACCATGCATCAGTTCTTTTGCTAAAGGTTCTCACTTCATATGTTATCTCTTCTCAAAGGTGAAGATTCATTGTAAAGAAGACTCCTCCATAAGTATGTGGCAGAACTGATTCCATGATCATTAAGAGCTTATTAAGACTTACATTTTATTTGCTTTGCTTTAAAGGTATGTGCATTGCCTAGCACATCTTTAATGCGGAATTTTAAGGGAAGTGTAGTAGTTTTCTTCAACAGGGAGAAAGATTAGGCAAAGGTTTTCTGTAGAGTGTTTCATTGTCAGTGTGTTTAATTTGTACCAAAGCACAAGGCTGGCATTTTTTTTTTTTTTTTCGTTTTGGAGAGATGTTTGTGGCATTTAAAGATAATACTAGCAAAAAATAAGATGTTTGTAGCAAAGCTACTGTTTAAGGCATGTTTTAGTATGTCGTGTGCTCTCATGAAACTGAAGCTTCAGTGCTTCACTAATAAAAGCAAAAGTATAAAATTAAGTATCATTATAGTTAGGCAATGATAGCAAAGTAGTTATGCCAATGTCATGCAAAATGTAAAAAAAAAAAAAAAAAAGTATATATACAAGGTCTAAAATGAGAAAAGGAATGAAATGGAGACAAAAATGCTCATAGTTTAAAACTTATTAGTAACACCTTTAATAAGAAATGTACATCTTATTCACTATCCAGTGAACTGAAGTCAACTGTGCCTTTGAAGCTGAGAGGATTACTCTGTCTGCCCTTGCTTTCTCTGACACTTCACTTGAAACACAGTTAATAACTTACAGTGTGAGCATCACAAAATACGGAATTGATACTAATTATATTAAGCTTTTTGGATGAAAAATGACCTTGGTGAAACTTTAAACTACAGAGCATTATAACCAAAGAGTAAAGTAAAACAAAATCTGCAAATTTGGAGGTAATTCAATCTGACCTACTAATTTTTGCTTACAAAATCATGTTGATATATGCTTTGGTAATTTTGAATCTAAAAAAGATTTATGAATCCATAACGCATTTGATGTTTTACCTGATTTTTTTTTAAAACATCCCCAAATACATTTCTGTGTAGATTACAACTTGCATTACTCCAAGTATAAAAACTGAACAACAGGAGGATTGTGACTTTAGTGAATAGAGAAGAGGGAGCTCTCAAGATATTATTTTAGCATTTCTCAGAGCATCAAAATCAAATGCCTGATCACCCCTTTACCGTGCTGCATTAGCTATTTTGGGTGCTTGTGTTGGTGCTGTGTTTGGAAACTGCACCGTGGAGAAAAGTCTGGCCATGGGAGCTGGTGGAACTGGCTGGTATCTGAACAGGTTCCATCTCAATGGGCAGGAGCAATCCCTGGGGGCCTGGACAGGGTCTCCTCTAAGCCCCATCTGGGAGCCCAGCAAGGAGGTTGCTGTGCTTTTTCGGGGAGAAGTTCAATAACAAATTACATGTTTATGAAAGGCCATGGCAGATATGTGTTTTAGAGTGAATGTGTGTTGGGTGTCCTACCATACCATGTGAAAATACCGAGCACACAAGGCCTGCTTCAGCAGTGTTGGACAACTGGTGCATGTCTTTCGTTTATACTGTGCCTCTGATGCTAACACTAAGATGTATTTCCTTGTTGCAAGTAAGAGAGGTATTGGAAATACAAGGAGAATGTTGCTATAGTTTTATTACCATAAGACACTAAACCAAAAATCTTTAAAGGCTGATATTTTACTGCAGTGTGTGTCGCGTTGGGCACAAAACAGCAAAGTCAACAAGGTTAAAGTGAAAAAAAGAATCTGGATGTTTAAAAAGATTAGTTAGTATAGCTTAAAACACATACTGGATGAAAGAAGCAAAAGAGAAACCTGGTTTGAAGTGTACGGTATTGTAAATGGCTACACCTAATCATAACCTAGTTCCTTTTTTTCATTATAAAAAAAAATGAGAAAGAGAATTACAAACTCATCTACTTTGGGAAATATAGGGTGGCAAACCTTATTCAATAACACTTGACTCACTGTTTGGCGGAGTATAAAAGACTGAACAGGAAAGCACAAATGGAAGTGTCTGAAAAAAATGAAATTCAGAACCAACACAAGGAAGTACTTTTCACTCAAAGAGAAATACAATTTTTCAATAGCCTACTGAGCCAAGTTTGGAATTGAAGGCACTGGGGTCATTAAAGAAGAAGTGAGATACTATTCTGGAAGAACTGTGTTAACCAAGATGACTTGCATTGGGCTGAATGGCCTTTTCCTTTTCCCCAAATTTATGTTCTTTTTGAAAAACTTTGATTACAAGTCATCCTGCTGTGATTTAGATAGCATGAATTCAGAAAGAATGAATCAAATCTTTTCAATCAAGATGCTTGAGTTTCTTTCCAGCCTGAATTCTTGCAAGCCTGTAATAGAAAACCATCAGTCAAGGGAGAAAAAAAAAAACACCCAATCAGGAGTGGCAATTTACGTTAATATACAATTTTCTTTTCCAGCATAAAGGGTAAGAGACAAGAATCCTGGGCAACAAAGGCCAGAATATAAATCTCTATAAGAATATGTTATAGACAGTGGGGAAGGTGGGGATGGAGATGAAAAGAAAGCCCAAAGTGACAAATCCTCCAAACCAACGATTTAAAGAAACCATTTTTTATTTATTTTATATAGTTCTTTTGTTGTGGCTAACAAGTCTCCACAGTATACACATCAGGTCATGAATTGTATTCAATACCCTTTAGAGAGGGGCAACTTTCATTTTAATGTATTCAAAATGACCCAGGAGTCTTTCCCATTGATCTTAGGCCATGTCCAGTATGTCCATACTTCACAGAAACCAGCTTTTAGGACTGTATTAATTCCTTATAGAAAGTGACATCAGAGAAGCCTTCCTACTATTTCTTTTTTTGAATACAGACCTGGAGGAATATTTTTAATGCTACAATTGGTGCAAATACTGTTGCTACTGCAGGAATTCCTGTTCCTCAGCTGAAAAGCCTTCTTGGGCACACTTTTACATTCTTTGGCTCAATTGCTGTCCTCAGTCCCGACCATGTATATCCACGACAGGGCAACTTGGTTAGTGTGAGTGCTGGGGTGCTGTTGTATGTGGCCGTATATGCATGATGTGGCCTTATATTATGGAAGGATCAGCTGCATATTTCACAAAACAATAACAACCCTTGGTTATTTAAGTTTCTGAAGGCTGCTCCTTTTCCTATCCTATCAGTTATCTCTGAACTGTCTGTTTCCAGTATTTGGGGAGCTAGTAGTGCTAGGAAGAAATGTGTATTTTACTGGAATAAGGTTTGCTCTCTACTACATGACCTGGTGCCAAATAATTTGTAAGAAGCTTCATAGACTTGGAGTCCCTATGGGATTTCTTTTGTTTGTTATTGTAAGTCCCTTTATTATTGCATGACTGTAGGGAAGTTTACTATATTTTTTTGGGGGGGGAGGGTTGTTTGTTTTTTGAAACTGAAATGCAGATATTTATTTCCTAGCATATTTGAGTAGTGTCCACTAATCTTACCAAATTATTTATATGGCTAGATTTGATGAATCTACTATGACACATAGAGATTTTCGTTTGTATTTTCAGTGCAGAAAGCACTCCTCTGTATTTATTATGAAAAATGGGTGAACTGGAGGATTTTTACATAATTCTAAATCCTTCTCAAACAAATAATTCATGTGCAAAAGAAATTCACAGTAGTGTATAGTTGCTTTCAGCACTATAATAAAACAGATTGGTTGTATGCAGTGTGAAACATCTTGCTGTTGGTATAATTTCCAGTTTCATGGGCAAATAAAGAACATATTGAAAGTTCAAGGGCAGGCAACTTTGTCTGTTCCTACAGGCAATGCCCAGCATTTGTGCATATTAACAGAATAAATAAAGGTTATAACAAAGACAACATACAGGTTGATTAAAAAGACTTTTTCTGATTTGTTGGTTTTCTAAAAATAGAAGTCACAAACTGTTAAGCTGCCTGTTTTGAAGATGAAGCACTGTAAGCAGATTCTAAAACTTTAGCTGTTAATGCTGCTCAAGTACTTTTAGGATTTTTTTTGTCCTGTTGGGAATCTGTCTGAGTTGGCTTACTCTGTGATCTACTAACCCTATTTATTTTTGTGTCACAGTTTCCAGTCTGTCTGAAACTACTTTCAAAATCCTAGTATATAAGCTATTTTGATGGGGAATAAGGTTTTGAATTTATGGTGAATGCATGGCAAAACAGAAATGAGATGTATACTCAACAATTGGCATGTGCTTTAAACAGGTGTCAGAACTTGTGTTTTATGCAGAAGAAAGCCTTCATTAACTTGATCATCAGTGTTTTGTAAGACTGTAGATATCTTAAACTAGTTGACTTGAAGTCTGCAGAATGGTGCTCCAAATTCTTACTGCTTTCCCAGACTTCAGTGGTGAACTCAGAATTTGTAAATACATAATTATGCTTATGTGTCTCAAACTGAACAGGTCTGTCTTTGACCAAACAAATGGCTGAGGAAGGTAATAGGAGAAGCATAGCTGGGGAACTGGGACGAAATGAGTGATCTCATACCTGTGCAAATCTTTTGTGTACAATAGCTTCTCCAAGTTTACAATTTACATTTACAGTTGTACATCTCCTTCTTATATTTCTGTAAAACACATTTTATTGATACACTTTTATCACAGATCACTGGATTTTAGAAAGGAAATAATAAACTCGTGGAAATACTTCAGATATGGCTATATCTAATTTGCCTTTTCTGTTCAGTCTTAGAATTGGCTTTTTCTCATCCTTAAGATTTATATCATGCTGGCCACAGGAGATATTTAATGTTTAAATGCCTAATATTGGACTAGTGCTCACAGACGTGCAGTTGAGATGGATTCCAGAAAAGATCAAAGCGTGACATTGTGACTCTCTTTTACATTGTGACAGCAGCCGTAAAAATATAGATCATCTTTCCTCTCAAATCAGTTATACTCCAGCAACTTAAGTCTTAAAACAATGTAACAGATGAACCCCCCAATCCCCATATAAAACAGTTAAAATTATACATTTCCTCATCTATTGTTGCATTCCTTAAGAATGAAGAAAAATACTTCAGCTGCATTTTATTTTACTATTTTCACATGTGGTGCATTCTCTATGCAAGGCTTGAAATGTAGTTATTTATATTGTGTTCAAAAGACTAATATTGAATAAGTGCAATTATCTTAGTCATATTGCTGTATAACAGTAGGCTAAATGAAAATCTCTTCTAGAAGGTGAAAAATTAAATGACAGTCAAATGTTCTCAGGGTTAATGTTGGTCAGTTCCGAGAGTTCAAAAAGTCAACTTTATTCTTTCTGAAGGTGAGCCCAATGCTAACTTCTAAATTCAGATCTTCATCAAAAATAGCTGCGGATGACTTCTGTTGTTAGCAAATCTGGCAAATCTGCTGTTTTTCTTCAGAGATGATTATCATGAAAATGAGTGCCTTCTTTTTGTCCAAAAATATATTTATATTTATATTTATATTTATATTTATATTTATATTTATATTTATATTTATATTTATATTTATATTTATATTTATTTATATTTTCTTTGGTATTTCATTTTTACTTTTTTGCCTATAAAATGATTTTGTTAATCAGCATCTAATATTTCAATATTTCTAACTTCCAATATTTTATTAGCACTAACTGCTATTTTTGCATTGTCTGTATCTCCATATCGTACTGAAATATATGCATTTAGCTATGAATGGGTATAAAACTATGTATAAAAATACAGAAATGCATAAATAAAAAGTGATAGCACTGAAGAATTTTTTTTACAGATTGTGTCAATAATTGCCATATAGTATAGGATAACCGCAGACAATTTCAAGAAAGCGAACTAATTCTGACTGTATTCCACAGCTCTTTTTTCAGCAATCAAAACCAAAATGATGTATCAGCAGTAGAGCTGTGCTGCATTGGAAGCATTACTTACATACATAGTAGGGTAAAAAACAATAGAAAGAATAGGCCCTGCAAAAGCAGCAGTCTGTTATTCAGTGTAAGATTTATAGATGTATCTTTCTTTCAGGCCTGTAATTGTACTTATGAGGAAACTGAAATCTTAATATTTTTTTCATTAATCTTGCACAACATTAATTGTACATTGCGGTTTCATGTTAGCTGACTTAGTTTGTGACTGTATCATCACATGGTTTGTCATTAGCATTAACACTTGGATGGATGTCTTCCTGTGATCTGTGATTTCATGTCTCTGGGCAAATGTCATTAATCAGGTTTTAGATATCATCCTGATCGTGCAGAGGCTTACATGCAGGATTTGTGTATTATGATTAATCCCATGGAAATTCATGAAACTACATCTGTATCTGTTAAATTAAATATATATGTAAGTCTTTGTCAGCTCATGATCATATTTATCTTTAGGGCTAAACCCCATTCTCTAGGCTTCATTTAAGAAAATTGTTTTGAAATGTTGTGTTACAGGGCAATGTAATAATGCCCAAATATTCCATTCACTTTTTTTTTTTTTTTTTTTTTTTTTTTTTTTCTGTCTATATACTGAGACATATTTAAAAAAGACCGAAAGACCACAATTTTTGTTCTTGACTTGTTATGGTTGTGTTACTACAGAGAGATAATTTCTCATGATATTGTTAAAGCATTGATATTGTGTTTACCAAGCATTTAATTTTATATAACACATTACAATTTTGATAAAATGTGCATTTTAAGAGAGGACTGAGCTTATGTGTGGAATGTTCTCAAAATCTGCTTGAAAAAAGGTAAAATTAAGCGGACTTCACATTTTTTCTTCTTTTCAATATTCATGTATATGAACATCCACACTATCACAATAGCTAATACTAGATTATTGCTGATACTAGAAAGCAGTTGAGTAACTTTGTTTTTATGCCAGGAATTTAAAATGAAATAAACTTAAAATATATACTCACGTGCTTAATAGTCCTATTCCCACTTCCCACAATCTTAAAGGTACTGAGAGAGTATGTACTAGAAATATTACCTGGCAATTCACATAGTCTTTGAATTCACATTCAGGAATCTTTCAATGCAGGATTGTTTATTTATAGAGCTCTACCAGGGATTATGCATTTTTTCCCTTTACAAACTAAGAGGATAATCCTGACTGCCATTGCACTCAATACCTTTTTTATAAGCTCCTTGCAAAATACCTTGAGAAATTTCATGATTATGAACTACAAAAGTCTTTCATTTGTTATTTGATGGTAGTAATTATTTCAATGCGAAAAGAAAGAGAATCATACAGAGCCCTGCTGTGTCATTGACACAGCCATTTGACCCTTCTGAACCCTTCCACTTTGCTAGAGGGAGAAAGGAGGACTTATTTCCAAGAACAGAGAGGAGGTAGAAAGTTGGATTGGACCATGCAGGGAGAGGCCACCAAACAAAAAGGCTATGGGTATATGACATATGATTAACTGAAAATTTGGAGAAACATCATAGCACACAGTGTCTAAAGTGATCTAGTGGCAGATTCATCAATAAGTGATGAATGTTGTAGAAAAGCAGCACAATCGTGCAAACCTGTACAGTGAATGTGAGATGTAAATTTCTTGCCAATACTGTATAAAAGGAGACCTTGGAGTCATTACAGCTAGATTTTTGAAAACATTTCCGAATAGGAAACAACATCTTACCGTTACATAAATGTAGCGTGCAGCTTAAATACTGCCTCATGTGTTGTTCAACCATATGTTGTTAATGCTGAAGCTCAGCATCTTAAATACTGCATAAAGTTCCTGTCATTCAGCATCAGAAAGATAAGATAGAAATGACAAAGAGATTGTGAGAAGGCTGAATGATATTTAAAAATAGTTTTACAACCATTTCCATTCCAACCATTTTACAACCAAAATGCAAAAGTTTAAATAGACTAGAATTCTTCAGATAGATAGAAAGAGCTAGCTAGAAAGGGAAAGAGCAGTTCATTAATTAGAAAGCATGAAGAAAGTGAACAGTGTGAATGCAGTCTGCAGTGCAGAAGTTTCTAATGACAGGGTCAGAAAATGGGTGGGTAAAAATGGGGAGCTTCTTGTATTGTTTTTCATTTGGATAGAAAGGTCATTGTGGTGATAGATGGTATTGTGTTTAGATCCAGTACAACTATTACTATATTCCAAGATTTTTTTGCACACGAAGAAAATTACAAACATCATATTGATCATGATTGCAAAAGAATAAAAATGTATTAATCTTTTACCTGATTGTACCATAGCACTGATCATTTTAAATACGTGTTTTAGATCAATCATCTTTATAACCATGAGGTTAGTTGCTTAAAACTATGCCTTAAACTAGCCTTAAGTCGCATGACTTGTGTTGTTGCAGCATGGAGAAAAGTAAATCGGAATATATTAACTTGACAATCTCAGATTAAACTACAAAAAAATTCAAGATGACTGTCTATCTCTGCTCTTCTCATAAAATGTCCATTCAGAATTTTTTCACTGATTTGTGATAGTTTTAGAAGAGTCACTATCATTTTTGGCAAAATAGAGTGTAACTGTGAGAAACAAAGGCTTCTGGAGGAATGTCTTATTGCAAAATGCAAGTATTTTTGTGTGTTTGCCTCCTGTGGATCTAGCTATACCTGAAAAAAAACGTATGTGGATTTTGTATATTACTTATTTAGATCTCTAAACTAAGACTTTTGCTGTCTTATGTTTTTTTTTAAAAAAGCCTGTTTCAGCTGGAGTCTGTCTGGCTGTAAACTAGTAGAACTATAAAGGATATTTAAAGAGTTTATAATGTTTTAAAAGATTATTTTAACATGTTTACATTTATCTAAATGTTTGTAATTTAGCAAAGCGGACTGAATTGAATCTGAAGTCTTGTGAAAATTAGAAGACTGTCACTGAAAATGTTTTTTTTAAAGTCACAGTCTGTTTTAATTAGGATTCAGTCCTGAAAGCATAAAAAGTAAATGGGCAAATTATTATGCATGTAGTCATGTAACAGTGAAGTACTTTTAGTACTTTTACTGAAGGATAGCTTTGAATAAAGTGTGCTTTCTGTTTTCCTTTGCTGTTACACATTTTGCCTGTTTTTTCCCATAAATTGAAAGGTTTATTTGTAAGCCAAATAAAACTCTAATAAGCATGAAAGAGACAGAGATGCTTAAGACTGCAGCTTAATTCCCTAATTATTGCTGCAAATAATATTGATGTAATATAACTTAACAAAATGAAGTACAAACTTAAACTCACTCTACTGCTAACTCCCACAATTTAAATGAAATTATAAAATCATAAAAAAACTTTTCTTTCTTCCTGACAATGCATATACAAATTACAGATGAAAAAGACATTATTCATCCTAGTATGTAATTTAATTTGGTCAGAAAAAAAGATATTGTAACACACAGAATACTCATTAGACTCTTACTGCTATAAAGGAAAAATAATACTTCTCCATGCCAGCTACCATATGAACTCAGTGGCAAAATAGCTGTTGAACTAATTGTCAAGCATACTACTATAAACATGAATTTCTCAAATAGTATCTGTGGGAAAAGGGGTATGCTGTGGGTGGCTCAAGACTGTAATAGCAGTGATTGTGCTGCAATTAAGCGAACTCAAAGAGAAACCTAAAGACCGTATATTGTAAAAATGGTAGGTAAAGTACATAAAGTGTATAGAAGGGTTTACAATATCAGAGTACAGTACAAATGACATCAGATTTATAGGAAGGATGAAATACTTTGTGAGTCATTTATATGTGCATCCTTATTCCTACCTCTCCAGCCAAAAATCTTCACGTTTCTATACTCAAAAGCTATAAAATCTAAGAATTTACCCAAAAGAATAAGGATCTTAAGGAAAAAAAAAAAAGTGATGATGGAGAGAGTCCTCCTTTGGGAAAACAAAGTTATGTAGTTAGCAACTTTTTTGCTAACTCTAGTGACATGCAAAAAAACACAGGTTGATTTTGCATTCAGGAGCACTCCTAGAAAGACCTTGTAACAAAAGTAGTGGATTACACATAGCTGCTGCCCACTGGAAGCTGCAGAAGTCATATGGCAAAGGTGGTGCTGCTCATCCTTGAAGCGCATCCACAGAGTCTTAATAGCCTATTGCCTTTAAAAACTGAGCCCTGGAGATGTGCACTGAGCTCAAGCTGTGGCTTGGCGTGCTTCATGGAGAGCAGAAAGGCACGTCCCTCTCTAGGCTGCGGGCTCTTCCCCTGCTGTAGAGCAGCAAGGAAGATGCTGCAGTCCTTCCCACTTATTGTCATGCCATTTTCCATTTCAACTTATGATGAAATGCTGGGCATGAGACTCTAGCTGCTAAAAAGTTGCATACCTTGGTGAGGCTACTCTGCTGCCTCAGGAGAGCATGTAGTCAGGAGAGAGCACGGTTAATTCCTGTGCAGTTATGAATCAGAAACAGTGGCTCATAGCCCTGAAAGTCAGTAAGCACCTGGATTTTATTCTGCTTTGACAATACTCACCTACTCATGAGCAAGTGAAAACTGTAACTGGAAACTGCTAGGGGAGTACCAGCAGGTAAAACTTAAAGATCTGCATAGACATTTTTGTCAAAGTAATCTTTATATATATATATATATATGCTCCAAGAAGGGTTCTTGCTTCTACACATTACAGACGCGTAGGGAATAATACTATTTTACCGTGCATGAGCCTTGTGAGTGTAACCTAGTAACTCCATGAAGGAAATATTGAAATGTATATGTGACTTTCGTACATCACTTATTTTAGACCTCTAAACTAAAACTATTGCTGTCTTATGGTCTTAAAAAAAAAGGCTATTACCATTTCAGCTGGAGTCTGTCTGTCTGTAAACTAGTAGAGCTATAAAGGATATTTAAAGAGTTTGTAATGTTTTAAAAGATTATTTTAACATGTTTACATTTGAATAGGTGGGGAAATACTCAGGGTTGGCTTCTTTGAGGGAAGTTGTGGATGGATGGGTGAGGGAAGCAGTATCAATATGATCCCTGTCCAGTTAAAAATGTCCTAGCTGTAAGATATATCTTCTTTTCAAAAAAAAAAAAAAAAAAAAAAAATCCCAACTTAGTACAATGCTATGACCAGCATAATGCCTAAGATAAGAAGCTTTGTGTGTGTTATGGAATATGCATCAAACATAACAGCACTTCTATTCCATCAGATAATACAAATAAAACTCTGTCCTCATGTGTATATTCAGCCAGTTGAACTCGGGATACTGTCTCGGGACACACTTTTGCTGGCAATTGAGATGTTATACTTTCCTTTCAGTGCATTCTCTTGCTTGCTTCAGGCAGAAATTGGAACACTGGCTTGGTCCCAGCAACTTGAAAAGAATCTGATGCCTATACAAATGTACATAATGGCAGTCTTAACCATTAGGATTTTTGTTATTTTTCTCTTTCTCCAGTAATGATTTATAATGAATCAGAATGAGCTAGATGGTTCACTAGTAGTTTGAATACTAATTAAATGGAGACCTTCAACAGCTTGTGACCACTTCTAATGCTTCTAATTTCTGTTTGTTTATATTTTTGTTTATCAGTGTGACTTGTGTTGTAGAAAGCGACAGCATAACAGAGGAATCTTAATTTCTTTCTCTTTCTTCCCTTCTCTCTCTCTCTCTCTGTTTTTTTTTTAACAAGTCAAGCATCCAAATCTACAGTAAACTCTTCCTGCTCAGACATCAGTGCAACTCAGACTATGCCAAAAGGGTTTTCATCTCCCTGAAGTAGGGATTCAGAATATTAAGCAGTTCAGAATAGGATTTACAAGGATTTTACCTGCCTAGTTGTCCCATCATTTTCTCACTTCTCTCCTTCAGTTTTGCTTCGATGGACAGAAAATGAGATACTTTGAAAACAAAAAGAACTCAACAGCAACAAAGCAACCAACTAATTGGTTAAATAAATTAAAAAAAAAAAAAAAAAAAAAAAAAAAAAAAAGATCCTAAAGGAAAGTATGTATTGTTTGCCCATCTGGTTTTTGCTAATCATACAACAGCGAATAGACTGACATTCCGGCTCTCTATCAGGTTTTGCTGAAGTCAGTTGAGGGTTTCTGCTGACTTAATAGGGGCCAAGTTTCAGCACTGCGGCTATTCCCAGCCTTAGTCCTCTCCAAGAGGGCATTGTTTCATGTCTCCGAATGCCTCTTTTCATAAGCGTTAAATACTTGGGAAAACACACGGGATAGAGTTGGGAAGCAGATCCAACACTGGTACTGTTGCCCTGTTCTTACTGATGAATGGGGCAGAGCTCGGAGCCTCTTCCTGGCTCCCGAGCCAGAAGAGGCAGTGCCCAAAGTGCTGGGAAGGGACTCAGCAGGTCCCAAGCAGAGGTGGCCTGTGGGGTCCACACGAGGCAGGCAGGAGTGTGGCGTGATCTCCCCCCTTACACGGTGTGCATGTAGAAAACCAAGAGTGCGTCCTTACACACAAGCGCATATACAAGTGCATATACAAGTGTTTGTTTTATCTTTTGGTGTCTTGGTGTCTATGCTTAGTATCGTAAGAATGGAAACGGGTAATAGTGCATTCCAAAAAAAAATAAATGTATCTTGTTTCTTAGCATAGTGAGAAGAATCCTGTGTAGTTTCCTTTAACCCATGAGTATTTATACAGTATTTGGAGAAAGCAAGCTCAAGGACAGATTTAACACTAATTCTAACTTCTCTGGGTAAGGATGAGGAATGTATGTATAAAATACTACTGCTACTAATCACAATAACATTCATTTTAATTCATTTTTTTAAGGAACTTCTGAAAATCTTCCTTGACTTTCTCAACCTCTACTGCATGAAGATAAAAAATGCATCCAATATTTTTCTTAGTCGCGTTGGTTTCATCCACAGACACAATGACTCTTATAGCATTTTTCTCGTCTAGGAATTACCAAAAATTAGAGAGCATGTTTTGACATTGCTTCTAAATAACAGTGAATTGAGAAAGAAAAAAAGAAGTTTGTATGCATAGACCAGATTCTTTTCTCCCTTTGCCACCCTTTCCAGTCAGTTTTGCTTATTCTTAATTTTCTTTAAATATTTATCTTCTTGTATCAAAGATGTTCAGAGGCACATAAAGCTGTAAAGAAGAATGTGCCTTCGCTATATCCAATATTTCCATAACCAGCATAATATCTCTTTCATTATAATTGATTTCCATTTTGTTTAATATGTTTCACAAGGCACAACCTGCTGAGATGAACCGTCTTGTTTTCAGGCAAAAAAAAGGGGGTATCTATACAACTTAGGTGTAAAAACCCTATTAAATTGTTAGCACTAAAATAACTCTCTCTAAAAATGTTGAAAATGTAGTTTGATTTTTTGATTTAAAAGAACAGTTCAACTCATCATGAAATACATTCCGAGCTCCTTATGTCTGTGCTGTTGTAATTATCAGTCCTTTCATGTTTTAGCTCTTTCTTGTAGCTCTTTGGAAGGATATTTTGTTTTTGATGCATCGCTGCTTGTTTCACACAGGTTCTACCTCAGAAAGGAAGATGTGATATCAAAATGCTCTTGTCAGCTATGAAAAGCACCCATAGCCACCATTTTTTATTCTTCTTCAAAACTCTCAGAAGGAACATATGAGACATTTCAAAGTGCTGCACTGGAGTGCTGCACAGTGCTATTTTCCTTTCTCTTTAAGCAGTCCCCTGAATAGGTACTTGAGCTGTGTCATGGATCCTTGCACTGAATTCTGAAGTTCTTACACTAAGTAATAGTTTACTCCTCAAGTAATCCTGTCAGTACTGGTGTTGGTGTAAGAAAATGGAAGAAAAGGAGATTCTGAGAAATGTGGGTTAAAAGGAGAGACTTTGTCATTTCCCTCACTATGTTTTTTCTTTGAGCATGTCTACAGGCTAATGAAATTTTATTTTTGAGTATTTTCTTTCATATATTAGCATTTTAAACAAGGATTTCTGTAACGTCTGATTATAAAAATTGCCTGAAGTCTAAAAACTCACCAGTCCTTATAAGACATTATACTAAAATATGCAATTTGAAAAGGATAGAAATCATCCTTCCTGAAATCCCAGTGCTTGGGCACAGCAGGTAAGGACATTCAGCACACGGGCTGTTCTTTCCAGCCAGGCTGCACAAACTATCTCAGGTCTGTCCCCTGCTCTGTGATGAAGTGACAGACGTCCATTAACGATTAGGAACCTAATTCAAAAAGTCTTCCTGTTCATGCAACATTTATACATATACATTTATATATAAATATACAGAAGGCCAGGAGGTAAATTGGTGCTTGAGATGAATACCCATTCAGTGCTTTTCAAAATGTTTTCTCTGTATTACGAGAGCCCACATTTTCAGTCACAGCCTATGGACTCCGCTGCATGCAGAGTCACAGAAGTAGTTTTATCGGCTCTCTGTTTGCTAAAAACCGTAGTACTGGTTTTAAGTTGTTTAAAAATATGTAAAAGTTTTAAATGTGCATGGAGACAGGTGGGAAAAAGATCAGATCCTGAAGTAAAGCAAGCATGAAGTATTCACCCTGTTAAACAGTTCATGGTTAAGCTTCTGATGAGGAGCTCAGTCATGATATCATTTATTCAAAGGATCTGCTGGTGTATCTCTTCTTGGACATAATGGAAGTAAAGTGTTTTGTTTTGGCAAACTTTTTTCTGCATGTTTCAGGAAAAGGTGGGCAAGTGAAATTCTTTTGTCTGCATAGGTCCTGTGAAATGACAGACCTCTCTTCTAGCCAAAATGTCATACTGTAATTCATTTGACTATTACCATACACATAAATAATATTTGAAAAGGAAATGTTTCAGCTGGGACAGACTGGACAATGTTTTATACACGTGATTTTTATAACGTCTACATTTTTTTTTAACAATTAGAGAATAAATTCTGCAAAGTGAATTCTTTGCAGTGGCCAGAAGAAGAAATTCTTCTGCAGTGGCTAGCAGAAAATCTTAGGTAGCCCAAGTCCTTGATGTCAGGCAGTCAAGCAGGATGTCAGGCAACTCTAAAAGGATGTCACGGCTGAATTAGGTGTATTAAGGCTGAATAAGGCAGTTCCACTCAAATGTGGTATTTACTTAAGGTAGTAAACAATACCTCCTAGCTAACGTGACTGTAGTCTTTTGGGGACTTGCCTTTATTTCTGTCTCATAGTTGAAATATTTATTTTAATGTTTCTTTTTAGTCTCAACACCCCCATTGAGACATGATGAATCTTCTTCATGTTTCCTCTTCAATGAAACTGGCTATGGATATATACTCTGATTTGAACTTAGTATTGTCAAGCATGTATTTGGCATGCCTAAAGTACAACAAATCAATTGACTTCTCAGGCAACTTAAACCTGGAGACACCTACTTTGCATATTTAAACAACTTTGTGGGGGAAGCAGGCACCCAGATTATCAACTCAGCTAAGAAGGTGGTACCTCTAGGCATACACACTACAGCATGCAATTAGTTATCCAAGGATGTTTGTTACAGACACATTTACCTCTCTGTCCTTTAAATGGCTTAAGCCATGCTTTTGTGAGTACATTTCAAGACTGTTGCTGAGATTTGTCCTAAAATGAATGCTTAAGATGCTTAAATAAAACTTTGGATCTCATCCTGGGTGTATCCAGCAACAAATGGCATAAATGCAAGAAGTCTCAGGAAAGGGACATATAGGGCCATGGGAAAAAAAAAAAAAAAAAAAAAAAAAAAAAAAAAAAAGAAGAAATAACAATAACACAATAGCAGTTTGAAGGACGCTGTATGAAAATCTTTCATGAAAAGGTTAACAGTGGGGTAGTAACATCCCAGTGCTGGTCAAACCAGGAGGTCCAGAAAACAGTGTGGCAGCACACATACAGCTGGAGCATACATACAGTTGGAGAATTATCTGCTTAGCACATCTCAGGATAAGTGTTCATCTCCCTGGAGTCAAATTGCCAAAGAAGAAAGGACTGGGGCAAGGAGGAGGAAAAGGGGTTCCTGATGCACTCCAGAAGGTTTTCCCACAAAACCTTCTGGGAGAAGGAGGTTTCAGAGGAGAGTTTTTGCAATGAGATTTTATCTCCCCAGCTTCAAGGAAAAGATTTAGTTTTGAGATATCTAGGTGAGGGCTTCCTTGTGGAAGCCTCATAAAAATCCCTGCCATTTGGGGGGTCTACAGTGTATTTTGAAAGATGCATGCTCAACTATTATTGCATGGAGATAAGCGTCAGTTCATTTTTATCTATGAAATGTTTTGTGCATTGGCTATCAAGTTTGACAGGCAGAAAAGCAATTTCTTTGGGTGATGGTTCTTACCCCCTGCTATTACAAAGAAACAACACTATTCAGACTTTTACTTACATGACTGTTTCTCTAGTGAGTAAAGAGATACAAGAGATTTCAAATGAGTTGACCTTGCTATAAATAAACTTAGCTGCACCTGAGAAAAAAGAATTACAGTTTTGTCAAGCCATACTTAAACTGAAATCCTCAAACTGAAAATATTGCAATTACCACAGAATGATATCAGCTCCTAAATTGCAAATCTAGCCTCTCAGTAATTGCAAGCATAATATGATGGAAAGTCCATTGGAACAACTTAGTGATCTTTGATATTCTTATTATGTATAATGCTTTGTCAAACATTATCTGAAATACTCTAGTATGGAATATTTTTTTCAGGATGGCTGCTGTTTTTGAAATTAAAAATATCTTTTTCAAGAAAAATAAATTATTAGAGGAGGAAAAGGTCCATTGTATCACATACAGTTTTTCTCTGCCAAAATCTGCTCTCTAGTGTCATTTCTAGTGTTTTATGTGGATGTCTGGTTCCTGGTTCAACTGTGCCATTAATGGAAAACAGCAGAAAAACAAATGGATATCCTGTTGAATTTCTGGAAATATGAATGTCAGAATTTGTATTGTCAGGTTTATAAAGTGATGGCAGGAAAAGAATAGACCATTGTAAAGCAATAAAAGGATCTTCATTCATCTGCAGATCCTTAATAATATTAACTCATTTAAGATGCAGATATCCAGAAAACTTCTTTATCTCTTTTATGCATTCTTAGTTTTGATGGTTTATCACTTGTTTCATGTAATCATAGAATAAAAGTGGTTGGAAGGGCCCTCTCCAGGTCCAAGCCCAACTCAGAGTAGGTGAGTTTTACACATCTCTGAAGATGAAGTTCCTTCAGCTCTTCTGAATAACCTATCCCAATATTAAACCATCCTTATGGTAAAAAAGTATTTCTTAATATCTAGTCAGAATTTCCCATGTTCCAGCTTGCGCCCATTGCCTCTCATGCTACCTCTGTTCACTTCCAATGAGCATCTGGTTCCATCTTCTCTTATCTTTTCCATGCAACAACTGAACACAGCAGTAATATCTCCTCCCTTAGGTTTCTTTTCTTAAAACCAAAGAAACATAATGCTCAGAATCTCCTCATACAACCACCTTGATGATCCTTACTGCATTTTAGTGTTGGTGGTCACTAACTAGTTGAGCTCTGCAAGTCTGATTTTAGTGCTATCTTTTATTTTTGTGTATCAATCACCAGCAATGTCATACTTAATATGTGTGAAGTATTATATGATGACTTATATTTGCAGAGCCCTGGTAACTTAGGAGCAATTCTGTTTTACAACCTGGTAAAGATTAAACCACTTGTATGCACCTATATGCATTTATAACAGGAACAAACATCTTATTGGTGTGCTTTATATGTTACTAAAGTTGTATCTGGAATTAAGAGAAATCACTGCACCTGTACAGACACAAAATTAAAACAGTGCCATTGGATGGCTTTTTCTACTTGTTGCTCAGTTATCAGAAAAATATTCCATTGGCTTGTAATAGCAATCATTACAAGCTTGATAGCTAGATTCACGATTGCTTGCTCCATGTAATTTTAGAATTACAAACTATTATTTTATTTGGTTAATATGAATCCCAGAGATTTTAGGAAGCTGATGTTACTAAATATAAAGTAGTCTTAATCATATTTTTTCAAGTTCAACCATAATAAATAAATCACTAGCACTTACGAGATAGTAGGCATTACTGGAATGAGAAGGAAAACTGAAGCCAGGAGACTGTAGCTTTTCATTCTTATACAGCTTACCTTCCTTACCTTTTTTTTATCAGCTGACCTACATCTTCAGTGATTCTAATAGTAAAATTGAATAATTCTTACTGTAAAATTCAGTGATGTTTATTTATGAAACCTGTATCTATCTGTCAAACAATACATAAAAATACTTTTCTGGGTTTTTTTTGTTTTTTTTGTTTTTTATTTTGTTTTGTGTTTTATACCATAGACTGGAAGTCAGTTCATTCTATTTCTGGTTTATTCCCACATTTATGGGAAGAAATAGGCTAAGAGTTGTGAACAGACTAAGTCATCCCTAGGCAGAGCAAATGTGATATTTCGTGATCTTTTTGAACTGGGAGACATGAAAAAAAAACACCTTCCACCTTCATTCCCAAAATGGACTTTGCGGGAGCGAGCCAGGTGCTGCCTCCTTGGCCCCGTGACTCTGAGGAGAGGCTGCCAGCAGCAAGGCAGAAGCTCAGGCTGTGCCTTACCCAGCACCCCGGGCTTGCGCTGTTCCTCACATTGTGACTCTGGTGCTTCTTGGAGAGAAGGTCTGAATTCATGAATCTCCCCTCTGAAGGACAATGAAGGACCTCTTTAGCACAACCGCTTTAGCACGATGCTAAAGCTGAGCAAGATGGTCTAAAGGCACCACTTCTTTCAGCTGAACTTCTTTCCTTAGTTTATCCCTCTCTCTTTTGGTAGCATCTCCTGTAAACTGGTACAAAGTTCTAACACTCCTGTTGCAAATGAACAAAAATGATTAGGAAGAGTCTTGTTAATTCCAGCTTGCTTGGAATATTATTTTTTACTTTCATATTTTGTGTTCATGATGTCCTAAAGAGAGGATTAGTTTTTTAACTATTTGTTTTACCCTTTAAAAAAGAATATCATTTAATGAACCATTTTGTTTAAGATCCGATGCCAAGCAATGCAGGCTAATGAGACAATTAAGGGTAAAGGGATTATATGGAAAATCTCAGGCAGTTAAAATAGAGTGAAAACTGAATAGAGAAAGGAAAGGTGAGTTGGTGGAGTGAACAAATAGGAGATAGGAACACTATTTCTAGAGCCAAAAACACCGAGAGATGTTTACTAGACTCATAAATGCTTCCAAGCATTTTTTCCAGACCAGTGGCTAGAAGGACACAAATTTTAACCACTGCAGTGTGAAAATACTGTCCTTTTAAGAGTTGTCAAGCAACAAGGGATTTTTGCTGGGCTTTGCAACAAGAATTCAAAGGGCCAAAACTCTCCTTGCTGGGCAGCACCTCTGATTTACATGGACTGTCATTGTACACTTTGTGTGCAGAATGAATGCTCAACAAGAAGAAAAAACTTGATATTACAGACTAGAGATATCTCTGGTGTGGCTAGAGAGGGAGAATTTTCTTTCCTTTAAAATAAGCACTGGGATTTTCAATCTTGAACTAATTTTGTTGTTGTTCTGCGAGTCCTCTGTAAAACTGTAGGAGCTATAAATCACGAGGGAAAAAAGCCTTTCTCATCTCCAATAGTTGTTCTTTGATTAATATCACCTCTTCTTTTCCCTATCCTTCTTTCTTAGCATAAACTATTTAAAAGACCTTTATTAATGTAATAAGATATGATTTTCCACCCATTCCAACCACCACTGGTGCATACTAAATGGAGAAATGCCAGAATCATTTTCTAGTTTTCCCTTGACTTTTCTGCTGTTTCTTTTTAGGGTGGCTAGTTAGGGGATTTTTTGTTTTATTACAGTCCTGAATCTCAGAGTTGCTGTCCAGAAAGATGCCTACATTTTTGTTAGTCAACAGGATGTGTTTGAAACTATTGGCATATTTTGACGATCAGGCTCTTCCTCATTTTCAAGGTTTCCCCGTACCAGCACACTGCTTACACTTCTTTCCCCAGCTGTAGACTTTGTACAGCTTTTCAGCATGAGGGACATAGCTCGGGCTACTATTAAATTGAGTCTGCCATCTTCAAATAGTGTGAGCACAATCGCCATTTAGTAAAATAAACATGGCCCCATTATTTCTTAATGTCTTGCTTAACAACTTTAAGATTAGACCACGTCTCCCATACTCCCACTAGGCAGCACTTAAGCAGTGAGTAATATTTCTTTCTGCCATAGTCAAGTAATCCCAAATGTAAGTAATTTACAGGATGGCATTAGGGACTGTTACAAGAGACATATTGTAATATGTCACGGAAAATCAGCCTGCCTTTGCACGTTTGATCAACAGCCAGATGGAAGCTTTTATCACATTTATTTAATCTGAAATATACATAGTAATTACAGTGGACCTCTGATTTTTTCAGTCCTCATTGCTGTCTCAAGAGAAGGTAGGAAATGAATCTGTCATTTGCAAACTAGTGTAGATGTGACCCCCTTGGTAGAGTTTGGATATATTGCAGCTAGCAGTGTTGACAGTAGGGATCATGAGCGCTGCTCGAAATGAATGCACTCAGCTGAATTATGAAAAAGAATAGGCCCATAAAAAAATAAAAAATAAAAAATTCTTAAGTTTTTGTTTGTTTGTTTTTGTGTGAATACAAAAAACCTTCAGGAAAGCAAAGATCAAATTCATTCTTCACAAATCCATTACCAATGTATGGCATTAAGAGCATACACGTTCTGCTACTAAAAGCTGGGTGGTGTTTAACTTTAAGGCATCTGAAAACAGCCAAGTCTTAATGTTCCCAAGGGAGAATTTAAGTTAAGATACTGAATTCCATCAAGCATGTCATTATTAATGAGGAAAATATTGTTTCTTCCATTAGTAGGGAGATGACATAAAGAATGGATAGCATTGCATTACACCACAGGCAAAAATTCAAACAAATTGAACGTGTTTTTATTGCTTGGACAGAAACTTCACTAATGGATATTGTTATTGTCCCAAAGAACTTACGTAGGATTTTATGCTCTAATTAAAATGGTTATAAAAGATTACCTAAATAGTTAATAGGGATACTCACCTTCCTATCAATAATTTACTGTTCTTTTCTTTTACTCTGTATTACAGAAGACTATTTCAGGTAATGTCTCTCACATTTCTGTTTCTGAAATGAGGTAGATCAGTCAGCATGCTCTTTCGGATCAGTTGCCCTAACCACAAGTATGCCTGGCTAATCTTTTAGAGATATATTGACAGATAAAATATGCTGTAGACTGCCAAAAAAGAAATTCTGTTACTATTGCTCACACTGAGTAGTCCCACAGCAGATTAAATTACTATTCAGCATGAATAAGCATGTCAGATTCTGGCTGTAAGTGGATGGTTTTGATGTCATTATAGGCTTATAATTGTTCTGATCTGATTGGGTAAAAAAAAAAAAAAAAAAAAAAAAACAGAATTAAAATCATAAAGAATTCATTTGAACAATATTTTTTCTTCCATCACAGGATAAGTTTTAATTAGGGTTGTTCTTCAATTAAATTAAAGTTGCCCTTCTGCTTTTTTAATGCTAAGGTAGCTGAGGTAGTACTGTTATTTCAGCTCTGCAGTTAACTCTGAGAAGCAATCTGGAGGGATCATGTATAAAAGACACCATGAAAACCAAGTCATAGTAGAAAAATTTATACTACTTTCTCGTAGTTATGAGCTATTGAGACTTTCTTAAGGTTGGCAGAATAACTTTAAAATATGTTTTAATTATTCTTTTAGCAATCTTACCATATTTCATGATATTTAAAAGTGGTATGCGTTGTTTTTTCATGGTATGTGAAAGATAAGGTCGGAAGAGACCACATGGTTGCTTGGGTCCATCCCCCTGTGAAGGCAAGTAGCAGTGGATTCCTAGTACAGAAAAGCCCACTGAGCGCAGCCCACGCTCCCTTTCCCTTTAATAGTCACAAATTAACTCCATATTCCCTCAAACAAACCTCTCTCTGTAGGAAATTCTCAAAAGCCACAATTACAAGCTACCGCAAGGAGGGAAATAAGAAATGTTTGTTATCTACATTCTCTGTGTTCATTATTTGTGTAGGCAATTAACTCCTGATGACAGGAAAAGGAGGTTTACACATACACACACCTACTCCAGCTGTTGTCTGTCCTTTTTTATAATGAGGAGAACCAAGAAGAGGAGAGATCCTACTATATTTTGTGAGGAGGAAAGATGACACTTTTAAGAAATGTAATTTCTCTCACAAACTGAGAAGTCACACATTTTGATTTTCATGGAGGGTTGGGGCTTTATTTTTTTCTGTCTAATAAACTGAAGTTTGCAAACTTCAGACTGCTTTGTTACGTTTTCTACAGCTGGGGCGTTAAGAGTGTTCTGAAGCTTCAGAAGAAGAAGAAGCAGTTACATATCGTCTGCCTCTTGTACTGAAGACTGCTCACTTGTAGCAATGGCTTTTAATGGGGATATTCTCCCTCACCTGTGCCAGCTGTTTTCCCACTTGCTACTATTTCAGTAGCCATTACCTATATATGGACAGGATACGTGTATTTCCTCGGACTCTCTTGTGCCTTTCTTATATTCTACAGAAAGCAGAATAAAGGAAAAAAAAATGCAGATTTTAGCTCTTTTCTAAGGTCAAGTCTGAAGCAATTAATGACTTCATTGAAAGACAAAAATACAGTGTTGTCAAAAAGAAAAGTCTGTTATGTGTTCCAATTAGAGAAACAGTTCCCTTCAGGAAACTGGAGCTTTTAAAAAGAATACTAAGGGAAAAAAAATCTTTAGAAAACTATGTCAGTGAAATAAGACACAGGACAAAATCTGGAACGAGGCTCTAAGGACTCTGGAAAATATTGTTAAACTTTGTGTTTAACCGCTGTAGGTATCTCATCCTCTTATTATGCTTGCAAAAATACATTTTCAAAATAAATAGATATGGCTAATATTTTTGCTTACGTTTGATAAGGGCCACTTACAAATACACTACAAAACACATCTATTATTTTTTCTTTGGTGAAAGAAATCTCTGATTCACAGGCACAACTTGAACTCTCAAAAGGAGCTTTATATTCAGCTCCTGAAACATTAGTGTGGGACTTTTATTCTCCTGTGATGTGGGCTTTTATTGATAGGAATGTATATATAATTCAGTGCTGTGAAAAAAAAAAAAAAAAAAAGAGGCAAAATGTGCCAGAAGTGCCACTGCAGTAATACGAGGAGAAAAGGCTATCAATTCTTTTGAAGGTTTACAAGTAAACTTTTCTTCTGTCTGTCTTCTCTATGGTTGATTATATTCTACTATTAAAATAGAAGTTTATATATGCAGTATATTAGTTCACTGTTTTGTTCTTCTTTGCTTCAGGCACGGAAGGAAAAAGAAGCCTGCCACACATTTTAAGTTCAAAATTGGTTAATAACAAAACACATTTTCAATGAATTTCACAGCCAGTCCCTTTGGGCAGCTACTCTTTGCAATTTAAATGAAGGTGCAAAAACTTTCTTTCCCCCCTTAACAATACTTTGGCAAGTTTCAAGTACATGTATATAGGTGGCATAGTGCTGTATTACAAAAAAGATTAAAAATGCCTGTTCCAGCACTTGAGGCTAGGCAACAGGAATCAAAGTCTGTCTTGCCTAAATTAGGATCCTGACATGGGAAAATTTTACTTACCTGCATTTATCACAGAAACCACTGCTGCTGCTTTTCCTAAATCAAATACCTTGTCAACTATCACAGCTATTAGTCTACTCCTATCTCCTATTCTCTATAGGAATTTGTATTTATGAAGCAAGGTCCTACTTTTTCTCTTGCCAGAGCTTATATTTTGAGAACCAGTAAAAATTATATGGAACATAACTGTTGAATCTGGTAAATGACCTTGCCTGAATGAATCTAGCAAGTTTGTCCCATGAACAAACTGCAGAAGAAAACCCTTCCCGGCTTCCCAGTGAAATTGTGCCTCATGGTGGAGCGAGTTTGTAACAGAACTGCACAAACGCTGCAGTGTGCACTGACCCTCTAGGAGATAAGAGGGAGAGCAGGGGCACGAGGAGGGGGAGAAGAAGGATGTGGGAAGGGGTTAGAGGTTATAAATGCCCTCAGACACGTGAAGAGCTTCAAAAGGGATGTGTGCCCTATGAGACACAGTGGAAAGAAACCTTTATTGAAAAATTGATTCTCGGGCACAGACCTTGACTCAAGCTTTTGTCTCCATTAGAGTTTTTAAGGCATTCCTTCCTAGAGGTTCTGTGCTGCCTAAGGAGCGAGCTCCTGCAGCAGCCTCTCCTTTAGGGTTGTTATTGGAAAGCAATGATCTTGAGATCTTTACTGTCACTTAAAAATAGCTGAAATTGATCAATGGTTCCTAAGAAATTGGAACAGAGCAAAAGAACCTGATCACACAAGTCAGCGCTCCTTGGGACATCAATTAGGATCTTCAATGGGGAATACTTCTAATTTAACAATCTATTCCCTGGTGAATTTCACAATACCCAAAACAAAGAGCTGGAATCGCTGTCCTATACTTGCTTACCTTATTTATTTAAGTATTTCATAAATCCTCTGGCTAAGGCAGTTAAATGTAATGCAGGTTCAGATATCTCATGATTTGTGGTTCTTTGCTACATTTTCCCCAGAAATATTCACTAACTTGCCCTGTCACTCATTCTTGTCCTGTTTTTATCTGCAAAAATGTTAACAGCTCTTCAAATAACCAAGCAACTTTTTTCATGTTCCTAGGGTTCCCTGAGACACTAGTACACATTGCTTCACCTATTTTGTGAGTGTTGTTTAAACCCAATTAGGACCTTCAATTTTTCCTCTGATGAAAATGTTCAAAACAAGTTATCATCTCAGTGATATTTAAAACAAAAATTATTTCAGCATCTGAGCCAAAAGTACACCTCAGAAAGTTTTACAATTTCTGTGCTAATCAAGAGGGGGCTAGTTGAATATATTTCCCAAAATATGCCACCATTTCAGCATTCAGAAGTGTGCTTGTTCTACCATTGCTCATCTTTTGGTTTATTTGACCCTCTCTTACAGCCTCCAACTTAGTGAATTCAGCTATGCTTGAATAAGAAGGAAACTTATGCAGAAAAAAAGAAATTAGATGAATAATTAACATATACTTTATGCAAATGAATGGAAAAATGTTCAGAAATTTCACTGTTCAATTAATATGTGAATTCTCCTAGAAATATTCTGTATTCCAGAAGTTTGTGATCAGATCAGAAATGGTACATATGTACTTATTTAATACATCCAAAGGTTTGTTTGACATATTTCCCTTCTTAATGAATAAACCAGTTTTCTCCTGTTGGTCATTTTAAGTGTGCTGTCTTTGTAAGTACACGAACAAACAATAATGGAGACAAATCCCAGAAGCTGAAAATAGATGCAACTTCACAGCATCAGCAATCAGTATTCTAAGGAGACTTCCTAAATATAGGACAAAAAAAGTACAAAAATAATTTTGAGCTTTTGTATCATTATCTTGTTATAATATTTACTTAGTCCCATCAAAAAATAAAATTAAACAAAAGAAACTGATCTTTTAAAATCTGATGACAAAACTTGAATGTCATTGCCTCAGACCATGATTACTGTAGCTGCCTGTATTTGTGCACTAAAAAACAATTTATATTTAAAAAGAGTACAAACTAATTAAAATCTTTCTGGAAACAGCTGGTGTATAAGTACTTATGGTAAAACTGAATAATTAAAATTTCATTTACTGCATGTATATGTATGTGTGGATGAGATTTATCTGGAAAATCTGCGGAAGCTTATAATGGGAATCAAAAAATAATCTTAATACTGTTGCATTATTTGGAAAGCAAATTATGTGTCATTTAGCCAAATAAACACTTAACAGTTTCACCAACTTTAATGGGATTTGATAATACAGATGCCAAGAACATTTGAATAAATGTATTTGTGCACTACTCTATAGTTGCCTAAAAGACAAAATGTTTCGGTCACCAAACCTTTTATTTCTATTCTTCAGATGCTGTTGAGGCACGTTTTGACACAGTAATTACTTATAAGATGATAGATAACCCGAGATCTGTAATTCACTTCAGGGGCTCAGGGCTTTTCATGAATGGCAAAAATACAGTGCATTACTCTATGTATAATGTAGAGCTTATTTATATTTAATGTTAACATTATTTTTGTATGAGAAGCACTTCCCCATTCCTAATATTGTTTATGCTGTGCTGATTGTCATTCTGAGATGAAAGGATGCATGTTTCACAAGAAAACTTTGGCCACTTTTGAGGTTCTTTATTTCATTCCCTTCCTTACTTCCTTTCCTTTCTCACTTAACAGATAAGTAGTTTGGTATTAATATAATGGAAACAGGTCATTCTTGGTAAATTTGTCTATTATTAATTATCAACATAATCTCACTTTGATGTCAAGATTAAAAATTTTTACATAAATACAATATTATTTTTCATTCAATGAATGGCTTAAGTTAATCTTAAGGTCAAGAATTTCAGCCTATTAGGAACAGTAAACATCTCATTAATCCACACTACTTCAACACTACTTAGTGGAAACCATATATTTAGGTCACTTTGGGTAGTTGCTGTGTCAAGTATCTCAGAGAAGGAATGAGGAGCTATGTACAGAGAAGAAAGGCACGGAGCAATATTCATCTCTCTGTGTATTGTGAGGATTTATATCTGTAATGTTTACTAAAGCTCACAGTATGTGTAAATCTGGGTATTGAGCTAAGAATGCTCACTGCAATCAGCTTTCCAAAAAATGCCTCTTGATAAAGAGCTCTGCAAACCTTTAGAAGTTAGACTCCGGATTATACTTTCCATGAAGAAGGATATTGACCTGTATAATATCCCTCTTAATTTATTTTTGTTTTATTTACAGTATTTTAGCAGGAATCACTTCTGAGTGAGAAAACTGTGTTTGTGCTGCTCCTGGCCCGGTGCTGGGGCAGCGCCTCTCCCGCAGGTCACACAGCCCTGGGCACCTTGCTGCTCTAGTGCCCAGACTGGAGCTGCCTTTTTGCTGCAGGGAGCATGTTAACAGTGACTTTGTTACAGGCACCACAGAAGGAGGAATTTGCTAGACTCCAGCAGGCTGGCAAACCTTTCGTAAATGCTACAGCAGCTGTCACCTCCTATTTTCTCAAGCGAGCGGTCACCTCTTTGCCTTGGAAAGCAGAGGTTCCTCAAGGGAAGGAGGCTCCACATTGCTTTGAGGGGCACGAGATTTCAGCACTCCTTCTTTCCCCCTCAAGGCTGCCGATGCAGAGAGCTCAGGGTTGTGTTTACTCACCAAAAGGGAGCTGATACCCTCTTGGACTGCTTCTCCATCCACAGCTGAGTGCAACTGATGGTGGCCCGGTGCCAGGAGGTTCATGGTGGCAGAGGAGGATGCAGGCACACTTTACTTTATGAGCCACTCTTTTGAGGCCACTAACTACTGCTTCCATCATGTCCAGTGAAGGGCTGTGGGCAGTTTCCCCCCACATCCTTGTAGCAGCCAGAAGAGAAACAGCTGGGAGAGCTGAAAGTGAGCCCTGTGCGAAGAAGGCTGCCTTGTGCCATCCGTCTGCTGCTGCAGGCCTCTGGCTGTAACAGTGGCCCTGTGGCCCCTGCTCCAGCAGATCTGGAGGTGTAGCTTCAGTATTGTTAACAGTTTCCAAAAGGATGGGAAAAAACAAGATTCTTTTATTTAATTTACATAATGGTTCTATAAATTATTGTATTTTATCAATAGATTTGTGTATGTAGGTATATGCATAGGTTACCTAAATAGCATGCAGTGACATGGTTGGCACCATAGGAAGTGTGTAATCGTGGCACCATAGGTTCACCTTCCAAGCCATGAGTAGAAGCCCTTTAATCATCTTTATGGATCTAGTCTCTTTTCTGTGTAAATACTTTTTCTGTCTTTCTCTTTGTGAAGTTGTTTGCAGGTTCTTTGTAGAATACAAACTCCAGCAAAGAAAGTGCCCTTGAAGCAGTATGTGTAGGCTGATTGCTACATAGAGAACATGCTAATAGCATCTTGAGAGAATTACTATTACTTTGCAGCAAAGGCATTTTCATCAAAAAAAAAAAAAAAAAAAAAGGACCAGAAATCTTAACCATGCTCCTTAGATTGATTTCCCCGCTTTTGCATATTTCAGATGAGTCAACAGTCAAGGGTGGCTGGTGCATTGTTAAAAATCTCCAGGGCATTTGCACCCCTAAGTAGTGTCATTTCCCAGGATTGCCTCTCCAGAACTTTTGTAAAGCACAGGACAACAGAAAAGACAAATGACCAGCATAAGAGAATGTAAATCTGACAGTAGTCCTAACGCCGAGTTAGTGAAATTACAAGGGAAACACTTTTACACCTGTTACAGCTTGCTCCTTAGGGTTAATTGGGTGTTCATAGTAAATTTGCAAACTAACACTCAAGACTCAATGATGATCCTTTAGGTTGCCCGATACCTTTATCTGACCAAGTGTGGACTCAGCCATCTGCAGAAGAACTTAGCGATGCTACACTTTATCTGCCTTTTTATTTCTGGTGCAAGGGGATGGGAAAGAGAGGAAGAGACCGTATAAGGGTTCCCTACTGAGAATCACTTCTATAAATTATGTATTATGCAGACACTATTCTGCTGATGCTATCTGATCCCCAATTCTCAGTTCCTTGTTTTTGCTGCTATAAATAGCTATGGCCAGGTTTTCAGTTGTAAAGTGACGAGGACAAAACCTGAAACCTTTTCCATTTAATAACCTCTGCCAGGGAAGAATAAGGTATTATTTTTCATAACTGTGATGTCCTCAGGGCTTGAACAATCTGGGAATACAAGCAGCACTATGTTGTTGATAAGATACTAGTAGCAAAAGTGGGAATAGCCACGCTGAATATTAAGGATGAAAATGCCCTATTTTCAGGATGATCAGTATAAAACTTGGTATTGTGAATTTTCCTGTCGATTTTTGCCTATGTGGGACCACTTTTGTTTTTTGTTTCTCTCTCTAGATCCGAATGCTTTTGCTGGAAAGACCGGACCTGATCATGCTCTTATAGGAGGAATAGTGGCTGTAGTTGTCTTTGTAACGCTATGTTCTATAATTCTGCTTGGTCGATATCTGGCAAGACATAAAGGTAGGAAAGATTTAGTTGAAGTTCACTCATTTTTGGAAGCGAGGTGTAATTTCATGTGAGAGTGCATTTCCTTTTCGCATTTCCTCATCTGCTAAATAACTGGGACAGCACAGCTCATTTTACAGTCTGGTTGTGAGCGAAGTCCCTGCTTTTCTCTCAGTTTTACAGTGGCAGTTTTACTGACTAAGGCAAAGGATATCTGGTTACGTGCCCATGGCTCGCTGGCAACGAGCCAGGGATTTAGAGAGACTGAAAGGATTCTAGCCCTTGACTTTCTATTTAATTACTTAATTATATGGCCTCATAATTTTAACTCATATATCAACTTAGCACCATTGAGTAAACAATTGAGAAAACAAGACAGTCAATTGCCATAAATTGTGTTAATACTTTCAATATGCCTTTAAAAGATAATATTAAATTCTGATGGTGGGTTTTCAAATTAGTGTCAATTATTCAACTGGAATAAGGATGTAATTCATGGGTCAAATTTATCCTTATTCATATGCTTCACCTTAGGAATTCTACTCCATTCTGAATCCTCTCCACCATTAGGGATAACAGAGGTGGAGTGATGCTGAATGACTAAGCCTCTGTATGATCCTATTTTGACCTAGTTAATTCCAAAATAATTTCCAGAGATTTAACCTCTGAATGCTTGAAGACCAGTTATTAAATCTTACTTGATTCTCTCTCCTCAATCTCAAAAAAAGTGAAAGGGGGATTCCTGTTGGTATTAACTCATTAAATCTTGTTTTCAATAGGATAATCTTATGGCTATCAGCCAGAAGCTTTTTTTTTTTTAATTTGAATAGGACTGTGCAATGAAGAAAGTAGTTTTTTATTAATGAGCTAATGAAAATGTGTCTCTTTTGCTTTTCTTCATGAATGTTAACATATGCATCTTATGCCAACTCAAATAATGCTTTTCATCTAGTACAAGATTTGCTGTTGTGCACAGTTCTTTTTATTTATATCCTCTACTCATATAACTTAGCATAAGAAGTGTCTGTGATGATAGTGTATTATGAGTGGGTTCAGGTAATGAAGCTATGTCTATCTTGTAATTCTTGGAAATGACTATGATACAATTCCGTGAAATTAAAGTATAGATAAGATCCTGAAAAATTGAAATGCAAAAACAATTAGCAGTATTTTTTTTTTTTTAATTCGTCCTCAGTGAAAATCTGAATCTTCAAAGCTGGTTTGTTTTTATGGCTAGATATACCATGAAATATCCAAAACTTTGTCACTTTTTCTATAATTGCATATTACAGCATTTAGAGAGAGTGGATTTTTGTCATATTTCCATCATTTATCATGAATATATGTGAATCTGTGTGATGTGATAATGTGCATTATCAGTTTTTATACCATAAATATTTCTTGACCAAATTTTAAAGTGGTGTATAATGGTATCATTCATGCTACAACTTTTTAAAGTTACACGTTACTCCATTCATGAAATAATTACAGCACTGTTGGAAATTTTGCAGCACTTTATACAATACAACGTAAAATATATATATTTCTTTTTCCTGTTGTACTGCTTCCTATAGGAACTTACTTAACAAATGAAGCAAAAGGAGCTGAAGATGCACCGGATGCCGACACAGCCATTATCAATGCAGAAGGCAGCCAAGTCAATGCAGAGGAGAAAAAGGAGTATTTCATTTAGATGCAGAGCTAGAATCTTGGAGTTTTACTATCAGGCTGACTGCTGGAGAAAACTGGCTATCATTTTTCAGAATTCATTTCTGCCATCTTCTGCTATCTTTATTAACTCGCATACCTGCTGTAAGTAGCCAGTTTATGCCAACAATCAGCTGTTGACAATATCATTCTATAATTACAGTATCATACATAAAGCAGGACATTTCTTATTGCCTAAATTCATATCCACTGCTCTCTTAACATACAGTGCTTGAATATACAGCCTTAACAATGTTAATCATCATCGTAATCGAAGTTTTCTACATTTTTAAATGTATGCAGCTTTCTTCCTCTTCTGTTTTCTTTTATCATGCTCCATATCAGTATGTCATAGAATATTCATAATAAATGCTGTTAGGTAAGGACTTAATTTACTTACGTAAAAAAAAAAAAAAAAAAAAAAAAGATAAGTCTAAGATTAGAGGTTTACAAAGAATGTTTTATACATGTCTATAATTCAAAAAACAACTTGTTTTGAGACATACGCCCTAGGAAAACATAACTGGAAGTTTTTTAGTATAGTTTCTTGTATGCTTGAGTTTGTTAGAAAAGAAGTATCTGTCTGCTGTTTTTTTTTTTCATTTTGTTTGCTTTGTTTTGTTCTATTTTAAATGGTACCTTGACAACAGTGCCATGTTTCAGTGGTATAAAAAAAACATACTAAATAGCTATACAGATTCTGCAAAGTTAGATAGTAGTGCTTCATTTGAAATAAATTTGTCCTGCCCTTTATTGCATTTTTGGGACCACAAAGGATTAGGAGTCTTTTTGAGTAATTTCTGTTTTTTATAATTTATTTGCTTCACATGGACTCACCTGTCTACTCAAATTTGAAGTCTTCATGGGACACAACTGCAAAGCATTTTAGTATCTGTATATAGTGCATATAATAAATTCAATTAAACATTATTTGATACATATTTAACTTTTTTGGCAGTAGCTAAGTTAGTCACAAGTGAGCATTTTCTAAAGTCCATTATATCCCTTTAGATATGACTCAAATCAATATTCTGAGTAGATAACATGTATTAGTATTTTTTTGTCTGTATGTCCTAGCACTGTTCAGCAGCAAACTTTTCTAGTTCTTGTTTTTTCTTTGTTATACAATGGAAGCACAATGTTATATGGAAAGGTAGTTTTAAGCTAACAACCAGTGCACAGCCTCAGGTTTTAAATTACAACCACATTTGATTACTATCCTTAGAAAATATTGATATAAGTTGCTAAAATTCTCAATTTTTAATTTGGCAGTTCCAGAGCTGCTTCTCTATGTTGGTTTGCCAAAAAAAAGAAAAGAAAAAAAAAAGAAAAAAAAAGAAAAAAAAATAGAAGTGTTAAAGCAAAAGATATATGTTTTGTGTATACAGTAAATGGACTAATTCTTTATATTAAATTCCTGTCTATGCATTTTGTGAGGTACAAACTTATGTCACCGTGAACAATAGAGAATTCCTGCCATGCTTTTAGCTCCACAGTGAAAGTCTCTTGTTTGGATTATTTCTGAATTCTTTTTTGTGTAATTGACAACTGAACAATCACATGCTCTTAAATACAACAACAAAACACTGTAAGCCCATTGGCTTACTTCCTCTTCCAATGAAATAAAAAAAAGTTGCCATATCAGCTCTTGGTAATGATTCTACACTGGAGGATGCAAACCAGCCTAGATGGAGTTTGCCTCCTCCTAAGTTTTGCACCTTTGACAAAAGAGGATTTCTCTCTGGTTGTTATTACTTGTGAGGCCTAAAAGCATGATGGTCTGCTAAAAAGGACTTTCCTGGGATTTTATTTTTGTGTGGGGAAGGGAGAGTTTGAAATATGACATCATGTAGTATGTTGAAATGGAAGATAAAGGTGCTGTGTTAGATTATTTATCAAAGAGTATAAATCTTTTAAGGACAATACTAGAGTATTTTAATTGCTTTTGTTGAAACATTTATCATGTTAATTTCTAAGAAAAAAGGGTGACGTCAATCAAAGCAGCACTTTTTTTCAAAATATACAGACATAAATAATATGATGTGGTTGAGTGTTAACATAATAAATCATATACAGTATGACATTTTAAAGAAATAAGTCTGCATTGATGTGATTGCATGCTTGTTTTTACAGTTCACTCCATACCCATCTGTGGAAAAATGCAATAATATGTTAATATAGTATGGTAGTTTGAGAGAACCAGGTAGGTGCTACTAGACACATTGAAAACTAGTATAGGTTTACAAGATATTCATGTATTTCAAAGTGTATGCTTATAAAAAGCCTGGCAAAAGAAATCATTCAATTTAGTACCAAAAATATGGGTTCTTATCAAAACCGCAAGTTGCATTAACTACAGTACAATACCAGATACTGCAAAGTTTTATTTCAGGACCTGAGGCCCAATTCACCTAAGCATTTGAGCACATGCTTAGTTTCAGGTGTGGGAGAAGTTCCATTGAATGATAAGGCTCTATTCATATGCTTAAAAATAAGTGCTTCCCTGGACCAGGGCCTTACTTGTTCAAGTGAAACTCCTCACCCATGTGTTTTGGGCCTTCTTTTCACTCTTCTTAACTCCAACTTGCTTGAATAGTAGGGCTCTTAAATGGGTAGGGTTCTTTCATGAACCATTGACTAGCAAGCTGGACCTTCAAAAGCAGGATCACCCTTAGGGGTCCCCATTTCAAACCATTTTCTCCTATGGCATAAGAACAGTGTTGAAACTTGCAAAAGCAGATGTAAGTTGGACTGTTAAAACAGATTATTTCATTGGTTTCAGTTGAACCAAAACTCTTTACATGTGCTCATTTTTAATGCAGTTGATCTTCCATGAGCTTGCACCTTGTGATGTCACTCACATCTGTGCAAAGTAGGTGTAAAAACACCACAAGAAGCCTTCACAGATGGCAAATTCTAACTGGGTTGCACTTTACAGGCCTATCTAGTCTTCACAGGTTTAAATTACTACACTAGGTGTAAAGAGGCATCCGTCTTTTTCATAAGCAGGACCATGACTCCAAACTAATGACGCTCAGTAGGCTAAAAAACAGTTGTCTGTTTCCTTTACCCAAGACCCTGAAAAACCAAGTTCATTCCCATTTCAAGAAATCCAGCCAATGTGTAAAAGGAGACTCTGAATGGGAACTGCGTTAGTTAGTTAAAATGTTTGTGGCATCCTCTCCCACATATACATGCAGAGTAGCTTTCTCAAGACAAGGTAGCTAATTTCTGCCAGCGTACTGTTTACAGTGTCGATTGCTGATTATTTTTAAACTTTTAGATGTAGAATGATTTTTTTATGCTTCAAGAACATTTTCATTTGAAGAAGATTTAAAGAAGAAAGCAGTGCTTCAGAAGACAAGGGTGTATCCTCCCACTCTTTTAGTGTCATCAGACAAATCAAGAAACAGTTTAAGGAACCTGATGTTTAACTTGAGGCTCAGAATTTAAGCTACAACACTTTAAAAAAATGTTCATGTTACTTTTAAGGATGGTTCGCCTTGCACTGAGACTCCCTCTATAAAGGAATACATGAAGAAAATCAACTTTTCTAAGTAAGACATGAAAGTTAACATCTTGTGTATTTTCATTATAGTATTATATATATACATATCTAAACTATTTCAATGAGAAGGACAGAATCATCTGTAATTATGTAATTCATGATTGTAACAGCACTGAAGTTAACATGTACACATATGTACAGTAGCTATTTCAACAGTTACAGTGTAGTTACATGTACTTCCCTGTAACATAGCAGTTATAGTGTAATTTAGTGCCACTTATTGTAAAGTGTTACCAAAAGGATAACGGAGTTCTTACCTTTACGATTCCATTCAAATTAAAGGTAAGTTTCTTAAATTAGCACTGTAAAATCTGGTATTCCATTTCTTGATTAAGGAGGTGATGTAAAACTTCATGTTCACGCTGCAGCTTTTCCCACCGCTTATCCAGAGTCCTCCAAGTGTCCAATCTCCACCCTCCTAGGAACTGGTAATCTGGGATGAGCATACCAAAAATCCAGCTGCTCCAACTCGAATTGAATAAGCTGTCTGATGGAGAGAAACAGACAAGCAAAGAAACAAATACGAGTAATGCTTTTTATTAAGTGGCACAAAGTACACACTAAAAACTATGCAAAAATATAGGTAAATACAGTGTACTTACATGTAAGTATCTTGTACTTGCTGTGTATGGATATTGGAAAAGCATGTAATTATAATATGCATTTTGATTTTTTTCAAGAAGGGGATGACCCCTGACAGTCACAAGGAATAACTGGAAGGTACATTTACATGCAGTGGGTATCCTAATGCAATATGTGTAATTCCTCTACTTCCAATGGTAGCTAATTTATAAAAATGCTTATACCGCTCCTCATTCTTGCTAGCTCTGCTTTCCCTCTGTGGGGCCCATTAAATAACACTGAAACACCTTTAGGCAGAGTGATACACTGGCTCTGCTAATGGCTTTGCTGCCAGCACTCAGTGCGCCTGGCAGCCCCGCTCAGTCATCTATTTCTGGCTCAACAGCACAAGATTCCTCTTCTTTCTGCCCTCAAGAGAGCTTAGTATGTTAAGATGCTGAAATATACCACCATATGCCCCAATATTTTTAGTAAGAACAACAGAGAAGGCAAGAGAACTGCATTCTCCTGATCCCTGTTTTGCTGAATCACCTCACCTGGAATTTCCACTACTTGCACAATAATGCCAGGTAATCTTAAATTGTGAGTACAAAATGCTTCCGTCAAGTACAGAGGATGCCTTTAATGATAAAGTTAACTTTTTGTAAATGCGAAGGTTTTGTATTACTGATCTTTCTACTTCTTGCTACTTTTACATCACCCCCTTCCAGAAGGAGTGCATTGAAAGATAACATGCAATAGCAAAAGAAGAGAAGGAATATGGTTAGCTGGAATATTGTAAGCCTTTTTGTGGCTGCCATTGCTATAACCTTCCTTTGTGTCCTATGAATAACAGGCAAATAGATATATTTAGTAGTTAGGTTTAGCATCATTCCACACTATACTATTCCTACAGTATGGCATCTACCTCTTAGTCTAAATACTAGCTATGAGATGTTTATATACATTTGAAATTACTACTTAATCTTTGATGTAGTCTTGAAATTGGTTCACTGTATTTTTGTTTGTTTGTTTGTTTAAAAAGAAAAAAATACTGCCTGGGTTCATAACCCTTTCCCCATTCTTTATCAACTTTGGAATAGTTTGAGCTCATAATGGGGACACGGGGACACAGCCTCAGCTGGTATAAATCAGCTTCACTCTATTGCCTTAAATGTGGGCCAATTTACACTGGCTGGGGATCCATCCTACACAGATGAGTAATAAACAGCTATAGCATGTCAATATTTAGTCTGCACTAGATAATGGCATGCAGCCAACTGCAACACAATTCTTTCCAATAAAAGGCATGTAGGTTTGAAAAGCAACTTTTAAAAGCACATGCAAGCTTTTGAATTAAATATGCAATACAAATACTGTTGGGATACTCTAATATATCTCTTACATATTTAAACATAATATTGTCAATGCACGTTTACATTAAAAGCACTCAGTGCATAGGCGGAGAAGGAAGGACTATTGCAAACAGAAAGAAAATGGGTAGTGCAGCTTTTCATGTGAACAGAGCAGAGTAGAAGCTCCCGTCAAGAGCAGGTCTTCATACATGACTTTTTGGAGTGGATCTGATTTAGTATTGCTAAGGGAAAATGAGAGCTGCCTACATAGCATTAACATAAGCTAGCACAGTTCCTTCCTGCTGTCAGTGGATCAAACCCAGCACTCTGCACTAGTTGTAACTCAGGAGGAAATAAGGGTACAAACATGGTTTAACAGCACACGTATCATTCCACATTCTCAGGCTGCTCTAAGCTTTGTGCACTCCAGCAGCCCTTGAGGAAATTCTTCCAGCATCTAGGAATCCTCTCGTTGCCAAACCATTCTCATTTTCCTCAGCTATGTTTAATGTACTCTCACCCAGACGGAACATGGTGTAGAGCTAATACCATGGCTCTGCAGTAGTAAGGGATTCCTGAAATGTGGCAGGGGGCTTGCCAGTAGCACAATAAAAAAAAAAAAAAAAAAAAAAAACTCTTCATGGCTTCTGTGTAGATCTGCCTTGTATGTTCTGTCTCTGAAGTCTGTTATTCTCTGTTGAGCTAAAAGCAGCAATCCAGTTGGAAAGGAGATAGAAGAAAAGTCTGTCCTTCACAAAGAGTAGTCTCTGTTGTTATAAAAGATCTTTTATTTCTTCGTCTTTTTTTTTTTTTTAAGATTTCAGGTGCAAAGCTAAGCCTGACGGGGTCAGCACTTTAGCACTTTCCCTGTGTTCAGGGTCCAGCCAGCAGTGTTTCCCACGTGAGCTCTGATCTCACCTTTCAGCACAACTACAGATAGCCTTATCCAGCCCTTACGATAGTGCTGAAAAACACCAGTGCTTTTTTTCGGCTAAACACATTCATTCTCTTAGTCTTGTTCTACAAGGATATTATTAAAGGTTTTTCATAATAGAGTTTTCATAATAGAGACTCTAGAGGAGTCTTTTAAAGTAGTAACTTATAAAGCAAATAAAAGTGATGATCATTGCCTATTTGTGTTGATTCTGAAGAGAAAGAAAACCTTTAATTGCTGGGCTGAATTCTTTATTACTTCCCCTTTCCCTCTCTTCTGTGCATATTGATTTATGTTAGTAAATACAGAGTTGTACGTACTGTCCTTTTTCAGTGAAAATAGATTTCCTTATGCACCTATAGAGTTTTCATAGAAATATGCAAATATTACCTACAATCATCTCGCTTCTGACTAAACAGTGAGCCAAGAGAGTGAACTCACAGGTTACTGGATACATATATGTCCTTCCTCCATAAAAGTGTATACAATACGCCTATTGATTTCAAAAGAATGAGGCTCAAGTCCTTACTGCACATTTGAGTTGCTATTTAGTTCTTTTCCGTCAGAATAATAAAGCTTTCCTTGTGCATCCTGTACTTTTAGCCTAGATATTTTATAACTACAAAAAACCTTCAGTCTGGCAGGAAGTTTCCTAGAACAAATAATAAGGCATAATTTGTGAAGGGACTATAACAACTTCATCTATTCACAGTCAGTGTAAGTGTTTTCTCCTAGGAATTCTCATGTACACTCCTCTTACACTGGCAATTCATGGCCTTTGGAAGGATATTTTAGAATGTTTCGGAAATACAACCACCAACCTGCAAACAAAATCTATGGGAATTAAACATATTGCACTACTGATGGAGACACATTCGCTTGATTTAATTTCCTCATTAGTAACTCTAAACAGACAAAATGCATATTGTAATGTTAGGTACATGACACTTGCATGTTGCTATGCCTATATACTTACAAAGTATTCAATGTGTACTTAGTGGCGCTTAAAAAATGTCATGTACAATTCTTCTAAACATTCTTACAGGGTTCCCATTTGCACTTCATCTTCCAGAAAAGTCTTGTCAGAAAAATGTCTGATGAATATTATTGAAAAAAAAATAAAATTTCAATTTTAGTTATCTGTTGGACATTTCTGAATTGTCTATTCATTTAATATATCTCTTGATGCTTGCCAGTTTGACAGTGGAGTTGATTTAGACCAGTGGCGGTAATGCAGATTGTTCAATAAGCTCATTTTGATGTTCCTAATGTAACTGTTATGATCATATTTTGTGTCTCTAAATATTATTTCTGAGATTATAAACAGCTAAGAAAAAAATCTGTGAGACAGTGCTATTTTACATATATTAACTAAAAATTAACTAACTTAATATTTTATTTAATGCTTATAGACTATTTAACATACATTGTTTTGACTGACAAGGAGAGTAACAACTTTTGGATGCTGTCCTCACTGTAGGTGAAATTCATCCTTGTGAAGAGGTCAAGTGCTGAAAAAGCATTTAAACCTGTGGGACTTAAATGGTGGCCTAGCCCTGTATGAAGGAGCTGGAGAATTCATGCAAGGATTTCTCTATCACTTACCATGCTTCAGCTGATGCTGTCAAGGGCGAGAAAGCCACTGGGTCAAAAGGAAAACGAGAAATGTCATGGGGAAGAGGGAACTCTGAGAGGTTCATATTTATGAGAAAGAAACAAGTCCCAGATGCAGAGAGAGGCACTGACAGAATTTAGTACCTGTTTGCAGGGGGTATCTGAGTGCATCTCTGATGACGGATCCTTCCTATAATGTAAACTAAGAATACATTCAACAAATGTGCATACTTGCTGCATTTAGCAAATTAGTTCTTGTCTTTATTATTTCTTTTCACCAAACCGAAATATTACCCCTTGAGTAATTTAAAATGTACATTTTAAACATAGGAACTGTAAAAAATTCTAAGTGAGCTTCTAAGTCATATGTCCATGAGTTAGGGCAAAACACACTGAAAAGCCACAGTGTGTCTAAGGAAGAGGACAGAATTGACAACTGGCTTTCTAATTTTCTGTGTTCAAGTTGTAATTCCTTTACCAATTTTGTCTTCATCAACCAAAAGTTTCCCCAAACGTAACTGCACTTTTCTGTGTACCTTTCACTGTCTGAAAGTAGATCTTTTACAATTACTACCCTAACCTAGTATTGCCCTTATATGTTTCTTTTCAAAAAAAAAAAAAAAAAATCTATAAATGGCTGTAAGAGATCTCTTTCATCAACAGCCAACAAAATATGCCCCTTCCTTCCCTTTCCACAGTATTGGAAGATAACAGTTGCTCTTTGTCTCTTATTTGCAATAGAAAAGTTGCAAAAAAATCCTTTTTTATTTTTTTAACAACTGCTTGTAATTTCAGCAAGTATTTGATACAAACTCCAGACCAGACTGTGTCACATTTATAGCATTATACACACAGAGATGAATGAGAGTCTATTTACCTCGCTATCAAGCAGCTACGTGAAGACATATACACTTTTTCAAGGACAGTGTTATACAGCAGCGCTTGGCCAGACTCTGCTAGCAAGGGTAAAGCAAAGGTAAGTGCAATTAGTGAAATTTAGAGATGATCATCAAGTGGAGATAATGAAGATAATTCCTTGATCAACAAAGGAGTTATCCTACATTGCCTTCCAGTTCTGCTTCAAGCACTTGGCAACATCCTGAGCCTCAGGAGGGCACTTTTGATCAGCTCAGGGCTACTTACTCACCCCGGCACTTGCTCCTGCTGCGTTGGTAGGAAGAGCTTCTCTGCTGCCCAGGGCTGAGGCGAGGGCCTTATTGATTCTGCAAGCTGCATGGGAAAATAAATATATATATATAGAGAGAGTGTTTTCTAGCAAGCCAGAAAGAGCCCTCTACTTCATTCTGCGACAACTTACAGGAAATTCCTGCTCATGTCAGCTGGTGAGAACAGTGACTACTATCCTGGCCTGGTGTGCTGCTGAGGGGGATGTTACCCCACCCCCAAGTTATACTTTGTGAAATGGGGAGAGGGCAGCGAGAGGAGAAAAGCTGTGCCCATGCTAGGAACATGGGTACAGGTCTGCGCCACGCTAGGTGTCAGGCCAAGGAGGTACTCTGGCACTTCCTTTCCATCCAAAGCTTCAGAACAGCTACAGGAGATGCAAAGAAATGGAGACCGGAGTCCACTCGGAAGAGCCGCAGAGCACCAAGAAATGCCTTTCCCAACACTCCTGCTAAGACCTGGCAAACAGGCAATGCTTCTCATTTTATGGTGCTTTGACTTAATTGGACTTAGAGGGTGGTGGGAAGGTATAAGACACAGAGAAGGGGGCAGGGGGGGAGAGCAAATCACAGTTTGGACCTGGAGAGATGAAGCTGAGTAGAAAGTACAAGAAAAAAAAATAGAAAATACAGCTTTTGTAAGAGCATCTTGCTCTTTATCAGAGCAGTGGCCATCTCTGAGGAAAAAGCAAATGTTCCTCATAATTCTATAATTGTTTCAGTGCATTTTTACTCTTTCTGAAGCATCAGATGCCCATGTCAGAAACAAAAAATGCATATACCCTGATGTGATCGAGTTAAAGCACATCATTATTTTGCACTCGCTAACATAATATCAGATTAGCCTCCTGAATAGCAGTAAGCAACATGACTAACAGCTGTCATATTCATTTTCTCATCCACTCTCCATGGGGGAGTATGTGTGTGCAGTGAAGCCTTCTGTTTCATTAATTTATTTATTTTTATATTTCCTCTAATGGTTATGCTAGGAGTGTAGTTTAAAAAACATTTTGTACTTGAATAAGAATCCAGTACAATTGGTTACGGTCCCAAGTGCCTGTGAGATTTAATGTTTCAGTATTGGAAAGCTCTGGATGGAAAACATTCATTATGGTAGAGGAATAAAGTTATTGACAGACGTAGTAGACGTAAGAACTCCAGGGAGTCTTCCGGGTACTCCCAGATCTGGCCTTTGAGGGCATTTAAGATAAAGCGCAGGACCTTGCACTAAATTCCAAAAACTACAGGAAGACACAGTAGACTGTGTGGAACAGAATGAACTTGTTACTGAGGAAATGTGGCCAAGTTTTGCACACTTATCATAGCATTTTCTTCATGGCCAGCTATACAGCACTGCTGTAGGCCACCAGCATCAGAGAGCTGCTGCCGCCAGCTGCAGATGGCTTAGTCTCCTAGTACGGTAAAAGCAGTTGCCATCGCTGCCCCATAGAAGGGCAATTATATTCCTGTTAAGTCATTCCTGGGTCAGTTGGGGGCCCGGTTTTGGCATCCCACAGAGTCAGACTGGTCCTCACTGCCTGGACTCAGCTGAGATTTGTGTCTGCTTCATGCAGCCCACACCAAATCCTGCACAGCTGCACAGCACCTCCTGCCCGTGCACGGAAGGTGAATAGGATCTATGAGAGGATTAATCCCGGGAGACTGGACAGTTGGATGTTAGCGGTGCAATAACTGCCTCGTAAATGTATCATGCCAGGAAAGCATGTGTTAGCACATTCTGCTTTTACAGAAACACTTAGGTAGCACATGAATTCCTCTTTGAATCTTGTGCTGTTTCATTGACCGGAAGGGCAGAGACTCTCAGTTTTACATCATAACCTTCTCTCCTTCCTGGTGTCTAAGAGAGTGTAAGAAGCCTGTTCGGGTTTCATACATACCAAGTTACCAAAAAAGGAATGCAGCGTCTTATTCTCATTCTATATGAAATTAACAGTGGGCTATAATCTGGGGTTCTCATTTTTCAAGTTTTATGAAGTCACACACAGGCACATATGTACATGCACACACAACTGCAAACACAGTACTTGTGTGATGTATTTTTCTACATGTCCTTCTTACTGCAATAGCTCTTTCCTGCTTGCTTTACTACTCTCAAGCACAGTACTCTCAAGCTAACAAATACCTGTTCCTGCAAGGAACTGAGCTTAGGAGAAAGACAACTACAGAGACTGGACGGGGTGGGGAAGGACAGCAAATCTGACAAAAGTGGGAAAAATAAAAGTGAGGGCAGGATTAAATGTTATATTGCTACCTTGCCCTCCACCATGAGTCTTGTTCCCAGCTGAAGAAAGGCCAAGTAGCCAAAGATTCAGATAAGACAGCAAAACGTGCTAAGGATTTGGGGATGGAATAGAAATTTCAAAGCAAGGGCAGAGAGATGAAAGGCCCCTGAGAAAGAAGATGCTGGCAGACCAGCAGCCTGTCATTCAGTGCAGCTGATGCGTCATAGGGCTCCAAAGCTGGTACTGAAAAGGCTTCACATCAGGTTCCAGATAGAAGGACTTCCCCTGTCAGTCACACACAGACTCCAAATGGGTCAAAAGGTGCTCCTAAAAGCACACATGGGAGGAAGGACTCCAAGAGAAGGCAAGTCAGCTATGGGCATCACCTTCAGCCTAAAGCTTGCAGGGGGAAGGCTGATGAAGCTTGGAGGTTTCTGCAGCCTGAAGAGACTCTCCTCCCACTAGCTAACTGTAAAGAGATGAGACTGTTCATCTAAGGCATTGCCTATCCTTCTGGAGTATAACTGTACTAGCAATCAAAAGTGAAACTAGCATATTTGGGATGGATAAATATTTACTTTTGCCTAGTTCCCCTCCTCCACGGTAGCGATGGCAGACGGCACTCAGCAGAAACTGCTTCAGGGCAGCGCTCTGCTTGAGTTATCACAAGAAAACAGCAAGTGCAGTCACAGCCTCTGACACCAGCTGCCACCTCCTTCCTGGCACGCTTGCCAAAACGAATGAGGGACAGCTACTCCCTAGCACTGGCAGAGGCACCATCACTTCTTTATTAGTTATAAATAGTTTTAAAATCTCTCTCTCAAATTCATACTGAAAGCAGATATACCTTGGTGCACTGTTAATATGTTTAGAGATGAAATTCAGAAATTTCTCACCTTCTTACACACCCCAGGCAGGAGTTTCCTTGCCAAAAATGACCGTCTATAGCAAGACAATGAAATTTGTTACAATTAACCAAAATAAAGATCAGTATCATGATGCACAGAGGTCATTGTAGAAATCATGAAATTCTCTTGTGAATGGAAATGAAGTATTCTGTAAAAACTAGGATCTTCACATATTAAGATAATGGAAAGCCCTTACTGCTCCACATTGCTGAAGAGTGAGCTAATTTATGATGTAATTTAGCTTTCCAATAACAAACTAACAATGATCTGCCAGACATCACTAAAACCTCCCGTGAGAAAGGGTTTAGTTCAGACTTTTTTGTGGTGTTTGCTTTTCTGTTTGAATGACTTCTTATGCTGAAGTTCCCGTCAGATAGCTCCAGAGCTGCCTGAGAAAACTGCATGGAGAATTTTAGCCCTCTTGCCTCCATCCCTTATTTTATCTAGCCTCAGGAAAATAACGTCTAGCATTGACTTTTTCCAAGATGCGGAGATAGCTGGCTAGTTGTTTCTACACTAACGCTTAGAAATCACGCGTGGGAGGATATTGTGATGGATGAGTATCTGGCAATGTACTGGTAGTGCATACCAGTACATGGTAGTCATGTACTGGTAGTGAATCACTCATATTTCAGGTCAGAAGATGCACAACTACAAATTAGAAGAACCTTCCTCCCTTTATGGTGGGGTGATAGGGTCTTATGTTTATCTGTTTTGCCTAAAAGGCCTGTATCTTCACCAGAAGACATGGGAGAACAGACACGTTTGTCTCAGAGATTACAGGAAGTTTTGAAAAATGTGAAAGAGGGAAAACATGAGCAGATGCTCCCGAGAGAAGATATGCAAGGGAGCCGAGGGAGAGCGGGGAAAGGTTTGGGAATTATACTTCCTCCTAAAACTCCCTGAGCAAAGCTGCTTTCAGCAACTGTGCTAAGCTCCATGAAATGCAAATGTCTGATTTCTCAAGAGCACAGAGCCTGGCACAGAGTGACTAACCTATATAGCCTTGTATCCCCCTGTCCAAATTACCTTTCTAGTATTTGGTTTGCTGTGAAAAAATAAGTCTTTGGTTGTCATGGAGGTGGCACCAGCACTAGTCTTGTCTCTGATCTAACAACTTCATCTTGTTGGTGCAGTATTACAGCAGTATTTCCCTAGTGGAAAAACAGATTTTAACTGAAAGAAGTGCCTCTATAAGACTCTTGTGCAAAATGCCCCTTTTCTCATCATCTCACATCAGGAGACTTTCCTTTTCCCATCAGCAGGCAATAAAAGTTTTAAAAATATCTTGAGATCAGCCCTTAGCTTCTCAATATTTCCTGTTCTTTTCTAAATTTATATGTACCCAGGTAACATTCTGTAGGGAAAAAAAATGATATTAAAAAATCTAAGAAAATTAGAGATAAAGAAAGCTTTATAGAAGTCTGTAAAGATTTATTTTTAGTTGGTTTTAAACAAAATACAATCTGGAAATACTATAGTTTCTTATGGCTTCCTAGTATAAGATCAAAAAATCAAAAAATCCACTCACGTCATAGACAAAATGCAAAATGGCATCTCAGATGGGACTTGAGCTGTGATGAAATAGGGTCAAGGATTACCTCACTAAGATGTCTATGTCCTATTAAAAAAAAAACAACAGAAAAACCCTACTTATTTTGGCTAGAAAATGTATATCTTTATACTGATCTCTCAAAATTTATTTGCTTACATCTCTAGGATTCTTTGCTTTTCATATTTTGTGTTTGCTTTGTCTCTACATATATGCGAATATGCTTTTAGTGTCAGCCTGGCTTTTTTGATTGGTTGATTGTTTTCCCCCAAACCCCTTTAATTGATGGGAGTAAAAGCAGTATCAGCGGCTCTTTCTTTCTTTCACTCTTCTTTAAGTTTGAGCAAGTCTGATATCCATTTCATGTTTCAGTTTCCCATCTGCGAAATGAAGGTAATAATTAAGGTACTTTCTAAAAGTATTTTTAAATTACACTAAAAGTTAGCCTTAATTTATTCTTAATTTACTAGTTTAATACCTGTTCTTAGATTCACATTTGTATTTGGGTGCCTCAAGAAGACCTGTGTCCGAACAACATCTGATGTAGAAAGAAATGGAATTCATCAGGAACTACTGAAATTACCTATAATTCCAGTTCAGTAATCTGGCAGAGCTGTACCTGTGGTACCTAGGAAATAAAGAGAAAATTTCAAATCCTGATATCAGGAAAAAAGTCTGTGTTCCAAAGGACACTTGGTCTCCTCTATCAATATCAACTTTGTCTTCAGCAGTCTAAAGGCAAAATGACTTTGAAAACAGATGGGCTGTGTGGCAGATATATCAATGTCTTGACTCAGGAGAGTATGGAATCATAATTAAGACTTTGTTTTAGTGTTGGAGTTTTAATGGCATTGATATTGTTTCTGGTATTTGTTTCAAATAGAAATCAATAACTTAGATGGAACTGACATTAATGACAGGTATTGAAGTGGTAAGAACAACTGAAGACTTTCTTTCTAATTTTTGCTTTCCTGTTATAAAATGTTTCAATAGTCTTGATCTAACAGTATGCAACTTTCACTGTCCACCCAAGCAAAATGTGTGAGTTAGTTAATAATAACATTAATGTTGCCTAATGCTAAATTGCAATCTAGTTGCAAACTCTACCGGTCCCTCTACAGATTTTAGTCTCCTCTGTTTTTTCACTTCAGATGTTTTTTACTTTATTTAAAAATAGTCAGTGTTTTCCTCATGTCTGTGTTCCTAAGAGATGAGGGTGAGACAATAAGCTTTACTGATGACTTAGGAATATGCCAATACATCTTCATCGGAGGTAGCTTTGAGTTAGAAACCTTACATGAACACTTCTATCAGGTTGAATTCCAACTAGTGCTTCAATTTGTATGGTTAGTTCAAAAGATTGCAAATGCAAAGTTTACAGAAGTGTATGACAGTGATATATTTGCCAGTAGTAAGCTCAAGTGAGTTGTAAAGCTTGCACTGACAAATATAATTCTTAGCAGGTTTCAAACTGTCTCCTTCAGGCTCTGATTAATTTCATTAGATATTCTTAAAGTTAAAAAGAAAGAAAAAAAAGTAATAAGGTAGAGTAACAAGATAGTCTGTCAATCAAAAATTCCGGGACAAAAAAAATGGATTACGTAATCCTTCCATATTGTGAACTAGATTACTAGATTATTATTTCACCTATATAAGAATGATTCTGGTTAAATATAGCCTATATATTTAAGTGAAGATTTAATTTTAGCAGCAGGTATAGAAATTATCTTTATACAGTCTGAAGTATTTATCTCTAAAGATCTCCAAAATGCAGGCTATGTAATAGTGTGTATAAAATCTTTTGCCAGGTTTTATAAAATACCACATAAATGTGGAAAAATGTTCCTGTAGTGAAATTCTAGTACATAGTTAATATGCAAGACTATGCATATTGTACAATAAAGAGTATTTATGTCACAAATGAAAGATTTAAATAGTAATTTACAGCTAGAATTCTGCATTGTTATTGTCAAGTTATAAAGCAAATTGATACATTTATCACAAAGACAGATCTTATGTGGGAGGGCAACTTCCAGCCTAAGTACCTAATAATGGAAAACATCATTAAGAAGACTGAATTGGCAAATGACAATGTGACTTTTGTTAATCCTTGACAATTAGTAAAAATTCTTTTCCCTAGTGATTCCATTACAGATTTGAATACCCCAAAGAAGTTCATCCTCCTGGTAGCAAGGCTTTTCTAGGAGGGACAGTCACAATTTCTCATTTTCTGTAGTGATCATTACTTCCTTTTTTCTCCCTTTTCTCCCCAAGAGAGACTTGGCCCATCACTCGTTCATTTAGCTGATTGGTTTCGGTGCTGCCGGTGAGGATCCAGAGCTTTGCCTTTGCCATGGTGTGGGCTGGTTTTTAGCTTCTGCTGCTGAATTCTCAGGGACTCTTTAGAAGAGAAGGAGCAGGGAGAAAGAGAATAAGCATTTTTTTTCTTAACGCTGTTCATATCGCCCTCCTTTTCGAGATATTACATGAGGTGTTTTTTCTTTTTCTGTTCTGCTCAGGCTTATGCCTTTTTTTGGCTTTACACCATTACTGGGTCTTTAAGGATCCCCCCTCCCTCCCCTGTTCAGTTTTCTTTTTGCTCTCTGTCTTCTTGACTAATGGGCTTGTGCCCCACTTCCAGCACTCTGTGATAGTACATCTGGAGACAGACAACTGCAGCTCAGCAGCATGGCAGTAAGTATAAATAACCGGCATTTGGTGCAGCATCCAAACCTTCTCACAGATTACTGCTTTTATTTTCATGAGAGCCCTGTGATAAAGGGTGAATAGCGGTTTCATTTCACAGAGATGAAAATGAACACAAAAGGAGGGGCTGGTAAATGGGTTTAGGCTTTCAAGTGACATGTTTTGATATTGAACCTTTAGTGCTTACCCCTTGGAGGGGGGCCTAGAGCTCTGTGCCAGGCATCAGCCTCCTGTGCCATCTCCATGGGTGGACCTGGGTGCCAGAGGCATTGGTCCTTGACATCAGCACACTGAGGACAGATGCATTTAAAGGTGATGTGCAGTGTTACATAGCAGAAAATGCTTACAAAAGGGATATGTCTGGACTTCTAGTCTTCTCTGGAGCTTGGCCAAACTAGTTGAGTCTATAATAAATCAAATCTATTCATCTGGGCTCTGTACTGGAACCTTTTACCTGAACCTCTTCCAGAAATCAGGTCAAACTGCAGATTTACCAGGAAGGGCAATGGGGTTGTGTGGTCCCTGGTGTCAGCATTTTCAGTCTGGCATGAATGCTCGCCCATAAAGCAGTATGGTTGCAAAGACCCCCCGTGCTTCCGTCAGTGTTTGTTATCATTGCCAAATCTTGGAGGAATGAGATTATAACTTTACTGGGTCAATGAAGGTGAGAATAACTCTAAGATAACAGCTAGGGACCTACCACAAACTTCTGCAAAGCTGCACATTCTGCAAAGTGCAACCACATGAAAAAGAAGGGGAATGATGCAGGTTTCCCGCTGCCCAACACAGCTTTAGTTTTAGTTATGTGGGAGCTGCACAGGTGTTGGAAGGTGGGCTTGAGCTGCCCTAGGTTGAATGGCCATCTCCCAAATCTGAAATGAAAGGAGACCTCCTCTGTAGCAGGCAAATTCTTTGCCCGTTTACCTGTGTAAGATGGAAGCACCATTGCTGCTGCTTTCCATCCAACTCTGAAAACAAATTAGTTCTGCCATTGATTCTGGACCTCAACAAAATGTACCCAGCACAAGACTGCCTGTTCTTTCAGCATCAGATGATCACCTCGGTGGTGCCTAGCCTAAGGGTGACTGCAGTGATTTTCTCACAGGAAACATGCCAGCCAACTGAGAAGGGAGTTTTATGCACTCAGCTCAGGCAATTGCAATTTTCAGCTTGGCACCACTCTCTCAGGAGTTGCCACAAGTGCCAGCATCAACTCAGGGGCTGGCTCAAGAAACAGACCATGTTTTATGTAACCATTTACACTCCCGTTCAAGCCTTTCTCATCACAGTAGATCTTTTTGCAGTCATCCATCGAGGTTGTCTTATGAGTTACAGTGCAAACCAATAAATTTAGTCATTCTTCTAATTTCTGCGTATATATAGCGCAGTAGAAAAACAAAAGCTAATAGAAACGGCTTGAACAGGCAAAGGGGAGTTGGGCTCTTTGCCACTTTCTCACTATAGCTCCTCCGATGCCTCTCGCTTCAGCTATGCAACAACCCCTACTACTCCCATCATGAGAGTCTTGAACAGAGTCTGTCAGTCATGGTTTCAATGTGCCAGATGTTACGTTATGTTATGCCAAATGCGGCCTGAACTGAGTTGCTACAGTGACTCACTATCAAACTGTTTTCTCCCGTGAGCCAAACAAGATTAAAAAAATAAGGGGGGAGAGAAGGGGAAGAAGGGCTAGACAGGACTATTTTGTATGTTGATCAAGTCTGTTAGCTTTGTTCCCTACACACGTTTAAAAAGTAGTATATTTACTAACCTTTGTTTTTACACAAGTGAACAGTGAGTGGCCTCAAATAATATGGGTGGAAAATAGCTTGAAAAGAGGATTTTTTTGTTATAAAAGAGCATGGATTTTGGGGCTGTCTGGAGCAATTTCACAGAAACAAGAGCAGATTAAAGGAGGTAATGACATGTTTGTAATTTCATTCCTAAGGCTCACAGTGTCCTTGCCTCTGTCTAGTTTTCAGCCTGCAGATAAATCAAGGGCTTCAATTTCCAAATCTGTCACAGAACCTTCACAAATAAAAATGCTGACAAAAAATATCTGCTTTTAAATGGCTACTTGCAAACACTGACAACTAGCAGTCTATCCATCTTTCACCTTACAGGGAAGAGCAGCACTGTGTATTGCCAGGGAAAATGAAGAGGAGAAAGGAGGGGCTCCTAAAGTTAAAATAATCTAAAAGTATGACAACAATAAACCACTTACAGTCATGTTTTGAATCCTAGATGAAAATAGATTTCAGGTGGCATATTAACAAAGCCTCACAGCTGCCTGGCATGGACAAAAGGGATGTGGAGTTAGAATATGAAACAGAGCGACTATGTGGACAGACGAGATTCCTTCCCACCCCCAGCTGCACTTGCAGCTGCTTTAGCTGCTCCATATGGATCCGCGGTGCCCACAGAGCAAGCTTGTGCATGACTAGGGAGGAGTGGGAATCAGGCACCAGGAAAACCAGCTCCGATTTTGAGGGCTGATGGTGAATAATTTGCTGTAACTCTTAGCTGCAGCCTTTAGCTTTTGCAGGATATGAATTCCAATCAAAAAGCAGAGTTAGAGCAATCAACAGTCATAGGTAAACTATGCCTGCTATTCTGCTGAAACAAGGGGTGCATAGTGCTGGAGTTAAGGAGTCTGCATGGCACTTAGGGATGCTTCAGCCAGCAGCAATGCGGAGCCCCTAACCTACCTGCCAGGGGCTGAGGTCATGGCTTCATGCTGGTCCCACTATAGGCTTTGGTACCTGGTGGCCATGTCTATGGCCTCCCTGTTACTGAGGACTGAATTCCATGACGAGTTTGCAGAGTCACATTGTACATTGTACAATCTCTTATAACCGTGCTCCCACCAGAGGCAAAAAAAAAAAAAAAAAAAAAAGGAAAAGAAAAAAAAAAAAAGTGAATTAAGACCCCATACTGTGTCAGCAGTATCTAGCTTCTGGAGAGGTCTGACCTTTTTCAGCCTGAATTCAGAGGGTGTTCTGGCATGCAGACTCTGTGATCTGAATTGATGTGACAGCATAAATGCACATGCATGTGCATGCACACCATCCTCCTAGAAGAGCTCACTCTTTATCCGCTGTTGACATGTGTACTTAGCCTGATTGAAAGGTTTCTGCCTAGGAAATCCTAGAGAAAGATATGCAGCATTTGCCAGACCTAGGGAACGATCTGTGTGTACTCTGTGCAGTTAAAGTGTCCCAGGTAAACTAACGGAGCACACAGAAACATGTGTCCTCTAGGACTAAACTTTGCACACATTGTGAGCCGGTTGGGTTGATTGCAGGAGTTCCTCATCTAGCAGGAACTGCGCTAGTGTCCTGGGTCAGGGAAAAAGGGCCAAAATCTGCCTGGATAAAATTTCAAGTCTGGAAAAGAGGAACTCATGCGTATTGTAGCCCAACTGATGACAAAGGCCAAGGCATAAAAGATGGAGGATTGTGCTGTCTAACTAGAAGAAGGGTTATCTAAAATACCTGAAAACTGACTGTGGGACATAATTTCTAAAGCAAGGAATTTGTATACATCCTGCTGTTTTTTACTTTCTGGGATATAAAATGAGCTCAAAACTGTGCTTGTTTTCATCACTGCAGCCTATCTCAGCCATCTGGGTTTCAAAAGCAGTCTGGAGAAGGTGGGTGCTCCCATTTTTCTTTTCACAACCTAACCTTCAAGGTCAGTCTAGTCCTGTGATCCTCACTGGCCTATTTTTGGTTTTTAGTTATATCAAAAATGCGAAATAAAGGGTTAGGAGAAGTTTTTTTTCTTCAGGGAGAGGACCTGCCACCTCAGAACCATTTTGAGATGGGGCTTAGTAAATAGCTTTTTATTTCAGGGAGAGTATTAGGAAGCGAATACTTTAATCTGTAGGTCTGTAAAGTAATCTGTGAAAAAGGGCAAAGAGGCTCCATATTTTTAGGCCATATTTTATGTTCAAAGGGCTGTACCTGCTGCTAATACGCAGCTGTTAACAAATTGATCATCAATCCCTGTGTGCTGTTAAGTAGGAAAGTTTTATACTCCACATTTTACAGATAGGAAGATGTAGACAAAATGTCTTGCTCGAGGCTACCCAGTGACAGAGCTGGTTTTAGAACTCAGCATCTCCCATTTCCCTGTGTCATTCCTCCAGACAGCACCGCCGACTAAGAAAAAATGAATCACAGACACCTTTCCGTGAGGCTTAAAAAAATGACCTCGAAATAGACACGATAGTTAAAGCAAAATACAATCCAAACAATTCCACCTTCTGAGTGTCTTGGTCTGCAGAGCAAAGCCACTGATATTTTGGTAAAACTAACAGCAAAGACATTAATTTTTATTATCAATATCAGATCATTGCCTGTCTCAGTAATCATTGGACTGTGTGTTTGATAAAAGAACATTTGAGAACTGCTAGGCTGTTATTATATATAATTGGTCTTTACAATGACTGGATATCTCTTGTGAAAATGAATCAGTGATCTTCACTGTAGCAGAATCTATTAAATAATTGGAGAGCATGGCTAGTATCTTTGATGTTGAAAGGAAGAAATTCAATAAGCAGTCTCATCAGGCTTTCTAACACAGCAGAAAAAAAAAAAGGGCTGCAGGCAGGAACATACTGATACCACAGGTCAGTGAAGGTTTATGGATTTGTGCTCCTTAGAAAAGAGGGAGAACCTAGGTGTACGGGACTGTTGAACCATTAGCTACCTCAGGGGGTGGCAGAGTATTGTTGCGTAGCCTTCTAAAAATATAAATGCTAGGGCCAGACATCAAATGTTCTCCCCTGCCCAGATTTTATGCGAATATCTTGTGTCCTGAGGAGATGTCAGAATGGTGCTTCAGCTGCTTTGCTACTTGACACTGGCACATTATCCTTGGAAGACTCATTTTCACATTTATTAACCCATTTGTACCTCAGAGTTGCATCCTTCCATCAAAGAAGTGCCTGTTTGTCTTTGAATTAATAGCTTAGATGTGTATAGTGGCCTTCATTACAGAAAAAACATTCAGTTCCCTCTGCTAGATGGAGGAAGCATTTGGCTTTTTGGCTGAAGAAAGCACACCAATAAATAAATTAATTAATTAATTAATCCCAATTCTCTTCTAACAAGAGTTACCTTGGGACTTTTAATGGAACCATGGGAATGGCTTTTAGTGGTTCCTCTGAAAAAAAATGCACACAATACACCACACGATTCACACTCTATGTGGCGGGCTGAAGGAGGAGAACGGATCGGGGGGGCTTTATGGATCAAGTTTTGCCTCCCTGATGATCATAATAACATTTGTGCTGCATTTGGCTATAGTTCTGAGAAATGATACTTGAAGAAACGTTTGAGAATATCAGGTTAGTGATAGTCCTTTTAAGTCCTTTTTTAAAGTTGTATAGTAAAAGAGAGCAGGGTGACTCAGCTGCAGAGTTATTTAGTTACTGCTTGTGCCATGTACTGTGGATCATCGATACGTTATGCTGGGACAGTGTGAGGATGGCCTGCTTCAAGTCAGTCAGTTGTTGTATCTACCTGATTCATTGACCGTCTTGAGGAATGAGGCAGCTTCACTGTAGAAAACTCCACAGGAGAAAGCACAGGTGCACTCTTTCGAGGAGGTGAGAAACCTGGCAGGAAGGCAGCAAATGGCTGCTTTTTAATGTGTCTTGCGCAGAAAGCCAACCTCAGTTGCAATGCCACTTCGGTGGGAGTGTTGAAGGAGCATGGAGGGGGTAGTTGCTGGGTCTGTGTGCAGGAAGAAGGCCTGCTGGAAAAGCTGGGGGACTTGTGCTCAGACCTCAAGGTCCTCTATCAGTCCAGACGCAGTGTGACATGGCCTTGAGTGTAAGGAATAAATGGGGTCACCTCACTGCCTTTGTAGCCAGATGTTCAAATCCTTTCATGCTGTGGGTGCTATGTAATACTACTGTCAGTTCTTCTGCTTGATATGACATTGAAAATTCCCTAGGCAGAGTTTTGTACTGCTTAGATCTATTATGCACTTTTTGCAATATATTTCAAGGAGTATGCATTACTGTTTTTCCATAGCAGGCCATTCACTTTCTTTAGCTATTCATTTCCAAAGTTATAGATGCCGAGCTAATTTTAGTTTTGCAATTTTAATTAATCTTATTCAAAAAAATTCTCACCTTGAGGTCGATATACATGCTGTTGCATAATGTCATAATATAAGTGCTTCAAGGGTTATCTTGTTGTTTTTTTTTAAAGGAAAAAAATATTGTACTTTGCCTTGGTGTTAAATTGTGGGAGAAAATTCTAGAAGAGAAGCAGAACTACTGTATACAAGTTAATGCTTTCCAGAACTCCCAAAAGGTGTTGAATTGCTGTGAAACTATTTCTCTCATAAAACCTTCTCTTCCTTGTCCACCCTTTTCAAGCTTAACCAAACTAAACAGCAAAGTCATACACAGATCAAAGAGAATGTTAAAACATAACTTACTTGACTCTCTTCCTCTTCTAGTATCAGTAACTTTTCATCTCAGATGGAGTACATTGATTAACTTGTTCTTACCTCTGTGTTACGCTAGAGTATTTCTATTTAAATTGCTTTGCAGGATCATAATTCCCAAATACAGTGAGAAGCTGAAGCTGAAGCCTCCATATGAAGCAATGAAGCTTTTCTTAAAGCATCTGACAAAAAGGGCAGACCAGTACATGAAAACAAGCTAATATTATGTCTATATGCAGCAAGCATATATTTATCTATGTTCTACACACTACTTAAAGAGTCCCTTATTGGTGTTGGGAACAAGTTTGTCCATGTGCTTTGTAGAACAGAGTCAGTGGCTCTGGACCACCTTGTAAGAAATCAGCATGTTCTGCACTTGAGGTTTACCAGTGCGTACTCAGTCACCACAGGCCACTGATGTGTATCAGAGCGGGGCTGTGGTGGAGTGAGAATTCAGAGCTTGCACTTCTTGAGGATCGAGGCTTTAAATTCCAGCTCATACGGGACTGAATATGAGCTAAATGACATCCAGGGAACAGGGGTCTGTGTGTATATTTATTTGTACTGCCTTGAGGCAGCCCTGCTTGCTGCTTTGTGTAACGTTTTGCAAAATGTTTGACTGTGCTCATGTGGACACCAAGACCCATGCTATCTGATAGGAAAATAGGGTCTTTCACCACCTCGACATGGTGAACTTTATTCTGGATATTTGCCATGCTCTCTGGAACCAACATTTACCTAAGGGACCCTGGAAGCTATTTCTTGCATCACATTGCTTTCTAATTTGTATTTAGGTATGTGTTTTTGTTTGATACAAAGCAATGGTTTCTCTCTTCTGAATTCCAGTTTATGAATACTTAAGATAAGATCTTGACTGCCTTTTTACCTGCATCACCTCAGTGTTGTGGGAAGACTGTCAAACTCTCCCAGCTATCCAGCTCCGGCTCTCCTGGAGGGAGAGACAGACTTCCAGCAGTGCCGATGTAGTGGGGTTCAGCTCCCTTACTTCATGTGTCCCTGCAGTAGGTGGACAGCTAGGAGTAAGGCAAAGGAGAAAAACCCTTGCTTGCGCACCACAAAAGCGCTATGTCGCCAGGACACATGGGAAGCCATGGAGCTACTGTCACTTGCCACAAGCCCAGTCGGCTCTGCACACTGTGAAGGTGGGAAGGCTGTGGCGAGAGGGAAGGTGGCCTGGGCTTGCTCCTGCCTCTCTTCTCAATCTAGTTCCATTTTGCTGTGTGGGAACCCAGAGGTCCTCATAATACCATGGCCACATAAAGTGGCTTTTCCTCTCCTGAGATAGAAAATAACTAAGTAAAAGGGATTCAAGTAGCTTCTCAGAAGTACTTTCTCAAAAAAAAAGTGTGTTTTCTGCATTTCAGGTATGCTTTTTATCTCATCAGTACTTCAATGCAAAGACTTTCAGGGCTTTAAATTGGCTCATTTTATGTTTATGAAGATTTTCTATATTTAAAAAAATTGTCAATTAGAAAGCTTACTGATATCTACTGATACTTCAAAAGCAGTAGGGAATGATAGTCAGAACTCCTGGGGAGAGTTAGTTTTAATATTTTGACAGATAGAAGATGCATTAACTTCATATAATTAGCACTGAAGAAAGTTTTTTTTTCTTTAAGCTTAACATTCTTTTTATTGCATTAAACATCAAGATTACGTTATGTCCCTTTTTTCTGAAGTCATCCGTTTTCTATTTAGAGACTTGAACGTCTAGTCTTTGCTGTAGTCTCCTGTTGTAAAGTTTATATGCACCTTCCATTTATCACAAGGCGTCTTGTTTCCTGCAGTCCCTGTTCACTTGTCACACACAGATCCAAAGCTACTGGGACTTTCTGGTAATAACTTTTCCTTTTCAGTTTATTGTCTAATTTAAAGGAAAATAAAGCATATGCATGATTCATAATTTAAAGTCACTGGACTTTGTCTTTAAATATTAGCTTAAGAGAATGTAAGTAAATTAAAGCAGAATCACAGTCCAGGTAAGAGAGATCTCTGATAATAATACAACACAAGCTGACCTTGCTCTCGTTTTTGAATGCCATATGGCCAGTCCTATGGCAGTGATTTAGGACTGGTATGGAAAACATGAAGTTGGAATATTATGCATTTATCTGATTCCTCGCTCATTTGTAGGTTAGCCTAGGCTGTCCTCCTAGCTGCCATGAAGCAGTCCTGTGGCTCCTATAAATCCACCAGTAAGGATGGAAGCAGTTGGCCCTTTGAATGATCCAAGATAAAGGGAAGTAGAGAGGCAACCTTAAGCCTCAGGCAATTTAGAATCTGATTTTAGATGAATATGATACCCAAGATAAGTGCAAACCAGTGATACTGGCAGCATTTCGAGCACTACTGCCAATCTTAGTGAAATGTAGGTATTTGAAGGAAGAGAATAAGGGTGCTTTGCTGACAAGAGAGAGAAAGATGTTTTAAGCACAAGGGCTTTAAATAAAATAGCTCAGAGTAGGACTAGGCAGAGAAAAGGAGCATGTACGAACAGAGGGTTTATATTGATGGCAATATCTTCAGTTTTAAGAAATGATGAGCTTAACAACCTATGTGAAAATTCTTTTGCAGAGTGTTGCAGAGGAGCCTAACAATGTATCTTCCATGGTTATCAGTTTGCAAATCCTATTCTGTGCCCTAGAGCTTACTGTACAGAAAAAGCTATCATACATCTTAAATGTATCTGTTTAAATAATACTTCATTAATGTCTTTGTTTAGAAGGGAAAGAAATAAAGAAAAAGCAAAGGCATTTGGGGAATCACTTTAGACTTGTATTTCCAAACCAGTTAAACACAATACTACATAAAAGGGACACCTGCTTACTCATCCACTTTGCTGAATTACCTTATTTACTTGTTTTAGTGACTGAAGTTCAAATTCAGCTAGGTGGGTCTGCAAGCTGAGTAACGAGGTAAACAGAAAACCACATTTTCATCGTATTCGTGGATCACAGCACACTAAGCATGTCTTTTCTCACTTTTTTAAAGTCTTCTCCTCAGTTACTCTTACCTATCCCTGCAATAATCCTCAACTGGGCTAGTGATGATGCAGAAAATAGAAGTAGCCCAAGTGAGCTACAAGTATTTCTACACTGGTTAAGTTCAATGTGAAAGCCTTAAAGAGAACTGTAGAATTCTAGAAAGTCAGTTTTAGAAGCTGCTTTTCAGAACGAAAATTCATTATATCTTCATAGTACATAACGCCTACACCTATTTTTTCAGGAAGGAACTTACTCTTGCTGCTTTGTCCTCTCCTTTAGGCCCACATTTTATACGTTTCGATACTGATTCAGGCCCTAAAGCCTAATTAAGTGTTTTCAATTGCTAGACATCTCTGAAAGCCAAGGCCAGTTAAGAGGAAGCAATAGACGTGTCAGCTACGGGCATTTAGGCCTCAGTGCCCTTCTGAGGAGTTCTGCCTGCACATCAGAGCTCTTTAAACTTACTCCAATGTTGCTGGTGAGACCGGTGTAATGAAAAGTGAGGACAAAGCTTTGCTGTTCAAGTTAAATGTGTGCTTCTGTTCTCCTCTTGTGAGACGATCATTATACTTTAATGGCATATAACAGCGGGAACTATTTTCTGTTGTTGAGCTCTTCCTGTTTGGGGTTAGAGGGCTGTGGTGTGAACCTGGACAATAGTAAAGCTCTGAGGAATACAAGTAACTCAATCAAGGCTGCTCCCTGTCTGCTGGGTTCAGAGGCTGGTACAGAATAAAGGGGGAGCACAAAAGCCCTGGATTCCTTCCCCAAATTCCTTGCCTGTGGGGATTTCTCCAAGGAAAAACAGGGTGATATAAAAATAGGAAAATGGTTAATTTTAGTAGGGATATAGAAGCTCATGTCCAAATAGAAACATTAAGCCAAGATTTGGAATAAATTTTTGAAACTGTAGACTTCGTAGAGTTGAAAGCAATGGACTTTTCTTGTTAACAAGACTTGCTGGTTACTCCAGTCTCCCTGGTACTTGGTGTGACAACCTGCCTGTGCAAAGACTATGTGAATTTTATTGTCTGCTTCCATTTCTACATTCCATAAAAGTCTCTCTTTTTACACTTGGACATTTTACATATGAGTGGAACTACTTGGGAATAAATGTGAAGAATAATAGAAGTTTTAAGTAAGCAGGAATATACTCTCAGCTCCTAGATCAAGACAGATGAAACAGCATAGCAAAGAAATAATAAATAAATGAATTAGAAAAAAATACAAAATAAGAAATAAATAAAAAGAAATAATAAAAGGAAGGAAGTTTACATATAAGACTTTCCAGTTTTTCTGACTTCACAAAATAGAAAGAACATGTCAACTCTGAAGCTGGCATATGTCAGCATGTTTATAATGGAATTGGGGGAAAAAAAGCACTACTTTGGAAACTCTTTTTCTAGAAGATCATTGAAAATGTTTTAATATCTTTTATTTTATTGTTTTTAAATGACATCTTTGGGGAAGAGTTATATTAATTGCTAGCTCTAAATGGCTCTTTAGACACTTTGTCTACATTTTCATCTGAGTGCTAGGGCTAGTCTATTCAGACCTTAAAATGAGAAGTCTTTAAGAATTTGTTGACTCTAAGAATATTCAAATTAAATAATTACCCTTTTGTAACAAGAATTCTAAAATGCTCCTTTAAGGCCATCTCTTATATATCTGGCTATGCTGTAAATTTACCCCTTTTCCTTTCCCTTCATTCACCTCAAATTTACTGAGACTCAGTCTTCTGAGACTCAGTCTACCTTTTAGCAATGCTGACTGAGCTTGAAATTTCCTTCTAATAAATGGGCACTGTTAGCTAATTAATCTTCACTTTCTCTTCAAGGGGTGCTCTCTCCCTGGACAATGATCTGAATTTCCAATATTTTTCTCTTCAAAAAGGAACTGACGACTGAATCAAATAAGCAACTGCTATACCTGAAAATTAAGCATATTCCACACTCCTCAGCTCTGAATTACATTCTGTAGTTGTGTGGTGTGTGTCTAGGTGCCTGAAGGGGTGAATGGGCCAGATTGCCTGCCTGCAGCTTTGGTGGACAGAGTTAGCTGTGCACTTTGCAGCCCCTTAAAATCGGCGTGCTGATAATGAAGCTGCCTTTTACTAGAAAATGGAAAACATGGAGAACATGATCAAGCCTTGTAGTCCAGCCTTTCCACGCCATATCTAATATCTGAGAGAGTACGGGTGACAATTTGTATGCAAACCATGAAAATCTCTAGTTTACAGCTCTCAGCTAAGATCTAAGATTATTTTAAAATGCAGCTACCAGAAGAGGAGGTGAATGGTGCCACTCCTTTGCTATGAAGTAACTTCGTATTCCCTGTCATCCCCATCTGAAGGGATGAGATCTGGTGTCTCTTCTTGCCTGAACATATCTCTAATCACAGCACTTCCTTTTGATTCTCTGCTGCGCGTCTCTAAAGTCCGGTGGGCCAGAAAAAAAGTCCTCTCGGTCTGTGGTCTAACAGCTGCTGAGAAAGTTCTTCTTGAAAGTGGAAATACCTAGCGGCTGATTATGTGGTTGCCATTTGATGTATAAAATATACAGAAGTCTTTTGGGTAAGACAGTGGGTAATGCCTGCTTTTCAGTGTCTTCTCTTCCCCTACTACAGAGTACATGGAGGTTTGCCCATGCGTGCACATGCATGTAAACACATCCCTTAAGAGCGTTGCATGTCAGAGTACCCGTTGGGTGTTTTTTTTTTTTTTTTTGTTTCTTTGTTTGTTTAAGTATTATATTCTATCTGGCATTACAGTTGCACACTACTTCTAGCCAAAAGTCTTACTATTAGGATGCTACAGAGAACATGATTTTGTTTTATTTATTTTCCTGAATGCCTAGCAGAGGAGAGCACTGAAACATTTCCATTGAGTGTTGAGCCCACCAGTCCACTGCATTGCCTTCTCTGCATCTTTCTCTCTGTCTTTTTTTTTTTTTAATAAACATAAAGAGATTATCTCTAATTTTATGTTTCCTGGCATCTTGTGTCAGAAGTAGACCTTTCTCAAGGCTTCTTACCAGCTTAGATAAAAATGAATATTGTTCCAAAAGACAAAGTTGATTGTTGTCTCAGTGTGTGTGTGTTGGGCCCTTCCGTATGCCCTCCTCTGCACTAACCACCCTGCAATGTTGAGCAAGAGCTTGTGAAGTTTGCTCTTTTTGTCACTCATTACGTAATGCAAGATGCCACTTTCTTTGGCTCCATCTCATCTGCAATGACCCTTTTTGAATCTGATTTTTCTTTTTCTTATTTTCTTAGTAGGAAGGGAACTATCTTTTCCTCGGCAGCAGCGTTAGTCTGCAAAACTGTGATAGAGAACAGAGGAAAAAAATTCTATCCACAGAGGAAAAAGAGAAGATAGAGTAAGTCCAGGTCTGTGGGGCACTGGCTGCTTACTTTGTAGCAGAGGCATTTGCCCAGCCACTTTGGGAGCAGCATCCTCTGAAGGAGTGGTTTAAACCACGATGTTTGTGTAACATCAATCCATGCAAGTTGAGTTTCTGAGTGTGGACTTTCAGGTTGCAATTTGGAATCTCTTGAGATTTCATTTTTACTTTTGTTTTGACTTAAATGCTTTTTCTGTCTGCTGGCAATTACTGCATGCATGTGTTTCATGCTTTGAGTGACATAACTGGGCTCACAAAGTACTTTTTCTGTCTACAAGAACTGTTTTCTCTATATAATCTATCTTTTTTTTAAAAAAAAAGTCTTTATAGATTCATTGTATTTTGAAAATAAAACTATTTTTAAAATATTTTAATTGCTATTTACAAAAATAGACCTATGATAAAACAGGAGATATGAAATTTTAATAAAAACTATTCCCTTTTAAACCTCTTGTTGAACTTAGCTAGTTTTTTTATGGGAGAGAAATGAAGAACACGGATTTGTTGAGTAAACATACTGTTAAGCTCCTACAGCTTAAGAATATATCTGATGTTTACTGTGTTGACCAATTTGTTCTGACAGCTCTAATTCCCAGGTTTGGCTTTACCCTTTGGAGAAAAAAGATGGGTTACAAAGGCTTATGTTATGCACATGCTCAGTAAATATTAATTAAAAATATTCTTCCCTTCATAAAAATACGAAGATTTTTGACATCTGTTGTACACCCTTGAAAATCGAAATGACTTCAAAGTCTCTAATAGCTCCCGAGCAGCTGCAATAATCTGTAGTATCAATGATCTGTGAATTTAGCAGAAGTTGACTGATAGACTGTAGCTTGCTTTGAAGAAACCATCACGGACCATTGGGTCAAAAATGACTTTTCAAAAGGGGTCTAAGTACAAATTCACAACACCTTGAAAGGAAAATTAAATAGCCTGAGGGCCATTTGTATTCTCTTTCAAAATTGTAAATGCTTTTCAGAGTCTAAATACTTAGAGATGGGGCTTGGGCTTAGTGTGTGTCTGTAAAGCACCAAGCACATCTGGAGGTGACTAATCACCATCATCCTGATGGTATAAGAGAATACCAGCTACACCTACAACTCTGAATAAGCTGGACTAGTCCATAGTGCCAAGGCCACGGAGTTCATATCCAGGTTGTCCCACTAGAGTATATTGGCCTTGTCCAAGCTTATGTGATCCTTGATCCTGTGACTCCAGGTCCCCATCATTATGATTTGCTTCTTGTGTCTTTTCTCAGTTTGAATTTTCAGATATAGCACCAAAGATTCTTGTTGCAACGTAGCAAAGTTGCAGTCTGAAGTTTCTTTATTAGAATTAAATAGGTAAATAGATAAAACAATACAAATTCTATGTAGCCTCACCTATATTGTCAACTGAGAACTCTCTCGACTTCACTGGGCCAATGCCAAGTGGATTTGGGCATTTCAGTGGAGAGTGACAATTGCAGTAGTCAAAATAGAGCCAGGGAAAGAGCTAGGAACCATCCGTTCTGCATGATCTGGGTCTGGTGCCTACGCTTGCTTTCTCATTCTCTTCTGGCAAACCATGGATCCACAGTACACATTCTTTCCTGTCACCTTCCCTACCTGTACAGCAGCAGTGGCTTTTCTTCAGGAGTTTACATTATCACAGAACCATTATTTTTTCCTCCCTTTTTTGTGGGCTCCCTAAATTAGTGAGTGTCTTAAATTAGTCAGTATCATGTCCTCAGTACACCTGGCCTATTGCATTTTTGAGCCAGCTAATAAAATCCCTATTCAAAGCTCTCTTGGGAGCATGTAGGAAGCTAACAGCTGCCTATGACAGATAGCAGTCAGGATTTTATGTGCTTCTGGAAAGTGCTGAGTGTTGAGGAGGTACAAAATTTGTGTGAAAAGATCGCAAATTAGACGCAAAATATTTGCTACGTTCAGATGGCAAAAAGAACTTTGATTTGGGGTTTTGCAATAGTCCTTATAATATACAGAATGAATTATTGGTGAGCCTCTAATGGAAAACTGGCAGTGGGGCTCTGTAACTTTCAGTGTCCTAATATCGGGGACATCATGTCCATACAGAAGTACTAGAATTTAAGGCACGGGAAAGATTATTTATACATCAGATTTCCATCCCCCCCACTCTCCAAGGTAGGATTTTTTTTTTTCTGTCTCATAACCTGTCAGTTTTATCTATAGACCTTAACCACAGAATCAACAAAACTGACCACTGGGTATGTCAAAGCAGTGCAGAAGTTTTCTACTGATCTGCTACAGTTTCTAGTTAAATTACTGAGACATCTTTGATTTAGACACTAGAATCAAGTTTTGTTTCCCTCCAAATCATGGTTTGTATTGGTTAGAAAGAAAACACTATCCACTCTTAACCATTATTCTGAGAAGGTGTTTCTTGTTCAAAAATGGGGGAAGGATTACCTACTGTCCAACAGATCATAGATATTTATTCCTAAGTAGATCATGATGAATTAACAGGGGAAAAAAATGTATAAGATTTATAGTCTTCATTACCCACTAAAATTACTTGTCATAGGGAAATTTCTGCACAAACTGTATTTTCCAAATACAGAAGATCTCCCCATAATGATAATTGGTTATGAGTTTATGCATCTAGAGTTGCTCATCCTTGGACCTATAATGAGGTTGCATCTGTATGCCAATGAAAAGTGGAGCAAGCACTTTCTTTTTTAGTAGATCCACATAAAGCTGATGAATGGTGAGTGATTTGCTTATGAAAAACACTCTAAAGTGTGACAATTGCCAAGCAAAACTTTCTCTACTCAAGTCATATGGAGAAAGCTGAGGCGCAATGAATACTTGTTTTTGTTTATGACAGTGTATTAAAAAAAAAAAGGAAGCTGCTGAATACTGTGAACATTTTAGTTCTGAAGATATACAAGAAAGCTGACAAATGCCAACTGGATTTTTCCCCTAATAATGAGGAGAAAGCTAACAGCTAGAGCATAGATGGTTTGCCCTATGCTTATTAAAATTTATAGAGGAGAAACTAATTGTTCAGTTGCGGAAATACAGTCAATGGGCCAAGGACATTTGCATGATTATGAATACTCTTGAGCATGTGGTGTTAGTATACATTGCTTGGTTAGCTTGAGTATCTTGCCTAGTTGAGCTCTTGCCAAAAGAAGGGATGCAACTGTTTTTGCTGTTGGTTATATTCTATGGGCAACTCACAAAGGCTATTATTATTTAGATACTGTTTGCTACTTGGCTGAGTTAGAGCTCTGTGAAAACACAATAACATTGAAGAATTCCAAGCTGAATTAAAGCAAAATAGTTGATTTATATTGGGTTTATGGAACTTTAAGTGATGTTAATGAGAGTTTAAAAGCACTGTAGTCTATAGCAAGCATGTCAAATGTGAATGAAGGGTTGTTAAGAATAAAAGGACAGGACAAAATGTGTGTCCTAGCTGTAATGCCCCTTCTTGACCTCATCCCATGGAACAGACTAGATTCAGCATCCTTAGTCCATGGAAGATTTGTGACGTCAGGGCCAATGTGAAATCATTTAAAAGTCAAAGCTTACATTTTAGTTCTTAATTCTGGAGTTTTCTCAAAGTCTTTTATCCTTTGCTTGCTTGCAAGCCAGATCATCTATTTGGGACAATGAGGTTATCATTTTTATTTACTTAACCTTTACTTTGCAGTTTGGGGGAGGCCCAGAGGGAGCCCTGGACTGGCTGTGGTGTCCTGAGTCACCAGGACAGACATCCAGGGTGAGAGAGAAGGTCTGTGGGACCTGCAAACTCGGCTTCTGGGAGTGAAATGGACCATGTAGAGGAGTTAACAGGAGGTGGCCAAAGGAAAAAAACAGAAAGAAGCCGGGAGTGGGTTGCTTAGGGAAACTGAAGCACACCTAGGGTAGAGGAGGATGGAGGTTTTCCTGAGGGCCTAGTACTGTAGCTTGGATTTGTTGCAGCCTGGAAACCATTGTAAGGTGTTGGGCTGAGTGAGAATACTTGTGTTCAGGAGAAAAGGAGAATAAAAAGGTTTGTAAACCAGTTTCTCACCAGTAAATGTGAGTTTCTATAGCTAGCACTTGCACTGAGAAAACCTTGTATTAGTGCTTGCTTTTAAGGAACAAGAGAGACATTCAAATCAAAGCCCAGGTCAAGTAAGGATCCCATCACAGAAGCATATAAATTCTTTCAGATGTAGAAAATATACTTTCTGATATTATTTAGCTTTGTCAACTATTTTGTTACTTGTCTTTTGATGCATTTGAGAGGCTGGATACTTTTTTTGTTTCAATTAAAACAAATGGAGAACCATTAGAAGAGAAAAGGAGAGTGGAAAATGGCATAAAATTGTCTGCTAAAAAGAGAATCACACTCTCTGATTCTTGTGGGTGCTGTGTTTGCTTGTTTAGGGTGATCCTGTCTCAAAGCAAAAGATCTCAGCCACCTGCTTTCTCCCAGGACTTGTCCTCTTTATTTCCATTAGCTAAGCAGACTGAGCAGCTGGGAAGGGATACTTTTTGCATTGTGACTCTGCTGTCTGATGCTACAGCAGTATCTACCATTCAGATGTAAAAAAAAAAAAAAATGAAAGAACAATGGTTATAATAGTGTTTGATCACAGTTCGGTCATAAAATATGGATTATGTAACTAACAGAAGGAGATCACAGATACCTCTGCTTTTTAGACTGAAATTCTGCTGCTCAAATAGGAGCATTCACTTGACATGTGCATCTGCTTTTTTTTGTCTTAGTAAAAACTAGATTATTTATCGTTTTTAATCTAGCCCACCACAGACTCTGCCATTACAGTGCAGATTTTCAAAGCCAGGGCTGCTGTCTACTTCGGGATGGTCCTATACCAAGACTAGCTTTCTACAGCCCTTGGTGTGTCCTCCCAATAATGTGTTGTCTCTATAGACTATGAGAACATGATGCAGTTGGGTTCAATTTTCCTTCTTTTGTCATAGTTTCTCTGTGTTTCTGAAGCCCTGAAATAGTGAGCGAGGGTAATGTATCACTCAGTGGGAGAGAAGGGTGATGGTGAGTGTTTGGGGGTCGCTTCACTGCATGGCTTGGACTGATTTAGAGCAGGCTCTGCTAGTTGTCTTTGGAGGTTCCTGACTTGTCTTTCTAGTATGCAAGGGCTAGTTCAAACACATTTCTCCTACAATGCACTGAGTTATACTGCTGTCATCTTCCTCCCTACCACCTTTCCATTATAACTTGAAAGCCTTGAGTTAGCAAGAACTTGTTCTAGGGTGAATTATTTTAAAAAGAAAATAAGAGTGAAGATTCCCATCCTGCATTTTCTTTGTGGCAAAATTTTGTCACCTAACAAGATAACTTCCTTCCTTAAAAGCATCCGTTTTATTTCTTGATTCTCTCTCATGCACACTGGAAAGGGCATTTCCATGCATAGCTCTTGTATATAATGCCATTTCTCATTTTTCTCCTTTCGGTGTAGAATCTGAAAAAAACAGGAGTTTTTTTTGTTTGTTTGTTTGTTTGTTTGTTTGTTTGTTTGTTTGTTTTTTGCTTTACTCTACCTACTCTACCTGGAAAGAGAATTTGAACTTCTAGAGCAAAACTGCATCCACCAGATCAGGTTCAACCCTACTTTATTATTCTCCCATCCTGTATTAGTAGAAGCTTGCAGTCCCTGTCCCATCACAGAAATCCTCAGGGAGTCGATTTTATTGTAGGCAGCTCCTGTATTGGACCATTTATTTTCTTTATCCACACATAATGGATGCACCTGTCTAGTCATGCAGAGAAAATGAGGGCACTGCATGTAAGTTAAGTAATGACTCTCTAGCCCTAAATGTTTCTCCCAGTACTCTGGTCCCCAGTATGAAGTGGTACTTTGGTTTTTTTTTTAATCCCACAGCTCTCTCTCTCTCTCTCTTTTGAAGTAAGACTCAATTTAATTCTCTCTAAAGTGTCAACTGCTGTGATTGCTTTATTATGCAGTCTTATGCCACTCATATCTTATCAGATTTTAAATTACCATATAAATCTACATAGTTAGACAATATAAGAAACATCTAATCTCATTTTTAAAGTTAGATAAGAAACAATCAACACTTTAGAATGAAAGTGATACCCCTAAGCTAGAAAATGGGAGTCTAATAAAATTATCTACACTAATCATCATTAACTATAATAATACTTGCAAAACAAAAAAATGCTGGTATAATTAATTGTAACACCTAGCGGGTGAAAAGAACCAGACAAAAAAGCTTCCAAGATTACACTTTATTTGTTAATTCTACGGCACCATGATATGAGGGATTACTTATGTATGCTAATGTTGTTTAAGTTTTAGCAGGTGTTCATAAGATACTGTGTGTTGTAGTGTGGTAAGCAGAATCTCTGGGAATTTTAAACTCACCTTCCAAAGTGGAGAAAATAAAAATAAAGCTAGTGACAGTGCCTGGTCAGAAATTTGTATACAATTACCGTGTGGTCAACCAAGAGAGAACCTGCTGAAAGAAAAGAACTGGGAGTAAAATGCTTTATTAATACGTGGGAGGTATATACTTTGGAAGAAACTTTCGTGTGTCTTGGGAGGGCAGCTTTGGCAGGAGTTGAAGCAGGAATATTGTACCGATGAAACAAATCAGGATGACTTGTTCTGAATTTTATTAGTTGTTTGAAAGAAAGATCTCAAAAGCCCTATTACCGGAAAAGGCATTCTGTATGATTCCTTAGGCAAGAAAGAAAACAGAAGAAAACATGCCTGAGGCACAAGTGGTGAAGGTGTCATACAGTAAACATGACTTCAGCTGTGTAGGTCTGTGTCTTAGAAGTTGAGTCTCTAGGGACCTAGGAGGTAGAAAGTGTGGTCACCTGGTGCAAGCCTGACCTCCTGTAATCTGAGCAGCATGTTACACAGGGGAAGTTTCTGCATTAGCAGCCTGATCGCGTTGTCATTCCCCTGCTAACTTGTGCACTCGCTCGTAACTGAGGTGCTGTGGGAGCACTTGTAGCTGCTTTTCTATTAACTCCTGCTCTGAACATGCAATGAGGAGATTGCAGTATTTCCTCAACTATTTTCCTGCATTTGCTCAGGTCCGTTCTGACTGTTAAATATTCAATACATAGCCTGGACTATAAGCCTTCCTTTTGTTAAAAGTACCATTCAGCTACAAGAATAAGAATTGACATGAGTAATTGAAGCTTAAAATAATGTGACTTAGCCCGATACATATAAAATGAAATATAAGTAGACTGAAAGGGAATCAGACTTCTGAGGAGAGCTGGTAGTACCGCTCATCATCTGGATGGACGGCTTCTCTCTATGAAAACCTATATTCACCTTCATGAAACTCCTGACTTTAGGAGTCATGCTATAGATTACTGAGACATGCATCTGGTTTTGACTGATTTATATATGAATGTGTGTTTGCCTCGAAGAGTTTCAGCTAAAGTACATTAGTTGTTCCTAAAAGGAAAAGCAAGACATTTTTTCCCTGGATATGTTAAATATGAGCACCACTCTGAGAGGGTATAAAGGTGAAAAAGGGAAAAATCCATTTGATGTACTCATGGGGAGTGCTGACATTCAGCAGCTGATGGTGCAGGAAAGATGATGAGCTTGCGGTCAGCTCGCCCTGTGCTGAAACCTGGGAGCTGAACGCGCAGGTGCAGCCTGCATGGGTTGTACCCTGTCAACTGCTGCCCTCGCTAAGCAGGGCTGTGTGATGGGCTGGCACTGCCGAGTTACCTATCCTAACCGAGTACTTCTCACCCTTCTTTTGCTGGTCCTGCTGGGTATTAGCTGACAGAAAACTGTTGCTCTATATTGCAAGGGATTAGGAAATGGGGATGCTGAGATCTCACAGGGGCTGCTTAAGGCACGTGTGGCTAGTGTTGTGCTGGGCTTCGGACCCAGAGGGACTTTCTCTTTCCATCTTCTGTCTCCCACCCCTGCAGCACTGTGCCCTAGCATGTCCCCTGCTGTGTTATGCACACCACGAAACACCGCGCTTTGCTTCCAGCTGCTACCCAGGGGGAAGTAGCTATGGCTTCTCACAACCAACGTGGTCTATTCACTGCGGAGACAGCAGCTGCCTGGTCTCTGCTGTCCTGGCTGAGGACACCTGTGACGCCCAGAAGGACGGCTCACACGCCCTGCCACTGACCACCAGCAAGAGCAGGAGAAACCTCTGCTGGGAGCTGGGCTGGCCAGAGCCAGTGCCCAGCCAGGGGTGTGATGCTGTGCAAGGTTGCCTCTTCGCCCTTGGTGAGCAAACGAAGTTACAGAATGACTCTGAAAAAGCACGTGTAATGGCCAAACACACTAAGATTAGGAGAAAGGTTGTCTTTTCCTTGTCATTACAGCCTGAGACAAAGTTCCCACCAGCTGTCAACTCATTTGACTCTATTGAATTACTGAGAGCTGTGCTAATGTATTTGACCAGGCAAGCTGATCCAAATGTAGAGTGTTTAATACTCAAATCAGCAGCTTTGCAAAGAGTTGGAAGACACAGATATTTGTAATGGAGATATTTACAATTATTTTTAATTGCAATATCTGAGATTCTGTGCTCTGCAATTTGGCCATTTGTTTCATTCTTAGTTTCCCAGCAGTTCCAAATCAAATCTTTCTGTTGTCTTTTCATGTTTAGATGTCTTTCATAAAGACAAGCATAGAGATCTTAAAATCTTATAGAACCAAATGCCAAGAAGCCTTTTGGTTTTCTCCTTTCAAATTAAGGATAGTCTGTTAATTTTTTTGGCAATATTGCCCCCTTCCTTCCTCTACCCCCCTCCCCAATAAAAATTCTATGCATAATTTGCTGTTTTACAAAAAAAAAAAAAAAAAAAAAGGCTGATTCCATCCATTTTTTCCCCATATGATTTTACATGTTGAAAATGCAAACCTACTACAAAGTGAACAGGAAACTGGGCACTTTTTACTTCGATGCTAGTTCTGCTTTTAGAGAAACTTACAGAACATGAACTCAATCTGTCTTGAATGCAAGGTACAGTGCTATATAGGTAAAAATTTTATTGAAAGCTACTAGAGATTAGGAACTGCGAACTGGTCAGACCAGTCTCTTACCCATCCCCCTTGTCCCGCCTCCACCAAACAACAAGGTCAATTAAACATACTCAGATGAAAAATGAAAGCCATGCTCACAGCACCTGATAGAAATGATCAGTTGTAGAGGTGATGGAGTCAATAGTATAATGTAGGTTAAAATTCTATTATCACTTAAGTGCCTGTCTGAATATAGGTCACACATCTACTATTAGGCTCCTGATAAATGTTTCTTTCACATCTTGTTCTCCATCTCTCTGGTTGTCCGGGGTCATAATTTTTTTTTTTTTCTCCTCTCCTCTTTCCCTTCCTGGCTAGGCCACATGGTTAGCCTCAGAATTTAGGGGAGAAGGAAAACCTAGGAAATATCTCTGGTTGCTTCTATGCTATATTATGATAGATTTTCGTTCTGATATTCATTTTCCTTCTGCCACCTTATCAGATTACTGCGACTTATTTTTAGGCTGGGAAATTGAATGAAAAGTTGAAGCTGGTGTATGAAGTAGGTCTTCTTTATTGATAGTAGATGGAAGAGGCAGTTGCTATGGTGCTGTGCGCCTCCTCTGCAAAGGAGCCTGTTAGCCCCCAGCCTGTACAGCTGGGGTTTTTCTGTCCCTTCCCTGGTGCCAACATTGCCATTTGTTTCTGTGGAACTTGCTGAGGTTCCTGTAGGCACCTTCCTCTGGCTTGTCCTGCACCCCTGAATGGCAGCTCTGCCCTGGTGTCAGCAGCTCCCCGCAACACCTCTGATGCCATCCTTGGAGTGACCCCTCATCACAGAGGCTGTGAAGACAGCATGCAGCCTCCGCCTCCCTGTCATAGCCTGAAAAACACTGCTCATTTGTGAGGGGGGAAAAGGCACTGTCAGTTAGGCTTTGAACTGCTCACCCTAAAAGTCTAGCCAGCTTTTCACTCATCTCATAGTCCACCTTTTCAGTCCCTGCGATGCTGCCTGCTGGACATTCGTGAAAGTAAATGACGTTCAGTGCACTCCCCTGATTCTCCAAGACACTCATTTCATCATAGGAGGTCATCTCGTTGATCAAGTGCAATTTTATAACTCCATGATGGCTATTCCCCATTACCTCCTTGGCCTTCACATGCATGGAAGCATCTTTCATGAGGATGTGCCATATGGTTTTCCCAGGGGCTTAAGAGTGCCACACTGGCTTGTATTTCCATGGATCCTAGTACTTGCCTTTTATTTATTTATTTATAGATGAGAATAAGACCTACCTTCTTCGGGTCACCACGGACCATGTCCAAGCTGCCAGCACACTACCTTTCAGAGATGACAGAGTGGCTTCCTGGTGATGTTGGCCAGCCCACCCGAGGGTTTCCGTCCTGTCCTGTATATGAAAGGCTCACTTAAGTATTGCGTACTTTGCTAGCTCACACTGGGACCTGCAAGGCCCTGAAGGCAGGCATTGTCAGTAAAGACTGAGGCAGAGGAGGTGCTTAATACCTTGTCCTTTTCCAAATTTTTCATTTCTAGCTCATTTGCCTCAGCAGTAGGATCACATTTTCCTTCCTTTTCCTTTCTTACCTGCAGACCCCATTCCCTTGCTGCCTTGCACATCTCTCGCCAGCCTCATTTCAAGCTGAGGCTTTCACTTCCAGCCTTTCCCTCTCCTATCCCTGAGTGTGGGTGTTTTTTTCTTGGTGGTCACTCTTCCCAGTGCCTGCTTCTTACGCCAAAGCAGTACTAGGATTTCAGCCACCAGACTGGCAAAACCCATGAGTCAAAGTGTTTTTCCCCTGGGACTCTAGTAGATCCCCAGCTGTCCTCACCCCGGCCGCCATTGAGGCCCTGTCTGCAACCCTGGGGGCAGGGCCAGTTTGTAAGATCCATCCAACCACTTTTATAATATTTATAGAGCAATTCTTTCCTGTTTCTTGAATATAGTACAGTAATTTGAACTGGGAGGGAACTCTGTGTGCCTTCTTCAAACAAGTCAGACTTTAAAACTCCCAGCAATCAAACCCCAACTACAGCAACTGTTTCTGCTTGCGCAATGCCTGACTGTCCTGGATCTAAATGAAAAATACTTTAATTTCTGCTCTACTATCTCCTTTTTTTTTAAAAAAAAAAATCTTATATTGGCTTGACTCTGCACCTTCAAAGCCGTAGGTAGAAATATGTAGCAATGTAGCAATGATATTAGAAACTCTGCAAGTAGAGGAGTGAGGTCAGTCTACAGAATATTGTTGTTGATCTGTGCTGCTCAGGTGAAGTGGGACTGAAGTAGTTTTATATCACCATTCATCAGTGTCCCCAGCAGGAAAGATGACTGGGTTACTTTGTTAATGTGCTCTTGCTGTTCTCTGTTACTAAAATATCTGTTAGGGGTCATTGACATTTGGTCACTAACTAGGACCATTCCTTCCAACTCACAACAGGAAAGGAGATGATAAAATGAAAGTTATGTTATCCTAGGTTGATAAATAGAGGCTTATAGTACCCCCTTTTCCTCCTCTCCCTTAGGTTTTATTCATGCAGCTTTCACAACATTTTTTTTAGTGGTGAAGATAAATATATCTATAATATAACTCCTATCCAACTAAGCATCCACTGGTAGATCTTTTTTATTATTATTTGGATTTATTTATTTTTTAATCATTCCTGATTGTATTAGTCAGCTTCATATTTTTTAGATTTAAAAATTTATCTTTTTGAAATCATAAGAATATGATTAGGAAAAACTGGAACTATCAACCTCTAATTACAGGTTGGTGAACTTTCACTATAACTGTTTAATCAAGAAAAAATTTCACACTGCAGGGGATTTCTTTGTACATTATAATGTTAAAAGCTATTTAAAGCTATCTAAAAACAAGCTATCTAAATAGTACATAATATGGAAAAATATTGCAACAGGTTTATTTTATTTTATTTTATTTTATTTTATTTTATTTTATTTTATTTTATTTTATTTTATTTTATAAATACGATGTTGTATGATATTGTCATTTTCCTTGGAGCATGGATTATTTTAGCCATAATTGACTTCCAGATGGGCTTTTATAGAACAGCTTTTCTAGTTGTGTAGAATCTTTTCAGATTAATGTGTGCACACATTTTTTCCCAAGTTCAGACTATTTCCTGAGCAGATGTGTATGGCAGAAACGTGTAGGATTGCGCTTGTGGAGTTCTATGCCTGATTGCATTGCAAATATTGTAGAAAACAACACCAATAACTGATACTGTTGTTACATCCTTTTTCCTCTTTTCCTCCTTCAAAAAGGATTTTTTGGTTATTGATATTTATACTATTCAAAGCCAAATAACTTGACTTTGAGGTTAGGCATTATGAAAAAAAAAAAAAAATGTTCACTTTTTTCTGTATAACCATAATGTAGATGCTAATAAACAGTGGTTGGTCTTTCAACACATCCATGCTCTCATTGACTTCAAGCAAATTTAGAGTGCCAGTGATGGCAGTCTCATGTTGACTCCAACCAGCTGTGACATATATATTGTTTTTAAAGATTATATGCCATGACTGTGTGAAAAGCAAAAATGTTTTTATGCTTTTACCCTAACACCTGTTCCTAGAGGTTGATGGACAAATTCTTGCTATCATTAACTTGACTACTTGGTTGGGTTTTGCTTGTTATTTTGAAGACAGAATTGCTCAGATGGGGACTGAAATAATAGACACTTCCATGGAAATAGGGAAGTGGTTTTCCTCGCTGACTCCTGCACACCAATAGTTCTTTAAAAAGCTGTTATGAGGTTCAGGCCTCAGTGCTGATAATCTGGCACACTATTGCCCTCTGTCACATCATTCTTTTCTGTGTAGAAGACCACCGAGAAGTTTAGCCTGGACAAAGATTGACATCTCCTGTGTTAATTGTATTTCTTCATCCTTATGGGTGAGGAACATATGGAAAGACCTAGAGGAGGATGACATGTTTTGTTAACTTTAAAGATATGGGACACAACTAGAATGCTTTGCTGATTCCTTAGATTTCCATTCTCCATTTGTTTGTATGTGCTGCTGAAGACCTTGTATCAGTCAGACTGGAGGAATGGCTTTCTAATAGCACTTACTTTATATTCTTATCTTCCTGAGAGAGTGACAAAATGGTTGTATACAATCTTTTCTCTTTATCTTCCCACTCCAAAATCTTCTCTAAAGGGGTTGCAGTGAAATACATCTTTCTTACTAGCTACATATATACTAGTAGAAGAACTAAGGAGGAGACATCGAAAGAGAGCATAATGTTGACACCACTTCTTTCTTTAAATTATAAGCCTTGCAAGATGACAACTGCCATCTTTGCTCTCCAAACTAATTTTGAATGGTAAGCCTTCATGTTTTCATTACTTGAAGGTTAAATATTAATATATGCTGTATCGGACCCTGCCTTGAACTCATCTATGAACTGAATGCAAGACCCAAACCTGTTGCTTATATGCACTGTTTTGCATAAGCCTCTAAAGACTTGTCAAGTATTATGTCAGCTATTTTGATCTTAAGATTTAAACTAAACCTCTAATGTTTGATTTAATGCAATTTTTTTTCTCTTTGTATTAAATCTAGCAGAAAAGAGGAGAATCTCAATGGACCTGTTACATGACAAACAATATCAGCTCTTCAAGAACCATTATCATTTCTCATGTCATTGAAAATAAATAAGGGACCTGTAAACCAAGGACAAATGTCATGGAACATTCTTTATCTGTTACCTCAATGTATATTTTCATATTCTAAAACTACTGTGAAGCATTTGCAAACTGTTATGCTGCATACTAAAAAGTACTGTCTGTGAAGACTCATTACCTTGTTTCTGCTTAAAATTTCTAATGCAGTTGGCTGTTGACTTATAGGATTTCACATTATATTATAATTTTACAATAAGGACCTTTTGATAGTCTTATGTTATATATACTTGATAATACATGCCTACTTGCTAACCTCAGTAGTTATTTCTCACTGTACCTCAGCCTCATCACTGATTGAAATATATAGGGTTTCTTTATATTAAGTAATAGACTGATGCAAGAAATCAAAGAACACATCTATCTCAACTCAAGAAATTCTCAAAGATATTGATCTAAAAGTTCAGGAAATCAGCAATGTTTTAGAGCCAACTGAAACACCAAGAAGACCTAGGAATCACTGGGTAGAGTTCTCTGAATCATTGCTCACCCTTCCGCTTGGAGGAGGACAGTAAATTGCGGTAAATTGCAGTAAATTTGCAAATGTTTTTCAATTGCCTGTTGGTTCAGTTATTCTCATCAGGAGGAGGTGAAAACATGGAGACAATCAGCAGACACTAGACAGAACATACTGATAACCAAGTTCAGGTAGCCTGAGGACAATTTCCCTATTGAGACTGTACAGCATAGGCTTGACTAGAAGCTGTTTGTAAAACATAAATTATTTGCTGTCTTTTATTACCTATTAATTCAAAAGAAAGCAGAATTAACAAATTCACTTTTTTTTCCAATTAAAAAGAAAATCCCCTTCTGCACCTATATACAACTGCTCAGTCTGAAGAGAAGCGTAGAGATGCTTACGACAATGTAAAGTCACTGTTTCAACCACATGAACTGTTGTGTGGTTGCAGCTGACTAGCTAGTGTTCTGCTAGTGTGGATAACATTTACCATCACACAAAACATTGGGCCTCAGTGGAGGGAATTTGGCCAGAATGCTTAATAGATGGGGTAGAACATGTCGTATACAGGGAGTAGGTACAGAATACCGCACCACTGGAACTCCATGGACTCCATGGACTCCATGAACTTTGTTATGGAGTTCCAGTGTCCTTGTAACAAAGGACACTGTCCTTTTAAGAAAGCCATTTTCTTGACTTTTCCATTTTCTTTACTTCCTACGCAATCTCCTAAATGTCATTTTTACCTTCTTGTCATAACTTTTTTTTCAGAGATCTTTTGGTTTTCCCAAGCTTTTCCAGGATCTATTCATGTACCTTCTCTCATTGTCTTCTCCTAAGTGTCACCCTTGTCCTCAAGAGCCTTATTCTCACTGTTTTACCTGTTCTCCATCCTTTTCTTTTTATCTTGAAAGTCTTTCCACTGTTTCTTCACTTATAGTCCTGTGCCTCCCTTCTCTTCATTTTCTTTCCCTCAGGATATCCTTTATTGCTGTCTTGCCCCTTGCCAGTTTATTGCCCCTGTGCCTAGATGGATAATGGCCTGTTATGCTTCTCTCTGTGCATAGAAAAGCAAGTGCAACCTCCAAGTCCAACATGCAGTGACCCAGAGGTGGAGACAGTGGGAGAGCTGGGTTGAAGCAGACACCTGCTGGCAAGGGCTGTCACTGCTACTGCCTCCTGGCTCTTGAGCTTAACAACTCTCAGTAGGGGAATTCACTAGGCTGTCTCAGTTTGTCCTAAACTCTATTTTTCTTCCATGTCCTTTCTTTTTTTTCTTCACAGCCAGCAAGAAGGAGGAGTAGGTATTTTTGGCCCCTAGAGCAGGAAAGGGTATGTGAGTAGAAGAACGAGCATTGGTCCTCAGCCTGACCTCCAGCCCCACAGTGTCTTGCTCTTAATATATATTTCCTACAAAGTAGTGTGTAGTTCTTGGCGAGGAAGGGAAAGAACTGTGAATGAATAATTTTAAACTACCCTAGAGCAGGGTATGTCTTTTATTATTCTTGTACAGATTCATGAATATGTGATGCAACAAGGGGAATATCTTCTCAAATAAACACACAAAAAATATTTCCCTTTGTTAGGTTCTTGGCTAAGAATTGGCTGGCTGATGAGAATGAGCCACTCTTTCACCTATAAGTGGATGCCTCCAGCTGCACAGGAAAGCAACATGTGCTGTAAAAACTCTATGGAAAAATAAAGGGCTGCAGTCTTCAAGAGCTTTTATGATTACTTAAGAGACTTTCAATCTGAAAAAGAAAAGATTAAATAAATCTGAAGGGAAGGAAAACAGAAAGAAAATAGGAATTATGTTCTTCTGGTTGCCAAGCTATATTATATATAGGTTGTGTAGGTGTCTGTATTAGGAAAAAATATTTCCCCCAAAAGAAAGGGAGTTACCAAAGTAAAAGATGTATTAAATGCTGTTTCTAATGAGTTATTGAGAGTTTGGCTCTTGTCTTTCATGACACTAGAATTTCCCCCCTTATGCCTTAACACAGAAGCAGACCTGACAAAACTCTGGGAAATTTCAGGGTAAATACAAGTTTTCTAGTTATAAACGTGTCAGGGAACGAGTGGTGGTGGGGGATGAGTGACACAATGCACTTCACTTGGGGGAAAGAAATAGGAATAGGTTTTATTGATAATGATAATGGTTTCATGAAGTTCTATGGCAAGGTCACTTATTATTTAGTGCTTGGAGGTTCAAGATACACCCAGAATTACCAAGGACACCCTCCTGTTGGGTCACGAGGTTCAGATTGGACCCCCCTGCTTTCCAAATCCCTTCTGAGAGGAGTCTGGGTGCGGCTGGATCCAACCCTAGTCCCAGACCTGGTCAACGGTTTATATCTAAGGGATTTGTGCACAGTTCATAGAATTATAGAATGCTTAAGGTTGGAAGGGACCTCTAGAGCTCATCTAGTCCAACCCCCCTGTACACACAGGGCCACCTAGAGCATGGGGTACAGGACTATGTCCAAGCGGGTTTAGAAGATCTCCAGAGAAGGAGACTCCACAACCTCTCTGGGCAGCCTGTTCCAGTGCTCTGTCACCCTCATTGTTAAGAAATCTTTTGCTCCTTCAGCCTCGACTCATAGGGCAGGTGTTCCAGGTCCCTAATCATCCTCGTGGCCCTGCGCTGGACTCTCTCCAGCAGCTCCACATCCTTCTTGTACTGGGGGGCCCAGAACTGGAC